>JAESUZ010003863.1:0-412614 GCA_017311185.1 Proteles cristata cristata
ACACACACACACACACTTATAATCACCATCACTGTTCTCTAGAGCTAGCCACTGTGCTATAATATAAAATATTATTCCATTTGTAATTTCATTACAACTACTGTCTTCCATTATTCCATTTATAACAATATAAAGTATCTTACGAAAGAACATAAGGAAGAGATGGCATTCCATAGTGGGGTTTGGCAGCTATTTTCCTAAAATATTTATCTTTTCACCAGATTATTCTCTACCAGCCCTTCCCTGAAGGAGAATTCTACTTCTTTCCCTATTGATGTCATTCTTGACCACGACTTGCTTTGTACAGGGAAATATGAGTGGAAGTCGTATGTTCCACTTCTCAGCAGAAGCCTGAGGAGCCATTATATGGTTCTGCCATCTCTCTTTTAACACTTTCATGAGATTGACATGAACCAGGTAAGAGATATTCCTTTGGTTTTGGCCTTAGACTATGATGTTGAGACATAGTGAACCCACAGTCAACCCATGATGGACATAAACATGAGCACAAAATAAAGTTTTGTTATAAGACTCTAATTTGGGGTCATTTGTTACCACAGCAATACACAGCTAAACTGACTGATACAGAACACTTTAGAGATTGATTTACATTTTAGACATGATTTGACGTGTAGGGTGTTCATGATCTAGGGCTAGGGTATGCAGAAGAAGAGTTGGATTTCCAGGTAAAGAGTTCAAATGTGCAAATGTCTGGACACAAGATAAAGACCAGTGGTTTTGAGGAATTGCTCAAAATACTTTGTCACATCCACAGTTGACTTAATATACAGTTTTTAAAGTTTATTTATTTATTTTGAGACAAAGAGAACATAGGGGAGGGGCAGAGAGAAAGGAAGAGAGAGAATCCAAAGCAGGCTCCATGCTGTCAGTGCAGAGCCCAATACTGAGCTTGAACCCCCAAATCATGAGATCATGACTTGAGCCGAAATCAATAGTTGGATGCTCAACTGACTGAGCCATTCAGGTGCCCAGCATTGATTTATTTTCACCGTGTGCATGCACGAGAAGGAAGATCCCCAAAGGTGGTTGTGGTCTGTCAGGAGGGGTTTTTCATATTTATCAGAACCAAGAAAGGCTATGAGATCTCAAAAGCTATTAGGTTTGACATTTAACTTTGAAAAGGGAATTTAGAGAAATCACAGGTGGGATGAAAAGAGAAGGTAAGGGTTATCAGGGGTTACTTGGTGAGTGTCAGAGGGATGGGGAAAGGGGGAAAAGGTGTTTTTAAGGAAGATCTGATTAACAGTGTGAAACAGTTAGGAGAAACTGGAGCAAGAATTGAGCGGCAAATACTTCAGGAGACAGTCAGTGTAAAGAACTGTGAGTTCTTCCCTCTGAGCATCTAGAGAAAAATTCCAAAGCTGGCAAGTCACATACCCTAGTCAATTGGATCTGTTTACATCTTCTCTCCTTCTGTAACTAATCCTCTTTTCCTTTTATGCTCTGTCCCATTCTGCAGTTAAGACCGTTTCACTTTTCATTCCAGCTACTACTTTTGCCCTCAGCAGATACCTAGTTTATTATCACTCCTGGGATGGAATCAACTTTATCTTCTCTTCTCTGACGTAGATTTGGGGACCAGTGTCTGGGGGTTCTATTAGAACTCTTCTGTCCCCGTAATTTATTCTAATAACACATACTCCTACAAACTCAGGAATTAACTCAGAAAAGGACACCTTTATAATACAAATATACCTGGCCTTGTCTGTCCTTTTATTCTTCACCTAACTCCTGGGAGAATTTTATCAGATTGGGTAACCTTCCCTGTGCAGGCTGCTGCAGTGAATTCTAGCACTTTATTTATATTTTTATGTTCCTCTGGGTATAGGTCACATTCTCTACCTAATTACCTGAATGTGGTTTCTGGGGTTTGGACTATCTGACATATTAGTTTAAGCAGTGGAAGTAATCAATAGTTTAATCAGTTACTCCCTTCCTAATTCTGTTTGCATTACTTACATTATTCATCACATGCACAAATAATGCCTTTTCTCTGGCTAAAGTCAAAATCTGGTCAAGTTGAACAATATGAACAAATGTGGAAAATATCAACATGCACATCTTCATTCTTTTTTTTAATTCTTTAAAGTTTTATTTATTTATTTTGAGAGAGAGAGAAAGAGAGAGAGAAAGCAAGCAAGCAAGCTGGGGAAGGACAGAGGGAAGGAGAGAGAGAACCCAAGGAAGGTTTGTGCTGTCAGTGCAGAGCCTGACATGGGGCTCAAACTCATGAACTGTGAGGTCATGACCTGAGCTGGAATCAGAAGTCAGATGCTTAATCTACTGAGCCACCTGGGTGTCCCACATCTTCATTCTTTTTATTGTGGATTTGGATGTTACAGTGCAGACAGTGTACACATGAAAATATATTTATATGCAAGTATCTGACTTGTGCATTTGAATTTTAGGAATCTACCCTATTTGAAACTAAAATAAGCAAAATGAAACTAAAGTTACTCAGA
Organism: Proteles cristata cristata; assembly: GCA_017311185.1. Classification (NCBI taxonomy): domain Eukaryota; kingdom Metazoa; phylum Chordata; class Mammalia; order Carnivora; family Hyaenidae; genus Proteles; species Proteles cristata. The sequence continues at coordinate 2,484 of JAESUZ010003863.1, forward strand.
GTTTGAATGAGAAGTGTGTAGAGATATTACAAGCTCAGAGAGTTATTTTGAGCATTAAATGTAAGGTATATGAAACAAAATGATTGTTAAAGTAACAGCAGTAAAACAAACTCAGAGGAAGCTTGAGTGTGTTTGTAAAATGAGGATTTCTTTAGTGACAGCAGTAGAGTCTTAGTCTGCTGCTAAGTCAAAGCTGGAATTCAGAATTTGGCTTTCCTTCTGAATGTTGACCTTTTGAGGCAACCGTGTATCTCCTAACATGGGTAGAAATCATGAATTTTTTTGTTTCTTATTCTGCCTTGGTTGTGTTTGTGGTTGCTATTACTGTGTAGCTTATTATTATTTTTTTCAACAAAAGGAGGATTTTTTTTTCCTTTTGGACAGGGAATTATGCATGAGACAGAAGAGATATGTTCATCTTTCATGGGCCCAGGAATTATTGCTCAGTCCTTTCAAGAAGAAGAGTAGAGTCAGAAACTACAGAAATGGATCTCATAAAAGACTTTGTGAGAACTCAAAGAAAAGCTGTGCTGGTTTTGGTGCCTGGAAAACACCAGCACTCATCATGCAGGCAGAGCATCTCTTTCCTAGATAATTAGGGTGGTCAACTCAGTAGAACCCTGGCATTTGACTGCAGGCAGGCAAGGAGCACTGCACTGCCCAGCGAGGACAACAGATCTCCAGTGGAGACATGGCAGAACAACAGAGTATCCAGATGACATAGATCCATCATGGCCACATGTACAACATCCCCTGGGGACTATGGGAAATATTAGAGAGCCGAGACTGCAGAGTCTGGCATTTTGGGTGAGAGAATGAGGTCCAGAGCTGAACCAGGGCAATCTGTGATGTCTTTCTAGCTGCATAACCCTATAGAGGTTACCTCTAGTGGCAAGAATTAATTTTCTGTTACCTATTTTGCCCAACGGTCATCACAGAAATCATCACTAATCAGTGTTATGTTAGTCCCTACAAGAACATTGCATTCTGATGTATCATCAGGTGCATAAATGTGCAGAGGTTTATATGGAATAAACATTTTGTCTAATTTCCATAGCTTGAGAACCTGAAAGAACCTTTGGTAAAATAATCCAAATGTTTTCATACATATTTGGGCTGTAGAACTTTTTGTCAAAAAAATTTTCCTAGGGGGACCTGGGTGGCTGAGACAGTTAAGCATCCAACTTTGGCTCAGGTCATGATCTCACGGTTCGTGGGTTCGAGCCCCACATCAGGCTCTGTGATGAATAGAGCCTCTCTGAACTAGCTCAGAGCCTGGACCCTGTTTCGGATTCTGTGTCTCCCTCTCTCTCTGACCCTCCCCTGCTCATGCTCTCTCTCTCGCTCTTCTCTTTCTCTCTCTCTCAGAAATAAATAAAACATTAAAAAAATCCTCTTCTATTCAACATACATTTATTGAGCATACCTGCATGGTATGAATACAGACATAAGTAAGATAGAGTGCTTGTCTCAGAAATATTTCTGTTTACTAGGAGGGTCTCTTTCTCTTTCATTCCCACACACCACAATGTTCCACAAATTTATAAATAGGAGGATGTGATACAATGGACAGAGGGGGCAAGGGTGGGAAAGAATGGGGACATGTAGGAAAATGAGAAAAGAGGATGTTTCATTGGAGCAAATATTTTTTGACCGGGGCTTACTTGAGGGATGGAGAAAACCTTCAAAGGCAGAAATTCTCAAATAAGTTTTTCTTGACACAATTATAATATGAGCAAAGGCAAAGGCTTAAAAAATCTTGTGAAGTTTGGGCCATGATATACAGGTCTCAGGTTCCACCTTATTTTAAGAAGAGTGTGGGCCCAGGGGCACCTGGGTGGCTCAGTTGGTTAAATGTCTGACTTCAGCTCAGGTCATGATCTCACTGTTCCTGAGTTTGGGCCCCACACTGGGCTCTGCACTGCTTGGGATTCTTTGTCTCCCCTTTTCTCTGCCTCTCCCCTTCTCTCTGTCTCTGTCTCTGTCTCTGTCTCTGTCTGTCTGTCTCTCTCTCTCACACACACACACACACAAATACAATACAATAAATAAAATAAAATTTAAAAAATCATTTAAAAAAAAAAGAAAAAGAAGATGTGGGTCCATTTTGTGAAGGCTGTTGATAATGAAAGCTCCTCTGTGCTTTGGAGAGATTATTCCAGCATCTGAAGAAGTCCTTTCCCTGGGAAGGATGGTGGGCTTGGGGAGGGGGTGGGATGAGAGGGACAAGGGACAGGACAGTGACTGGAGCCTCACCCAATGGCTCCTTTTCCACAACCCTGTCTGTTGAGATGACTTTACAGACACTAGAGGCCTCCACAGACAGGATTTGAAAGGCTTTTGTTGAGTCCATCTTCTACTTATTACAACTGAAGACACTGAGGATTGAAATTCGTGAATGATTTGGGCAAGATGATACAGTAATCCGTCCCTGGGCTTTGAGCTCCCCAGCCTTCAGCTATAGATTGGTGGCTGGAAAAGGCTCCAAGATATTTTCTGCTGGTTCGCTTCAAACCTTCACAACCTGCTTTTCCTGCAAATATTCTCACTTTTCTATGAAATTAACAGTCCTTGCAGGAAATCAGTGTTCCTAGGCAAGAACATTGGCAGACCACTGGCTGTTGCAATCTCTAGACATTCTTCTTTTTTACTTGTAATGTTTATGTCTTTTTGAGAGAGAGCACACAAGCAGATAGAGGGAGGGAGGGAGAGAGAGAGAGAGAGAGAGAAACACAGAATCTGAAGCACACTCCAGGCTCTGAGCTGCGAGCACAGAGCCTGACATGGGGAATGAACTCACAAACAGTGAGATCATGACCTCGCCAAAGTCAGAGGCTTAACCGACTGAGCTCCCAGGTGCCCCAAGCTGTAGACATTCTTAACCATTATTATATGTATTGTCATTGTTGTTCTTATTTGGGGGGATAGTGGCTGTGAGTGTTTTCAGAGTCCTGAAGGGTCTTGGCCTTTAATTATTTTTAAGATCCAGAAGTTGGAGTTGTATAGTTGAGGAGACATTTGGATTTTAACAACTCCTTTCAGAATGAAGTATGCAGTAATGTCCTATTTATATCCAAAGCAAATGCTAAATTGCACTGTGATATATCTTTATAAGCGTGTTAAATTCTCCAAGGATCAGACAGGCATGCAGCTTCCTTCTAACCCACAGATTAATTGCACACCTAACCCACAGATAATCCATGGATTGGCATTGTCTATAACCATTGGCAGTGCAAGCTACAGAACCCTGCCTTGATTTGAATGAGAAACTTGGAATGTATGGGAGACCGAAGAAACTGGGGAGATCCCTGATCTTGCTGACTGTTGCTTCAGTCTTGGCAGATATGGTTTTTTCTTGACCCTGTTAGTGTCCCTGGCTGGTCTGTTTTACTTATACACACACACAGACATACACAGACACAGACACAGACACACACATACACACACACACAACATATACTTATATATAGCACACCTATCTATTTCTTGAATATATAAGTTTTTCCCAGTTTTATTGAGAAATAACACATATGTCACTGTATAAATTTAAGGCATACAGTATGATGATTTGCTTTATATATATTATGAAATGATTATCACAGTAGATTCAACCAACATCCATTTCTCATATAGATACTAAAAATAAAAAATGAAAATGAAAAAAGTGGGTAGATTTTCCCTATTAGGAGAACTCTTAGGATTTACTCTCTTAAGCACTTCCCTCTGTGTCATACAGCAGTTGTTAGCTGTAGTCATCATGTTATACATTGCATCCTTAATATTTATTTATTTTATAGATGGAACTTTGTACCTTTTAATCACTTTCCTCTAAGTCCCCCTCCCTCTACTCTCTTGTAACCACAATGTGGTCTCTTTTTCTTCTTCAGTGAGTGTTATATTTTATTTTTTTTGTTTGTTTTAGATTCTACATATAAATGAAATCATACAGTATTTATCTTTTTCTGACGTCCTTCACTTAGCATAATGCCTTTGAGGTCTATCCATGTTGTTGCAAATGGTAGTATTTCCTCCTCTTTGGGGCTGAATAATTATTTGCATATATATAGCATATATATATACACCATATATATGTATATATATACCACAACTTCTTTATCCATTCACCAATCAGTGGACACTTAAGATTGTTTCCATGTCTTGGCTAGTGTAAATCATGCTACTGTGAACATGGAGGTACAGACGTGTTAGTGTTTTCATTTCCTTTGGCTGTATTCCAGAAAGTGAAAATGCTGGATCATATGGTAGTTTTATTTTTAATTGTTTGAGAATCCACCATAGTGTTTTCCTTATTGGCTGTACCGATTTACAGTCCCACCAACAATGCCCAAGGGTTCCTTTATCTCCACATCCATGCCAGCATTTGTTATCTCTTATCCTTTTGGTGATGGCTATTCTAAGAGGTATGAGGTAATATCTCATTGTGGTTTTAATTTGCTGTCACCTAACACCTAGTGATGCTGAGTATTTTTCATGTACCTGTAGAACTTTTGTATATCTTCTTTGGAGAAATGTCTATTTAGGTCCTTTGCTCATTTTAAAATTGGGTTATTTTATTTTATTATTTTTTGCTATTGTGTTGCAGGGGTTCCTTATATATTTTGTACTTTAACCCCTTATCATATACATGGTACAAAATATGTAGTTTTTCCCATTCTGTAGGTTGTCTTTACACTTTGATGGTTTCTTTTGCTTTGGAGAAGCTTTTAGGTTTCATTCTTTTACATGTTAATACCCAGGTATCTCAGCACCATTTACTGAAAAGACTGTCTTTTCTCCATTGAGTATTCTTGGCTCCTTTGTCAAATATTAGTTGACTGTATGTGCTTGAATTTGTTTCTGGGCTCTTAATTCTGTTCCATTGGTTTATTTGATGGCTTGGTTGTTTGTTTTGCCAGGTCCATTCTGTTTTATGACAATAGCTTTGTAGTATGCTTTGGAATCAGGAAATATGATGCCTCTTGCTTTGTTCTTGTTTCTCAGGATTTTTTATTCAGAGTCTTTGTGTTTCCATATAAGTGCTTTTTCTACTTCTATTTTTTTAAAATTACATTTTATCCTTGATAGGGATTGTATTGAGTTTATAGATGCTTTTGGTAGTACGACATTTTAACAATATACTGCTCTATGAACGTGGGATGCCTTTCCATTTATTTGTGTCTTTGGCTTTTTCATCAGTGTTATCTAGTTTTCAGAGTAGAAATATTTTAGTTCCTTAAATTTATTCCTAAGTAATTAATAGTTTTTGATGCTTTTGTAAATCTTTATCTCTTTTTCAGAAAATTCCTCAGTGTATAGAAATGCTACTGCTTTTTATATTTTAATTTTGTCCCTTCAACTTTACTAATTTATTTTTTAGATCTAGCAGGTAATTGGTTGAGTCTTTAGGATTTTCTATATAGAAAGTAATGTTACTGAAAACAGGCAGTTTTACTTCTTCCTTTCTGATTCTGATACCATCTGTTTCTTTTTCTTGTCTGGATGCTCTAGGTATTCTAGTATTAAGTTGAGTAAGAGTGGTAAGAGTGGACACTCATCTCGTTCCTGATCTTAGATGAAAAGCTTTCAATATTTCACCATTAAGTATGTGTTAGCTATAGACTTGTCATATATAATGACAACATATATTATGTTGAGATAGGTTCCTTCTTAGCCTAACTTATTAAGAGTTTATCATGAATGCATGTTGAATTTTGTGCAATGCTTTTTCTGCATCTATTGAGATGATCCTATGATTCTTTTCTTCTCTTAATGTGACATGCCACATTGGCTGATTTGTGTATGTTGAACCATCTTGCATCTCAGGGATAAATTTCACTTGATTATGTGAATGTTCTTTTTAATGTGCTGCTGAATTCAGTTTACTGGTTTTTTATTGAGAATTTTTATGTCTGCATTTATCAGAGATATTGGTCTATCATTTTCTTTTGAGGTAGAAAACTCTCCACAGCAGGTAGAGCTCTGAGCCTTGCCTGAATATGAACAAGCCAGGTCCTTCTGTTGCAAGATTTTTACACAGAGAGTTGTGACACCAAGACTTTTCTTTCCAGGAAGCAACTTTATTGTTGCTGGCACCACTCAGTTGAGGTCGTACCTGAAGAACTGTGCCCTAAATGCCATCTGGCTTAGTTTTTAAAATATATTTTCTACTTCTTTGTCTTCTATATCTGGTAACACACAAACATGTAGTCTGATTAAGTGGTGTCATGTTACGAGGTCTTGACGAATGTTATCATGTATGTGTATAGCCAGGTTGCCTTGAGGTTTTTTTTTCTTTTTTCTTTTTTTCTTTCCTTAGTGAGGGGACCCTATCACACTTTGGTTGGCAAAACAAAACTCTTCATTTGAGGATCTGAATCAGGCATATGTGCATCCCACCAAGATCAGAGTTTACTTTTGATGTGGTTCTGCAAATGAGCAGAACTGTGGTTGAGACTACTACTTGGGTACTGCAGGTGTGAACTAGGTCTGCCAAGATAAGTACGCGGGTTGTTGAAAGCCTCCCCACTTTTCCATCAGTCAGATTCTCAGTGGTTGAGACCTATAGATTCCCTTGAAATCCATGTGGTGCAGGATTAGAGGTGGAGCTCCTCCAAATGAACCCATGACACTGAGGGTGGGCTCGATATCCCCTCTTTCCTATTAGGGGAGTGGGAGGCCCAGGAGAGAGCTCTGAATGTCATGCTGCACTGGCCTTAGGAAGAGGCAGTGTGGTCCATGGGAGCTGCTTTCTTACCCTTCTAATGAGTCTGTCTTGGTCTCTGTGATACAGGGGGATGTCTCAGCATCACCTGCATGTTACAGGATTCTCTAAGTGGCGTCTTATTTTTGAGGAGTTGTTAGTTATTCTTATAAGGACATGCAATGTGAGGAACAATTTATGTCACAATCTTGGTGGCCTGTTGTATCCTGGCTGGGTCTGACAATTAAGCTGACAGAAATGGATTAACAGGAGAAAAGCATGCACATTTATAAGGAACTTCATAAGGAAATGAAGTTTCCTTCATTCCTTCATTTCCTTATGAAGTTCCTTATGAAAAGCATGCAAACTTCTTAAGAAAATGAAGACCCAGAGAGATGAAGCTGTATATGATTATGCAAAGTTTGATGAAGAGTGGATAGTTCTGGAGGAATACGATAGGTTGAGGAGTATGAAGTAATCTATACTAAATGGTGAGAAACTTAAAAAAGGTCTATTTTTTAAAATTTGTCCTGGTGTCCCTGTGCTTGTTCTCCTCATATAGGGAGGTACCTCTCACATGAAGACTTTATGCCCTGTTTCAGGGAAGAATGGCCTGGTGGGAAGGAGGCCAGAGACACCTCCCTGCATTTGCCATTTTCTCAGACTCCTTCAGCTTAAAGTATTCAACACGCCGATATCTGAAGGTAGTAAGTCCTGAAAGCTCTCAGTCTCCTCTGCATTTTTTTGATTTCCTCCTTCTAACCATGTAACCCAAATGGGACTATAACCAGAATTCCCCTGGAATGTTCTGTGGTTGACTGGGAGGATGGTGGAAGTATTATTATGTCCATGGAAATCTTAATTAAAGGGCTTCTCCTGTTAGACACATTGAATTTAATAGTAGCTATTGGTAGGCAGGGAAAAAAAAAGACTACTTTCAACACGTTCATTGTAATTAATTGCATTAGGAAAAACTGTAAGCTAGTAGACATCTGTTGCATGGGTGAGGATCGAAACTGGTTTTTAGATCATCTTTAATTTCTATCCCTCAATGAGATCTTAGGAATCTACTTTGGGTTTTTGGTAACTCACTGTTAGCCTTTCAGCTCTGTTTATTTTTCTTGGACTCCTAATCCCCCATCCTAGAAACATATTCAAACCTATTTTTCAACACAGTATCCCTCCTGGCTAGCTGTCATGTTGAGACAATTAAATGAAGTTTAACCCTGCAGAAGTATCATCTAAGGAGGATACTTATAATTTAAAAGTGGGGTTTTTGTAATTAAGATGCTTTTGAGACCTCAAGGAATAATTCCTGAAGGGACACTCAGGGACTGTGCAGGTGGGAGAAAGAGATTTTATGGAAGGGCCGTAATGGCATGCCTCATCCCACACATAGTCATCTTCCTGTCTAGAAGGTTAATTGTACAGGAGAGAATGAGGCTGAACCATGATTTCTTTTTGGTGCCTCATTACATATTTTTCTCTTAGGCTGAGTCTTCAATTTTATGCAGAGCCAGGTGTTGTAGAGTGGGGTGAGGTAACAAATCAACCCATTTGTGCTTTTGAAGATACTAATTTGCCTTTGCATATCTTTAATCTGGTTGTATATATCCCCCTTTCAAAGCATTTCTGAACTTAAACACTATCCAAAACAACATGTGGCAGTTTCTCTAATTACTTATGATTAAGAAAAAAGCAAAGTCAGGCCCTCAAGGCATCAACGCTTTGCCATTTTACTGGGGAAATGAATGCTGCAAAGCAAAGCAGCTTGAAAATTAATGTGCAGCACAACCAGACAGTTCAAGATCACATTTCTTTTCTGCACTGGATTTCAAAAATGTTTTACACAACAAGAATAAGGTGGGGGAAGAGCAGATGGTTTTAGTTTAAAAAAAAAAACCATTGGAAACAATGGTGCAAAGGCATTTCTGTGCAGTAAAAACTTCATCAAAATTGTCAGTCACTGAGTTCGTCCGTAGCAGAGTGAAGGAGAGAATAATGGAAGACCGGAAATAGAAAATAGAACTAAGTGGATGTGGGCCATAGAAAATGAGAGAAATATGGTTGAAAAAGTTAACAAAGGTGTGTCAACTTTATTTTTTTTTTTATTTTTTTTTTATTTTTTTTTTTTTGCAAATAGTTTATTGTCAAATTAGTTTCCACATAACACCCAGTGCTCATCCCCACAAGTGCCCTCCTCCCCCCCACATCCACCAGTCCTCAGTTTTGTCAGCATTCAAGAGTCTCTCATGGTTTGCCTCTCCCCCTTTCCCCACCATTTCTGCCCTTCTTCTCCCCCTTGGTCCTCTGTTGCTCCTCCTAATCCTCCTATACGTGCACACATATGATATTTGTCTTTCTCTGCCTGACTTATTTCGCTCAGCATAACACCCTCAAGGTCCATCCATGTTGCTACACATGGCCAGATTTCATTCTTTCTCATTGCCATGTAGTATTCCATGGTATAGATAAACCACATCTTCTTGATCCATTCATCTGTTGATGGACACTTAGGCTCTTTCCAGGTTTTAGCTATTGTGGAGAGTGCTGCTATGAACATTGGGGTACATGTGCTCCTATGCATCAACATTTCTGTATCCCTTGGGTAAATTCCTAGCAGTGCTATTGCTGGGTCATAGGGGAGTTCTATTGTTAGTTTCCTTAGGAACCTCCACACTGTTTTCCAGAGGGGCTGTACCAGTTTACATTCCCACCAACAGTGTAGGAGGGTGCCCGTTTCTCCACATCCTCGCCAGCATCTAGAGTTCTCTGATTTGCTCATTTTAGCCACTCTGACTGGCGTGAGGTGGTATCTCAGTGTGGTTTTGATTTGTATTTCCCTGATGAGGAGGATGCTGAGCATCGTTTCATGTGTCTGTTGGCCATCTGGATGTCCTCTTTGGAGAAGTGTCTGTTCATATCTTCTGCCCATTTCTTCACTGGGTTGTTTGTTTTTCGGGCGTGTAGTTTGGTGAGTTCCTTGTAGATTCTGGATATCAACCCTTTATCTGATATGTCATTTGCAACTATCTTTTCCCATTCCGTTGGTTGCCTATTAATTTTCTGGGTTGTTTCCTTGGCTGTGCAGAAGCTTTTAATCTTGAGGAGGTCCCAACAGTTTATTTTTGCTCTTGATTCCCTTGCTTTTGGGGATGTGTCAAGTAAGAAGTTGCTGCGGTGGAGGTCAAGGAGGTTGTTTCCTGCTTTCTCCTCTAGGGTTTGATAGTTTCCTGTCTCACGTTCAGGTCCTTTATCCATTTTGAGTTTATTTTTGTGCATGGTGTGAGAAAATGATCTAGTTTCATTCTTCTGCATGTTGCTGTCCAGTTCTCCCAACACCATCTGTTAAAAAGGCTGTCTTTTTTCCATCGGATATTCTTTCCTGCTTTGTCAAAGATTAGTTGGCTGTATACTTTTGGGTCCACTTCTGAGTTCTCAATTCTGTTCCATTGGTCTATGTGTCTGTTTTTGTGCCAATACCATACTGTCTTGATGATGACAGCTTTGTAGTAGAGGCTAAAGTCTGGGATGGTGATCCCTCCGTTTTGGTTTTATTTTTCAGATTACTTTGGCTATTCGGGGTCTTTTGTGGTTCCATACAAATTTTTGGATAGTTTGTTCTAGTTTTGAGAAGTATGCTGGTGCAATTTTGATTGGAATTGCATTGAATGTGTAGAGTGCCTTAGGTAGTAATGACATCTTAACTATATTTATTCTTCCTATCCATGAGCATGGAATGTTTTTCCACTTCTTTGTGTCTTCTTCAATTTCCTTCATAAGTTTTCTATAGTTTTCATCATACAGATCTCTTGTATCCTTGGTTAGGTTTATTCCGAGGTATTTTATGGTTTTTTGTGCAATTGTGAATGGGATCAGTTTCTTGATTTCTCTTTCTGTTGCTTCATTGTTGGTGTATAAAAATGCAACCGATTTCTGTACGTTGATTTTGTACCCTGCAACTTGGCTGAATTCTTGGATCAGTTCTAGTAGGCTTCTGGTGGAGTCTGTCGGTTTTCTATGTAGAGTATCATGTCATCTGTGAAAAGTGAAAGTTTGACTTCCTCTTTGCCAATTCTGATGCCTTTGATTTCCTTTTGGTGTCTGATGGCTGATGCTAGGACTTCCAGCACTATGTTAAACAGCAGTGGTGAGAGTGGGCATCCCTGTCGTGTTCCTGATCTCAGGGGGAAAGCTCTGAGTTTTTCCCCGTTGAGGATGATGTTAGCTGAAGGCTTCTCATAGATGGCTTTGATGATGTTTAAGTAGGTTCCTTCTATCCCAACTTTCTCGAGAGTCTTTATTAAGAAGGGATGCTGTATTTTGTCAAATGCTTTTTCTGCATCTATTGACAGTATCATATGGTTTTTATCTTTTCTTTTATTGATATGATGTATCACATTGATTGATTTGCGAATGTTGAACCAGCCCTGTAACCCAGGAATGAATCCCACTTGATCTTGGTGGATGATTCTTTTGATATGCTGCTGGATTCGATTTGCAAGGATCTTGTTGAGAATTTTTGCATCCGTATTCATTAAGGATATTGGCCTGTAGTTCTCTTTTTTTGCTGGATCTCTGTCTGGCTTGGGAATCAGTGTGATGCAGGCTTCATAAAATGAGTCCGGGAGTTTTCCTTCGCTTTCTATTTTTTGGAATAGCTTGAGAAGAATTGGGATTAATTCTGTTTTAAATGTCTGGTAGAATTCCCCAGGGAAGCCATCAGGTCCAGGGCTCTTATTTGTTGGGAGATTTTTGATCACTGATTCAATTTCTTCACTTGTTATGTGTCTGTTCAGGTTTTCTATTTCTTCCCGTGTGAATTTTGGTAGTGAGTGTGTGTTTAGGAATTTGTCCATTTCTTCTAAGTTGTCCAATTTATTGGCATATAATTTTTCATAGTATTCCCTGATAATTGCTTGTATTTCTGAGGGGTTGGTTGTAATAAGTCCATTTTCATTCATAATTTTGTCTATTTGGGTGCTCTCTCTTTTCTTTTGGATAAGTCTGGCTAGAGGTTTGTCAATTTTGTTTACTTTTTCAAAAAACCAACTCTTGGTTTCATGGATCTGTTCAATTGTTTCCTTGGTCTCGATGTTGTTTATTTCTGCTCTAATTTTTACTATTTCTCTTCTTCTACTGGGTTTAGGGCGTTCTTGTTGTTCTGCCTCTAGTTCCTTTAGGTGAACTGTTAGATTTTGGACTTGAGCTTTTTCTAATCTCTTGAAATAGGCCTGGAGAGCAATGTACTTTCCTCTTAGGACTGCCTTTGCCGCATCCCATAGATTTTGAATTGTTGTGTTTTCATTTTCATTTGTTTCCATATATTTTTAATTTCATCTCTAATTGCCTGATTGGCCCATTCATTCTTTAGAAGGGTGTTCTTTAACCTCCATGTTTTTTGAAGTTTTCCAGACTTCTTCCTGTAATTGATTTCAAGTTTCAAAGCATTGTGATCTGACAGTGTGCATGGTATGATCTCTATTCTTTTATATTTATTGAGGCTGCTTTATGTCCCAGTATGTGATCTATCTTGGAGAATGTGCCATGTGCACTTGAGAAGAAAGTAAATTCCCTGGCCTCAGGATGTAAAGTTCTAAATATATCTGTCAGGTCCATCTGGTCCAATGTATCTTTCAAGTCCATTGTTTCTTTAGTGATTTTCTGTCTGGTTGACCTATCCATTGCTGTAAGCGGAGTATTAAAGTCCCCTGCTATTAACACATTCTTATCTATAAGCTTGTTTCTGTTTGTGATTAATTGTTTTAGATATTTAGGTGCTCCCATATTTGGTGCGTAGACATTTATGATTGTTAGTTCTTCCTGATGGATGGACCCTGTAATATTATGTAGTGCCCTTCTTCATCTCTTGTGATTGTCTTTAATTTAAAGTCCAGTTTGTCTGATATAAGTATCGCTGCTCTGGCTTTCTTTTGATTTGCCGTAGCATGATATATATTTCTCCATCCCCTTACTTTTAATCTGAAGGTATCTTCCCGTCTAAAATGAGATTCTTGTAGACAGCATATAGATGGATTTTGTTTTTTAATCCATTCTGCTACCCTATATCTTTTGATTGGTGCATTCAGCCCATTTACATTCAGTGTTATTATTGAAATATGTGGGTTTAGAGTCTTTGTATCTTTTGTAGGGTTCATGTTTGTGGTGGTGTCTCTGGAATCTTTGTTCCTTGCAATCTTTCCTTCAGAGCATCCCCCTCAGGATTTCTTGTAGGGCTGGCTTCGTGGTGACAAATTCTTTCAATTTCTGTTTGTTTGGAAAGGCTTTTATCTCTCCTTCTATTTTGAATGACAGGCTTGCTGGATAGAGGATTCTTGGCTGCATATTTTTACTGTTCATCACATTGAAGATCTCTTGCCATTCCTTTCTGGCCTGCCACGTTTCAGTAGATTGGTCTGTCATCACTCTGATGGGTTTCCCTTTGTATGTGAGGGCCCTTTTCTCCCTAGCTGCTTTCAAAATTCTCTTTGTCCTTGTATTTTGCCATTTTTACGATGATATGTCGTGCAGAAGATCGATTCAAGTTACGTCTGAGGGGAGTCCTCTGAGCCTCTTGTATTTCCACATTTACTTCCTTCCCCAGGTCAGGGAAGTTCTCTGCTATAATTTGTTCCAGGACTCCTTCTGCACCTTTCCCTCTCTCTTCCTCTTCTGGGATTCCTATGATACGGATATTGTTGCATTTGACCGTATCGCTGAGCTCTCGAATTCTTCTTTCCTGTTCCTGGATCAGTTTGTCTCTTTTTTGTCAGCTTCTTGTTTTTCTAGAATGGTGTCTTCTAAATCACTTATTCTCCTTTCTGCCTCTTCAAGCCGTGCATTGGAGGCCTCTAATTTATTATGGATCTCATTTATCGCATTTTTTTAATTCTTCATGCCTATTTTTATTTTCCATTCTGTCTGTAGCCATAGTTTCTTTGATGTCCCCTATGTTTTTTTCAAGCCCTGCTATTAATTTCACCATTATTATTCTAAAATCTTGTTCACTTATGCTGATATCTGTTTTGAGCAGTTCATTAGCTGTCATTTCTTCTTGGAGTTTTTTTGGAGGAGAGCTCTTTCATTTCGTCATTTTAGTTAGCTTTCCGGCTCTTGTTGGTTTTAAAGACCTGTTATGCTCTCTGTTTCTATGAGCACTGCTATATCCAAGAAACTCTTTGACTTTCCAGGGCCTATCCTTTCAGAGATTGCTTCTTGAATGGTATCCCCTCGGTCACTCTTGTTGGGACTCAGTTTTATTTTCCTATTCGTAGTGATATTTGGGACTCCTTCTTCCCAGTACTAGCTTGTTTCTTGAGGTAGCCCTGGAAAAGAAAACAGACAGACAGACACACAGGGAGCAGGAGCACACAAACGCACAGGCTGATTCAACTAACATGCAAAGTGAGAGGGAAAACGAAAAGGTTAATAGAAAAGACGGAGGAAGGAGGGCGAATAGGGAGCATAAAATACATAAAAGGGTCAAAAAGGGGAAAATAAAAGGAAAAAAGAAGAAAACCGATGGACAAAGAACGGTTTAAAGCATATACCTGGATTTCCCAGCTACAGTTAAATAGCCGTGTGTATGCAGTGCTGGTTGAAGAGCATAGAGAAAGAGAATGCAGGGTGAGACAAGGCAGATTTGGAAATAGAATGAACAGGCAGAAGGGATAAGAAACTTTTTTCAAATAGGTAAAGGGTAGAATGTGGTTGGATAGGTGAGAGAAGGATGCTGGAATTATCCAGAGAAACTATATAGTCTAATTACTCCTGAGAGAAATAGCTGAAAAAGTCGGTAGGTGTAGAATTTACATTTACAGAATGGAGTTGTGATTGTTTAAGCAAGCTGGCAACCAGAGTTAATCAGGTCAGTGTTTTGGGGAAAAAAAGCGAGAAAAGAGAAAGAAGAAGAAAAAAAGAGAAAAGAAAGGGGAAAAAAAAAGAAAAGAAAAGGAAAAAAAGGGAAAAAAAAAAAAAAAAAAGGGAGGAGGGCACCTCTCAGGCAGAGATGGGCGTGGCGTGATCCGATGTCTCAGGCGGGGGTTCTGCCTTGGCGATTGTGGGAAGGAGAGTGACGGTGCTCCAGTCCCTTCTTGAACCCCGCGAGTGATAGCCAACTTTTAAATTGAGTCCTTTATTTTCATTGGAATGTCTGTAAATGTTTCCCTCCAAAGTGCTATGTTTGTAATAGGTTCTTTCTGTTTCTTTCTAGCTTGCTGTAGGTTTTTCTTGGGAATTAGTTATATATGTATTAAAATTATTAGTGTGTCTTGAGGTGGTCATGTAGGGTTTCTCCTTAATTTCAAGAAAGTGGGTAATTTCAGAAATCCTCATGAGGAACCATCATAGCATTCCTGAGGAAGCTCTACTTGGTCCTGACATGGTGTACACACTGCCAGATGGAGGTCATGATCATTCGTTGTGATTCTTGGCTTTCCTATTTATGCATTAAATTAGTGTGTTCCCTGGAGGGCCTTTGTTTCTGGAGAAATACAGTCTGGTTTTTCTATCACTTTTTATGTTTGTCTTTGAGAATGAATTGGAAAGTCTTCTATCTTTTCCAGTATCCTCACGTGATCACGACAAAATACAGGCTTTTGGTTATGAGAACGTTGGTTGAAGTCCCCCATAGAAACCATCTGGGCCTGTAGACTGGGGAGAGTTTGATTCTTTGCTAACTTTTTCTTTTTTTCTCTCTTTGCTTTTTAAAAGCCCTTTTCGAATTGGCTTTAGTGCGTTAAAAATTCTTAATAATAGCCTACTTAATCTAAGTTTTCAGATTTATTGATACACATTTATATATAGTATAAAGCTCCCTTTCGTTTGTAGTTCTAGGCTGTTTATCATTCTTATTTGTTCTCTATCCCTGGATCGGTCTTGCGGGCGCTTTGTTTTACTGGTTTTTTTTGACAAAGCTAGCTTTTGGTTTTATTGCTGCAGTCTCGTATTTTTCTTTTGTTTTCTATTTCATTTATTACTGCTTTTATCTTTATTCATTCCTTCTTTTTTATTTTCTTCAGGTTTTTTTTTTTTATTGTTGTTTTGGTTGTTCTTTTCCAGCTTTCCAAGTTGAGTGTTTAGCTCATTTATCTTCAATCTTCCTTGTTTTCTGATAATGAGCATTTGAAGTTGTAAGTTTCCTCGAGAAGACTGCTACTACATTCCATAATTTAGATGTGTAGCGTTCCAGTGCCTTTCTAAACAGGCCATAATTTCAGTTTTGAATTTCTGTTTAACCCAAGAGTTACTTAGAACACAGTTTTAAATCTAAGGACGGGTAGTTTTAGTGATGCTCTTACTTACTCTTGCTTTTTGGCCATTTGTTTGTTAATAGTTTCTAGATTTACCACATTAGTTCCTCTGTGCACATTTTAGAATTTTGGCTTTTTTGAACTTGAGGGTTTTTTATGGTCTATTAAAAGCATTGATTTTTTTGGGTCAGCCTATTTATTTATTATTATTTATTTGAGAGAGAAAGAGAGAGAGAGTGCTCATGAGCAGGGGAAAGGGGCAGAAGAAGAGAGAAAGAGAGACTCTTAAGCAGGCTCCATGCACAGGGACCTGGGATCATGAGCTGAGCTGAACTAAATTAAGAGTTAGGCACTCAACTGACTGAGCCACCACGGCACCCTGTTGCTAAATTTATTTTCTAATTTTTTTTGACATTTATTTATTTTTGGGAGACAGAGACAGAGCATAGTGGGGGAGGGGCAGAGAGAGGGAGGCACAGAATCGGAAACAGGCTTCCGGCTCTGAGCTGTCAGCACAGAGCCTGACGCGGGGCTTGAACTCACAAACTGTTGAGATCATGACCTGAGCTGAAGTCAGACGCTTAACTGACTGAGCCACCCAGGCGGCTCCACTGGTAAATTTATTTTCAAAGGATGCGTGTCCTCCAAGGGCACAGTATACATAAAGTGCATACCTGAGTATTTACATACATAGAAACATATACGAGCACATATCCCTGTTTACTAAGACTTGTTACTTGTCATTATGGAAATCTCTTCTGTATTTTTCTTTGATGTATGAATATCTGAGCAGGAAATATGTTACTATCTCCTTGGAATTCGGAATGATTTTGGTATATGTATTTATTTTGAAGTCCTGATATCTGGTGCATAGCATTTCATGACTTTTATAGTTGCTTAATTGATCATCTTTTATTAATAAAATATTCTTCTCTGTCCCTCTTGATGTTTGTCACCTTTAATTCTGTTTTTTCCCCTGACATTTAAATTACTAATTCCATGTTCTTTTTGTTCCACAGTTGACTGACATTTTGCCTTTTTATTTTATTTCTAATCTTTTTGAGTTATTTTGTTCCAGAAGTATGTCTTGTAATGAGCACATAAATAAATCTTTTTTAAAAAATGTTACTTGTGGCATCAGAAGTGTGAAAATTCTGTGTGGGCTGAAAATCCCCTACATCTTGACTGCTTGTATTTCTCCTCAGCCTTGGGGCTGATGTTCAAATATCCCCTCCTATACAAAACCCTTCTGGAAATTCCTCACCCAGAAAATAAGTGGATTTCTCATCTCTTTTTTTTTCTTTCTTTCTTTTTTTTTTTTAAGTGTTACTCATTTATTTGAGAGACAGAGACAACACCAGCAGGGAAGGGTCAGACAGAGAGGGAGAGAGAAACTCAAGCAAGCTCTGTGCTGGCAGAGATGTGACATAATGACCTGAGCCAACACCAGCAGTCAGGCACTCAACTGACTGAGCCACCTGGGAGCCCCTTTCATCTCTTTTTCTAAGTCACTTTATTACGTTTAAATTCTAGCTTTTATTTATTTTTTTAAATGTTTTATTTATTTCTGAGAGAGAGAGAGAGAGAGAGAGAGACAGTGTGAGCAGAAGAGGATCAGAGAAGAGAGGGAGTCACAGAATCTGAAGCAGGTTCCAGGGTCTGAGCTGTCAGCACAGAGCCAGCTGCGGGGCTTGAACCCATGAACTGTGAGATCATGACCTGAGCCGAAGTCAGACGCTTAACCGACTGAGCCACCCAGGTGCCCCTAAATTCTAGCCTTTAGCACATTGTATTGTAAGTATCTACTCAATTGATTTTCTCCAGGATTCGTGAAAAAGAAAACAACATTCATATTTCTCTGCTTTTTTCATCTTTCTACTCCCTATACGTCCTCCCCACCCCCCAACTCTTACTCGGTTGTTTTTCGTTCTGCACCTGTTGGCAGAGACCTTGGGGGTCTCCTGAGTGTTCAGAAGTTATGCCTGCTGTGTGCCATGTGTCCTACAGACAGAGACAGGGAGGCACTGGCCTTGTCTGAGACTTCCCTAGAAGGTCCTGGTGGCTGGAAACTATTTCGCATGCAGCAGGGAGTGGTGGTAGGTGAGAATGAAGAAGGAATAGATATTCCCGCGGAAACATTCTTTTCCTGCAAATGGGGGCACTGCATCTGTTGACCCATGATAAAGTCTTTGGGACCCAACGTGGAACTCTGCGTTAATAATTTCCCCTTTCACTCCTAGAATTGAACAGCTGGCCATCCTTGGCCTCCTGAAGAGCGCAGCTTAACTTGGGAGAAATCACTCAAGGAAAACTCGGCCAAGGCAGCTGAGACCTGGCCAAGAATTGTGGCGCTCATAAATAATGTGGCACGGTCCCATTTTTCTGTCCCCGCCCCGTCCCCCAACTTGATTCTATTGGGGGTGTATTTCATGTGCTTGCCTTTATGTAGAGATGCCTGGCAGGTTGGGCTCCATGCCCAGTTTGTTTTATTTTATGTTTACTCTTTGCTCACAGCCCCTGACTCCACAGGGGAAGGCAAGTTGCAAATGGCTGTCACCTTGGTTTCCCCGTCGTCCCATTTCTGTGAGCATTAATGCTTATGCGGTGGTACAGTGTAGGTTGTTTGAGTACACAGCCCCTTCCCCCATTTGTCCTTTGCCATTTTCCCCCATCATGTTCACTCCTGCCATCGTCTGACCTTCTCTTTCTTCCACAATGACTCTTGTCACTCTTCTCTTTTGTGGCTCTCTCTTTTTTTTTTTTTTTTTTTTTTAATATTTTTATTTATTTCTAGGAGAGAGAGAGAGACAATGTGAGCAGGGGAGGGTCAGAGAGAGAGGGAGTCACAGACTCTGAAACAGGCTCAGGCTCTGGGCTGGCAGTCAGCACAGAGCCCGACGCGGGGCTCGAACCCACAAACCGCGAGATCATGACCTAAGCGAAAGTTGGACGCTTAACCGACTAAGCCACCCAGGTGCCCCTTTGTGGTTCCTCTTGAATCTGTCCTGTACCCCCGACACAGATTCTAGTGGCCAGAGGTAGTGGAAACACAGCTCCCTGTGAAAGAAAGCTCCAGGGGCATACAGGTGGGACTTGGACAGTTGCTCAACAGAGAGACATGCGGTTGAGTGGGAGAATTGAGGCCATGGACAAGCTGGTCATGAACTAGTGTGTTTGAAATACTCACACTGAAGCTAGTGAACCACCATGAATTTATCACATGTAGACGCTGTTTGCAAAAGGTACCATTCAGGGCAGTATTGGTAGTGACACATGATCTCTTGATAAGAAATACCGATCCGCACCTAGAAAAGTTCCCCAGGAGTCAGACCATGATAGAATAACAGCGGCAGCTAGTTAAGAACTATTGCTACATGTCTTGGTCTGTGCATTTTATCGTTAATCCTCAGTGACAATGGCATCAAGTGGGTTCTATGTTATCTGACTTTATAGATGAGGAGGGTGACATTTTAGGGAAGTTAAGGGACTCCTCCAGAGTTGGGTGAGTAGGTGGTGGGGCTCGGATTTGCATGAGAATGCCTAAGTGAGATGTCCCAAATGGGAAAAACAGCAAGGCCTCTCCCAACAAATAGACTCAACTTTCCTTAAGTTTTTTTTTTTTTTTTTTTTTACTTGTTTCTCTTTGGATTATCTTTGTTCTCTTTGTCTCTTTTTCTCCTTAAAAAAATTCTTTTAAGTTTATTTATTTATTTTGAGAGACAGAGAGTGTGAGCAGGATAGGGACAGAGAGAGAGAGGAGAGACAGAATCCCAGGCAGACTCTGCACTGTCAGCACAGAGCCTGATGCAGGGCTTGAACTCACGAAGCATGTGATCATGGCCCGAGCAGAAACCAGGAGCCTGGTGCCCAACAGACTGAGCCACTCAGGTGTCCCTATCTATTTCTTTTCTGAATCCTTTTCCTCTGAAAGTCCTTAAGTACTCTTGAAACTCTGGCCTTTAGTTATTCTGTCAACCCTGATGTGTTGCTCTGCTCACCTCTATGTTGACTCTCTCGTACTGTTACCCAGAGCCTAGACCTTTCGCCTAACCATGGTGCCGCGTGTATGCTGGGCACCCCTTTTGGATGATCCACAGAGCCTCAAGTCAACATCTTGGTAACTGTCTTCATGAATGAAGTCTCT
This sequence comes from Proteles cristata cristata, assembly GCA_017311185.1. Taxonomy (NCBI): domain Eukaryota; kingdom Metazoa; phylum Chordata; class Mammalia; order Carnivora; family Hyaenidae; genus Proteles; species Proteles cristata. Next base: position 22,579 of record JAESUZ010003863.1, read on the forward strand.
TAGACAGAAACTTGAAATTCATGCTAGAGGCCCTTACTCCTTTAACACCTCAGTATATATGCACACATCACAGAGGACAGCCAGTGCAATCTCCACCTGATATCCACTGTATCCCCTTCCAATCCATTTTCCACAGCATAGCTAGAATGAGATTTATTGTTTTTTTGTTTGTTTTTTAAATGTTTTATTTATTTCTAGGAGAGAGAGAGACAGTGCAAGCAGGGGAGGGTCAGAGAGATAGGGAGTCACAGACTGAAACAGGCTCCAGGCTCTGAACTGGCAGTCAGCACAGAGCCCGATGCAGGACTTGAACCCACGAACCGTGAGATCATGACCTAAGCGAAAGTCGGACGCCCAACCGACTAAGCCACCCAGGCGCCCTGAGATTTATTGTTAAAACAATTAAAGGAGATGCTGTCATTCCCTATGTAAAACCCTTAAGTGATCTCATCTTCATTACTTTGAAGAGAATATCAAAGACTTACATAGGACGTGTTCATTTGTTGGCCATTAAGTCACTGAATCTTCACGACTCTTGGGAGTTGCGATATATTATTACCCCATTATAAAGATGAAATGAAGACCAGAGAGGCTCAGTTATCTTCCCAAAGTCATAGAGATAGTAAGTGATGGAGCAGAGACTGGAGTCTACACTGTGTGACTCCAGAGGCCATTCTTAGCCATTAGGCTTTGTAGCCAATCTCCTCGAGGCATATCCCACATGGTCCCACCAGAAACGTTCAGACTCCCTTCATTTTTCTCGGCCACGTGGACTGGTAGATAGGTGAGAGAGGTGATGTAGGATAGAGCCCGCAGCCAGCCAGCCAGACCATAATGGACATGAGAAATAAAGCCCAACACTTCAAGACATGTATTATTATCATTACTTTCAAGCTAATATACTGGTGTGTTGTTGGGGCTCTGTGGATGTTGGTGAAGGGGGGACTGAAATTGTTGAGATCCCACAATGTGAGAGCCCACAGCGGGCCTACATACCATCCATGAAGCATCCATATTGCTTCAGAGAGAAATCTCCATACATCATCAGGGACTGAACCAAGAAGAAATCGGCGTTACCTGTTCTGTGCTAGGTATTTTGCGACACAGGAGAAGGATAGCATGATCACTGGGGAGCCCCAAAGATGGTAATTCTGATAGGAAGGGAAGGGTCAGATCCTTACGGATTGGAATGGGAGAGTCAGATCCTTACGGATTTGTCTGGAATGACAGATTCCATATCTGAGCTGTATTAATTACATCTAAATAGCTTAGTTTCACTATGACCCCCTCCCTCCTCCTTTTAAAAAAGAAATTCTGTGACTTTGTAGGACCAACTCTACCATCATCAATTTGGGAGGTATATAATGAGTAAACAGTATCGCATTACGGTTCTCAATAGCAGAGAAACTATCAAATCAAGGGCTATCTGTGGACAGCTGGGAATATGTCAGAACCATTTAGTTCTGCCAAGGGCTGATTTTATGAAGCAGAAACAACACAGGATATGATTTTCATAAATATTTGGATGGCCCTCAAAATCTTTCTGCTCTTTGAGTAGAGTCTGAAGGTCCCAAAACACATTAATTTGTAGCTTCCTTGAATTTTATTTCTTAAGTGATCGTACAGTAATAAGCATGTTTTAAAAAGTTTTTTTAAAGTTTATTTATTTTTGAGAGAGAGAAAGAGTGAGCGAGAGAGCACACACAAGCAAGGGAGGGACAGAGAGAGAGAGAGAGAGAGAGAGGAAGACACAGAATCGGAAGCAGGCTCCAGGCTCTGAGCTGTCAACGCAGACCCCAACTTGGGGCTCGAACCCACGAACCATGAGATCACAACCTGAGCTGAAATTGTTGGATGCTTAACCTGCTGAGCCACCCAGGCGCCCCCACAACAATCACGTTTTTAAAATGGATATTACATTTGTGTGAATTTTAACATGTGTGAAGATTCCCATGACTGGTGCCACAGTCAGGATTCAAAACTTTCTACCACCCCTCCAAACACCCTTATCTGCTGCTTCGCAGTCACATCTTGCCCCCCAAATCCTACTTCTTGCCTACTCATCGGTTCTCCGTCATGTAGTACAAGCTTTTTGAAACTGTTGTATAAAGAGAATAATACTATATGTAACTTTTTGAGACTGATCAGCGTAATGTCTTTGAGACCCATGTAAGTCCATGCATATTCATTAATTTACTCTTTTTATCGTTGATTTATGGGTTGAATTGTGTGCACCCCACCAAAAAAAAATATTTGTTGAAGTCGTAATGCCTAGTACCTCCAAATGTGACTTTATTTGGAAATAGGATTACTTCGTATATAATTAGTTAATACGTGGTTATGTGGGGTGGGTCCTTAATCCCATGTGACTTGTGTCTTTATAAGAGTAGAGATGATGGAGTTTTGGAGCAGTGGAGGTCCAGAGCCTACGGCCAAGAAAGAATTCTCGAGACATCTTTGGTGAACAGGGTGATTTTATTAAAGCACGGGGACAGGACCAGTCGGCAGAACAGGGTGCCCTGGGTTTGTGAAGAATGACTGTTTACATACTATGGAGTTGGAGGAGGTAAAGTCAAAAGGGAGGCCTCCAGAAGGACTTTGAAAACTAAAGAGGACTCCTAAGATACCCGAGGCCTTGCTGTTGTCAAAGTAAGGTGGTTTTTCCTCTTGTAAGGCATTGGCATGAGGAAAGTTGCAGGTTCCCAGAGAAATGATACACTCTGTATTTGCCTCAAGTATTTGTCAATGGGCTACAGGTTATAAAGAAATATATTTTTACCTGCCATTTGTTTCTTGCCTTCATTCCTGCATCACTGTGGAGGGGAGGATATGGTGAGGCTCCAGGAACAAAGTCTATAGGTTTCTGGAGACGAGGCTATGGATAAGCTTGCAGTTTTATTGTAATTTACTTAGACATGTGTAAACTGATGGAGACTCATATCCTGCATGATGGTGATCTCTATCAGTTAACCATTTGTTTCCTTTCTTTGTTCTTGGGCAGCCCGGAGTGCCTGAAGGGTATCACACATTTCCCACCTGGGGTGGGATGGCGGGGGGAGTATGCTAGCTTGTGCTTGGCGCTCAGCTTGCCTTATGCTCTGTTATCAGAGAGACACAGAGGAGAATGCCATGTGAAGACACAGACAGAACACAGTCATATGAAGACCGAGGCAGCGATTGACATGATGCTGGCACGTGCCAGTGAACTCCCAGGGCCACCAGAAGTGAGGAAGACACAAAGAAGGATTCCTTCCATTTAGGTTCTTGAGGGAGTGTGGCTCCACCATCTTGATTTAGACTTCTGGCCCCCACATCTGTGTGATGCTAATTTCTATTGTTTTAAGCCATCCAGTTTGTGGTATTTTGTCCCGGCAGCCTTAGGAAACCAATACTTAGAGAAAATGGGACTCTGAATTGCTAAAAATTTAGGTGTATGTAACAGAAAACGAGCCTAGAAAAACATAAGGGCAAGTGTAGTAGAAAACACAGGATAGTTTGTGGGACTATGGAAAATTGAATAAAAAGGTAGCAGACTTGGGTGCAGGGACTAATTGCCAGCCTCCCTCGGGTCCTGTGAAAATGTCTCTGCTCCAGCTGTTTGAGATTGAAATCCATTTCCCTGATTACTAGTAAACTTGAACGGTTTCTTCTAACATTTGTCAGCTGTTTATGTTTTGCCTTTTCTAAATTTCCTATGTATATTTACCCCCATTTAAAAAACAGGTAATCTTATTTCTCTCAAAAATATAATGTAGGAGTTCTTGAAATATTCTGGATTTCAGTCTCATTTCTATCATATAGGATGCAAATAATGTGATTTAGAATGTTCCTTGTCTAACTCACCAAACTCCACGCCCGAAAAGCAAACAACCCAGTGAAGAAATGGGCAGAAGATATGAACAGACACTTCTCCAAAGAGGACATCCAGATGGCCAACAGACACATGAAACGATGTTCAGCATCGCTCCTCATCAGGGAAATACAAATCAAAACCACACTGAGATACCACTTCACGCCAGTCAGAGTGGCTAAAATGAGCCAATCAGAGAAGTCTAGATGCTGGCAAGGATGTGGAGAAACGGGCACCCTCCTACACTGTTGGTGGGAATGTAAACTGGTACAGCCCCTCTGGAAAACAGTGTGGAGGTTCCTAAGGAAACTAACAATAGAACTCCCCTATGACCCAGCAATAGCACTGCTAGGAATTTACCCAAGGGATACAGGAGGGCTGATGCATAGGGCACATGGACCCCAATGTTCATAGCAGCACTCTCCACAATAGCTAAAACATGGAAAGAGCCTAAGTGTCCATCAACAGATGAATGGATCAAGAAGATGTAGTTTATCTATACCATGGAATACTACATGGCAATGAGAAACAATGAAATCTGGCCATGTGTAGCAACATGGATGGACCTTGAGGGCGTTATGCTGAGCGAAATAAGTCAGGCAGAGAAGGACAAATATCATATGTGTGCATGTATAGGAGGATTAGGAGGAACTTAACAGAGGACCAAGGGAGAAGAAGGGCGGAAATGGTGGGGGAAAGGGAGAGAGGCAAACCATGAGAGACTCTTGAATGCTGACAAAAACTGAGGACTGGTGGATGTGGGGGGGAGGAGGGATGGGCATGGAGGAGGACACTTGTGGGGATGAGCACTGGGTGTTATGTGGAAACTAATTTGACAATAAACTATTTGTAAAAAAAAAAAAAAAAAAAAAAAAAAGAATGTTCCTTGTCTTGGCCCTGTAACTTTTCTTTAAAGTCTTTTGTCAAACGATGTTTTAAATGAGTCACAAGGTCACGCCCCAATCAGTGTTTTCTTTTGTTGACTCTTTCGTTTGTTGCTTAATGTTTTATCCCCACCCCAAGATTATAAAAGTAAATCTTACATTGTCCATTCATCTGGTGTTTAAGGTCTGGGTCTCTAATTCATCTGCACTTTAATTTTGCATGTACAGTGCAAAGGAGGAATGTCATGAAAATGGTCTAAATGTATAGTCAGTTATGCCAATTCCAATTTTTAAAAAATAATTTTTCAATGTTTATTTATTTTAGAGAGAGACAAAGTGTGAGCAGGGAAGGGGCAGAGAGACATATAGAGATGCAGAATCTGAAGCAGGCTTCTGGCTCTGAGCTGTCAGTACAGAGTCCGACACGGGGCTTGAACCCACAAGCTGTGAGCTCATGACCTGAGCCAAAGTCAGATGCTTAACTGACGGAGCCACCCAGGTGACCCTTGCCATCCCCAGTTTTCATGTTAGTTCTACCAGCCTGCCCTGCTGTCCAGTGCCACCTTTGTGGTGTACAGACTTTCCTTCAAGATGCGATTCTGTTTCCGGACTCTTCTCTGTCTTTGCTAATCCACTTCCCTGTTCTTACATCAACAACACACTTGTTAAATTATTTTAACATCTTGGGGCGCCTGGGTGGCGTAGTCGGTTAAGCGTCCGACTTTCGCTTGGGTCATGATCTTGCGGTTCGTGGGTTCCAGCCCCGCATCGGGCTCTGTGCTGACTGCCAGCTCACAGCCTGGAGCCTGTTTCAGTCTGTGACTCCCTCTCTCTCTGACCCTCCCCTGCTCACGCTGTCTCTCTCTCTCTCTCCTAGAAATAAAAAAAATAAAAAAAAAATTATTTTAACATCTTGATTTTTTCTTAGCTTCCTGATCTTTTTTTATAGCAGATAAAACATGTCTCCCTCATTATGTTTTTACAGAATTTTTATGATTTAAAAAATATTTTCTTTAAAGATAGCTCATCAATTTAGATAAAAATATTGTTGAGAATGTAATTGATAGGATGTGTAGATACTTTTAGGGGGAGAGTTTAAAAACTTGCCTTATTGAATCATTCAGCTCTTCTTTCAGAAACTTCCATAATTTTTTAAAGATACATTCATACATTTATATACAATTTTCTTTATATTTGTCTTGTTGATTTTTTTCCTGTGTATCTCATTTGCTTGAAGAAGATCTATCTTTTCAGTAATTCTTAAAAGAATTTTTTTAATGTTTATTTCTTTTGAGAGAGAGAGAAAGCGAGAATGTGCACATGCACATACATGTAAGCACATGAATGGGAGAGAGCAGAGGGAGGGAGAGAGAGAGAGAGAGAGAGAGAGAAGAGAGAATCCCATGCAGGGTCTACACTGTCAGCACAGAGCCTGATGTGGGTCTTGATCTCATGAATCTGACCAAAATCGAAAGTCAGATGCTTAACTGATGGAGTCACCCACATGTCCTCAATAATCCTTTTAATGTGTTATTGTTTGTTTGCAACCAAGGAAACAATTTTCGTGTATTTATGAGGTATCTGGCCACCTAACTGGATTGTATTATTACTTAGAATAATTTTTCAGTTGATATCCTTCATGTTTCCAGGTAGCAATCATATCTCCCACTAATAACGATTGTTTCATGTTTTCTTTTCTAATATTCCTCCTCCTTTACATGTCTTACTGCATTTATTCCAACTCTAGAAGAATGTGATAGAGCAGCTATAATATCAGGAATTTTGTCTTTTCCTGACTTCACGAAAAATATTTTTTATGTTGGCATTTATTTTAGATTTTTGGTAGATATGTTTTCTTGAGTTGGGATGTAGTTTCCACTTTAAGAAAAATGTGGAAGTGTATGAAATGCTTTTCTGGTGTCTATTTGAACCATCACGTAGATTTATGTTCTTCATCTGTTATGTAGTGAATTCTCTGAATAGAAACCCTAAAGCTCATCAGTCCTTTCATTCTTTGCCCTTTAACATGCCTTGTAATTTTTGATTGAGAGTTGATTGATGTATTGGGTTATAGGAACTGAGGTGAAATAGACCTTTAGTGTGAAGTTTTATGTTAACATGGTTGTGGGCTGAGCTGTGTTTAATGTTCCCTGTAGCTGTGGTCGCAGGTTATTCAAGTTCCTAGAGAGAGAGAGTGCCATTCTCTCAGGTGGAATGCAACACCTCTGGTGAGTGGTCCTTTGTCATGGAAAAGATTCTGAGGTATTGGACAATGGCTGCCATTCTTCTCTTGGCCATCTCCTCCCAAGAGCCACAGTTGATCTTCCTCTGTGTTTCAGTGTGAAAACCCAATGGGGTTCCTGGAGGTAAAACCCATGAAAGTGTGGGGACCCCCTTGTAGTATAATAAAAAATAAGGATTTGCTCTTTGGTCCCCAGTTCCTGGCACAGAGTTCCTAAACTCCTTGGGATTTACTGTCTTTTGTATCCTGATGTGATGACTCCAGACTGGGGGCCACAAGATAACTTCAGGCTCAGAACTGGTTACCAGGGAGACAAAGACCTGACTAGAGGGTTGGAACCTCTCAGACCCATCAACGTCCGGGAGAGATAGGGCACTGGAGATTGAGTTCAGTCACCAGTGGCCAATTATGCCTGTGTGATGAGGCCTCCACGAACACCTCTAAACTACCGTGGGGTTCAGACAGCTTTTGGGTTCATAAACACAACGATCCACTGACAGGGTGTCTCGCCGAGCAAGGGCATGGAAACTGCACTGCTTTCCACTCTCATATCTTGCCCTCTACCTTCTTTTCCTTTTTCTGTTTCTGAGTTGGATCCTTTATAATAAACTGGTAAATATGAATAAAGAATTTTCCTGCATCCTGGGAGTCATTTTGGCAAATTGTAGAGTCTAGGATGGTCATGGGAAGCCCCAACTGTGTAGTTGGCTGGGCAGACGTAGTCTAAGCACCCCATTTGTGGCTGGCATTTGAAGTGGGGCAGTCTAATTGGACTTCATTAAGCCTTTGGGATCTGCACGAACTCTGGGTAGTGTTAGACTTGAATGGAATCCTCAGACTTCCAGTGGGTGTCAGAGAATCAGAGATGCCCTAAGACTGGGGTCCGCTGGAGTTTCTCAGTCTCACACAAGTCCTCACCGGGCCTCCAGGAGCCCATCTAAATGACCATTTAAGTGTCCCTAAGTCTGTAGCACCAGGTAAGCAGATCTTGACCATAATTCTGTGATTCACATGTTTCTCCAGAGTCCAAGATGGAAGTCTGCTCTTCAGTTCCTTCACGGAACCAAGAAAAGTCACCGATTTTCCAAAATCTGTTCAACGTGTTCTTGTTGGAAGGATGGGAGTAACGACTTGTGATCTCTTTCTGTGCTGGAACCAAAAGCCGTAGTGTCTTCACATTGTGTGAGCCCTGCTTGGCCAAGACGTATGACTCTTTGTATTTTTTTTTTTTAATGTTTTTTATTTATTTCTAGGAGAGAGAGAGAGAGACAGCGCGAGCAGGGGAGGGTCAGACAGAGAGGGAGTCACAGACTGAAACAGGCTCCAGGCTCTGAGCTGGCAGTCAGCACAGAGCCCGACGCGGGGCTCGAACCCACAAACCGCGAGATCATGACCCAAGCGAAAGTCGGACGCTCAACCGACTAAGCCACCCAGGCGCCCTGACTCTTTGGTACGCTCTGAATAGGACTGTCCCAAAATGCAACCCATAGAAGCAAACTTCTATGTCTTCTACATCTGTGAGTGGGACTAGGCTATAGTTTTTCATTGGTACATGGATTGTGCTTTTACGGCTTTGTCTTTAGGATTCAATACAGAATGAGCTCAGCAACCCTCTGCCTTTTTGGGTTTAGGGCTTTTATTGTATCTGAAAGGCTTGGCAGAACTCTATGTGAAAAGCCTGGGTGGGTGTCTTTCTTTTATTTATGTTTTTCTTTTTTTTTTACTTTCACTTCTTGTACTCATGAATGCACACAAGACACAGCATACACATGCATATTCAAACATACACAGATATAATTATGCATAAAAGGAATTGCAGCATGAAAACATTCTGTCACGGAATCCTTAATTTACATGTAATCTTCTGTTTCTTGTGTGTTGCTAAACTTCTCCCTCTTCCTCTTTTTCTTCTTCTTCTTCCCCTTCTTCTTCCTCTTCTTCCTTTTTCTTCTTCTTTTTCCCCTCCACTTTCCTTCCCAACTCATCGGGACACCTGCTCTGTAACCAGACATGTACCTCTCTGCAGCCTTTACTGTGCTCATAAAGTTATACAAATGCATGTGTGTGCGCGCATACACAAACACACACAGAGGGGATTATTTTGAGTGTTTTCTGCAAAAATCGGAATGCATGTGTATTTGCTTCTCTGCTTCTTGCCTTTTCACTGTCAATACATTGTGCAGATTGCCTCAAATCAGCTGTTTTTTTTTTAATACTACGTCATTTTCCACGGTAGGGTTTTCACCATTCCCTGCTTTTTTCTTCTACAAACAATTCTGCATTAACAATCCTCATGCATTTCGTATGTACTGGCGCTTTCATTTCTATTTGATAGACTCCCAGGAGTGAGATTTCTGAGTTGAAAGGTATGTGTGTTTTTAATTTTAATAGCTCTTTCCAAATTGCCTTCCCAGGTCCCTCGTTTTGAGTAGTTTTTTGACAGCATTTCCAATTTCTTCAATGGTTATGGGTCTACTCGAGTTTTCTACCTCTTCTTGAGTCAATTTCAGTAAATTATATTTCCCGATGAAGTCATTCATTTTGCATGGATTTTTAAGATAGGTGGTATAAATTTTACATCATGTTCTCATATAATTTTATAAGTTCTTCCTTATATCTGTAGAGCTTATATCGTGTCTGTGTCTTTTCTCTTTTTGCCTAGCTGTTTTCCATGTCACTCTGTAAATCTTTCACTTGAGAGTAGCCCGGGGACTTGCAGTATTTTGAATTTGTTTATTTTAGGTTTGAATGTGTCAGCCACTCTTTACTCTCTGCAGCCATCATTACCCACAGCATGGGGGTTACCCCAATGTTTCTCTCCCATAGATCCGCCCCACTTTCTTGGCTTTTTAAACTTATTCTTTAAAAAGTTGGTCATTTCTTGGAATTTTGGAGGGAAAAAGCAGACACTTGTTCTAAAGTCCCATTTTTTTTTTATATTTTATTTATTTTTTTTATTTATTTAATTTCTAGGAGAGAGAGAGAGAGAGTGTGAGCAGGGGAGGGTCAGAGAGAGAGGGAGTCACAGACTGAAAGAGGCTCCAGGCTCTGAGCTGGCAGTCAGCACAGAGCCCGGCGCGGGGCTCGAACCCACGAACCGCGAGATCATGACCTAAGCGAAAGTCGGACGCTTAACCGACTAAGCCACCCAGGCGCCCCTCTAAAGTCCCATTTTTAAAAAATGTTTACTTAATTTATTTTCAGAGAGACAGAGATAGCATGAGTGGGGAAGCAGCAGAGAGAGAGGAAGAGAGAGGATCCCAAGCAGGCTCTGAGCTGTCAGTGCAGAGCCCACGTGGGGCTCAAACTCACGAAACCGTGAGATCATGACCTGAGCCCAAACCAGAAGTTGGAGGCTTTATCGACTAAGTCCCCCAGGCGCTCCCTAAAATCACATATTCATCCAGGGTTCTCTGTATATTTCTAGCAGAGCGGCAGTTTTAACAAAAGTATGTTTGGAAAGACAGGAAGTACAGATACGAATAATTCTTGGTAACTCTCTGAAGAAGATAATGGCATACAAGAAAATAAGCCAAGCCTACTCTATCAGGCTATTTTCACATGCATTACCTTAATTAATCTTCACAGCTGTATGGTAAGGCAATTATATAATCCAGCCCATTTTATAGTTGGGAAAACCAAGGTTTAGAGGAGTAACCAATGCATCTAATAAGTGTGGTCAGGACTCACAGTCAGTTTTCTGGTGTGTGCTGTCTCTCTCTCTCTCCCTCTCTCCCCCTCTCCCCCCTCATCTCTCTTTTAAGTTTATTTATTTCGAGAGCTAGAGAGAGCATATGAACAGAACAGGGGCAGAGAGAGAAGGAGAGAGAAACCCAAGCAGGCTTGGAGATGTCAGCGCAGAGCCTGTTGTGAGGCTTGAATCCACGAACCGTGAGATTATGACCTGAGCTGAAGTTGGACGCCTAACTGACTGAGCCACCAAGGTGTCCTTTTAAAAACTTTTTTAGTGTTTATTTATTTTTGAGAGAGAAACAGAGCACAAACAGAGGAGGGGCAAAGAGAGAGGGAGAACCAGAATCTGAAACAGGCTCTACCTCTTTGCTGTCAGCCCAGACAGCCCGATGCGGGGCTTGAACCCATGAAGTGTGACACCGTGACCTGAAGTCGGCTGCTTAACCGACTGAGCCACCCAGGCGCCCTGGAAATTACAAAGATTTTAGGAGCCGTGGCCAGGAGCCAAGGATGAAGACCCAAATATATATTTTTTATTGTACCATGACGACTGTGGACATTCTTCTACCTGTATTTGGTAGGTTTGTGCATGGCTGCCTCTTGTATTTTGGTGCGTGTGTGCATACTTTTATCCAGAAGGAGAAAAGCTGGGTTATTGGCTACATGTATCTTCGTCTTCATTGAATCACGCCAGGCTGCTTGACAAAGTGGTTCTACTGATTTTTACTCCCACCTGCACCGTATGGGAGTAACTGTTGTTGCCTCATACTGCTTCGGAGACTGTTAGGATTTTTCATCTTTGCCGAAGATGTGTCGTGGTCAGTTGTGGTTTTGCTTTGCATTTTCTTGATTCTAATGAAGTTGAGCACCCTTCCTTTCTTCTTGTCCTTTGGCTCTTTGGACTTCTTCAATGTTGTATGACCTAGTGTTTTACTCATTAAAAAAAATCACGTAGTCCATTTTCTTATAGATGTGTTTATCCTGGGTATGAATTCCTTGTTAGTTTTATGTGTTTGAAGTATATTTTCCACTGTCTGCCTTGACATCTCCCTCTCTTAATGATGTTTTATCATGAATAGAACTTCTTCAGTTTAATGGAATCCAATTTATTATTGTTTACTTTTATGAGTCAAATATCTTGGGTCTTATTTCAGGTTTCTCTCTCTACTACAATGACATGGAGATATTCTCTTATATGATACTCTTAAAAGTCTGATGGTTTTGACCCATTGAATTAAAAAAAGAAAACTCAGGGCACTTGGGTGGCTCAGTGGGTTAAGCGTCCAACTTTGGCTCAGGTCATGATCTTGTGGTTCATGGGTTTGAGCCCCATGTCGGACTCTGTGCTGACAGCTCGGAGTCTGGAGCCTGCTTTGGATTCTGTGTCTCCTACTTTCTCTGCCCCTCTCCTGCTTGTGCTCTGTCTCTCAAAATAAATATATATATATTTTAAAAACCTCAATCTTGCTTTAAAAGATTAAGTCATCCATTGGAATTAAACATTGTTTTAATTTTATAGAGAGGTGTCATGTGGTGTATTTTTCTGGAAAAATAGATTTAACTTGGATCCTTAGAGGTTTAAAAATCTGTTTCCTTTAAAGTCACCCGAATGTGGAAACTTTGTGTAGACAAACTCCTTCAGTGCTACTTCATTTTGTTCAACTTCTCTGCTGTCTGGATCACTGCTAGCCTTCTCACATTGCCATGACAAAATACCATAGACTGGGTGCTTTAAACAATAGAAATTTATTTTCTCACAGTTCTGAAGGCCAAAAGCTCAAAACCAAGATGGCGGCAGCATGGTTTTATTGAGGCCTCTTCCTCAGCTTGCAGATGGCCGCCTTCCTCCTACCTCTTCACACAGTTGTGTGCGTGATGCTTCTGGTGTCTCTCCAAGTGTTTTTGTGTCTTCTTACAAGGACTGCAGTCACATTGGATTAGGGCCCATACTCATGGTCTCGTTGATTCAGTGTAATCCTTTCCTTAAAGGCGCTGTCTCCAAATTCAGTCCCTTTCTGCAGTATTCGTGGTTAGAGCTTCAGCATACGAAATTTGGAGAGGACCTGACACATCCCATCACAGTGGCACATGATCCCTCATTTCACGTGTGTCATGTGTGACACACTTGTGCACTTACTCTTATTTCTAAGTGAGTCATGGACCTGCAGACTTGCCTCGTGGCAGGAGGGCTTGCGCAGGAAAGGTAGCATCTCCCGCTGAGGAGACAGTTGGGTTCCTTCTTCTGCATACTGGCACCTTGCAGAGGAATGTGAATGGTTAGAATGTCTGTTCCATTGGCCTCTGTGAGCCTCATGTTCATTCTTTGGGAGTCTTGAGGGAACCTGAGTCTCCAGGAAGCCTCATACATTCAGTCCCGCTCAGGCTTTCTTTTCTTTGATCGAGTTAAACCAAACTGTGGCATAAATCCATCCTTAAAATCCCGCCTGGGTGGCTCAGTCGGTGAAGTGTTTGACACTTGATTTTGGCTCAGGTCATGATCTCACGGTTCAAGAGTTCAAGTCCCTTGTCCGGCTCTAGGCTGACATTGCAGAACCTGCTTGGGATTCTCACTCCCTTTCTCTCTCTCTGCCCTTCACCCACGTGCACTGACTCTATCTCTCTCTTGTAAGATAAATAAATAAACATTTAAAAAATGCTGCCATCCACCCCGAATAAAGAAGACTGTCAAACTGTAAACTTCACCTCTGCCCTGGGTCTTTGGACCCAGCTTATAGAATAGTGGCGCATTTAGGACATTCCCCAAATGCTTAAGGAGGAGTCAAGGGGATCATCGAGGGAGAGGGGCTGGGGGGAGCAGGGGAATGGGGAAGTTAATTTGAGAAGAGCAGCAAATGCTGCCATTTTCCTTGCGTTGTTGATTAGCCAGAGCTGGGAGGGGATAACCCCTAGATTTTAAACTCTCGTTGAGGGGAGACTCTGCTGTCCCTCTCGTGTTCCCTGCGTGGTTTTAGGGTCCTGTGCGAGTAAGACTGACTTCCTTTAATCTACCAAACATTCTGCTGTGGTGCAATCCCTGTTTTAGATTTGCATGTCGGTCTTCACCTTCAGTATACACATGCGTGCACACACACAAACACATATACACACACAAAGGCCAGTGTACACAGAGCTGCTCAGGCATTTTCTGGGAGGGCTTTAATTCCAAGGACTCGGCCAGTATCTTATTCAGTAGCTACAGGGGCTGGCACATAATAGACGCTCAATAAATGCAGGTTGAATAAATGCTGAAAGCGTTCACCGTCAAGATGTGAAATTACTAAGTCACTGGGATCCTGATTAAGAACATCGGAAGCGCAGTGGGGGAGCTGGGTTAATCTCCACTCACTGATGTATAAGCAAGTGGCTAAAGCTCACAGAGCCTGACATGTAGCAGAAGCTTAATAAGTATTTGCTGGACCTCAGTTTACCAAATTGTGAAACCTGCACACAGACGGTGGATACGTGGATCCTAGATGAGCTGGCAGGTAGGTGCACTGGGACGGGGAGGTACGGAGCCTGGGGCATGTACGTGCCTCCTTCAGGGTGCTCTTTAGAGAGAGTAGGAAGCCAAGACTGGAGATCATGGGGAAGAGTCCGTCAGATACACGCGTGTGGATCGAGTCAGAATCTGTACCTGCTTCCTCGCCTTGTTCGTCCTGCTCTTTCTCCCTCTGCCTGCCTCCTACTTGAGCCAAGGTGCATGCTGTCAAGATGGGGAAAAAAGCCAGGATCCAACCACTTTCCTTGGAATCCTGTAAAGGGAACGGAGCAGATTTAGAACTTTGATGGTGGCCATGACGTCTATGCCAAAGAGCTGATTTTCCCCCCGCAAGTCGAAGATTCATCGTAAGGCCCTAAATCCAGATGGAACCGGCAGGCAGTGAACCTGCTTTCTGTTCTCCTCCTCCCCCCTCCCCACGGAGGAGTCCGCCGCCCCGATAACAGGTGCCCCTTCTCGCAGCCTGTGGCCACCACCAGGAGCAACTGGGCCCGGAGCAGCAGCCCGCAACATTGCAGGGGCGCTGTCACCGAAAACGGAACGCAGCCCCTGCCTAAGTGGGAGAAGAAAATATTTCACAGAGGCCATTTGGTGAGCCCTCCCTCTGAAAGGTTCAGGATTCAAACAAACAGAAGAAAAGAAAAACCCAGCATTTCATCTGGAGGCTGAACTCCTTGCAGGGAGTTGCCTGGATGAGCAAATGCTGGAATTCTGATCATCGGCGTGAAAAACTGGGTGGGAATTGGGAAGTGGAGACTGCTCTTGCTGCCCATGGCCGTGGCCCCCCCGCCCCATAGGGAAGCTGGGGGTGACGTAGTTATTAATAAACAGCGCATCTCTCTGGGAGAGAAAAGCACGTGGAAACAAAATCTCTGTGGAGGCAGGTTCGCTGGTAGGATGATGCTTCTCGAGTTTCTGGGTGTGTGTCACGCCTCTAAGAATTCTTGCGGTGTGAAGTGCTTGTGTGCACGCACCTGTGTGTGGAGCTCTCTCTGTGTATGTGTGTGCTCTGTGGGCATTTACCGTCTCCACCCTACTTCAGGAATTCTGATTTCCCTGGCTCTTACTTAATGTAAGAATAATAGCAGTAATTACTGAATTACTTGGGGTACCAGAAAGGAGCAAGGTGAAAGCTGGCCCGCGACGTAGCCTCTGCTGCTGGGAAGTGGGAGGGGCTTGCATCCATCTGACTCACGGTCCGTGGGACCGGACTGGTGGCTTGCTCTCTGTGGAGAGGCCACATTGCTGGTGTGTGGGTTACAGATTTCCCCAGAGCAAGAGAAGGTCGGGGCTGTGGACTCCTACCAGTTTCTTAGCAGAAGTGGAGAAGGGCAGGTTGGGGCACTTTTCCCCGTGCAGCGTGGGGTCGGTGACGGTGGCCCCAGGGATCTGGGGAGTGGAGAGGTGTCGAAGGTAGACACCACCTCCCCCCAACCCCTGTGGGTTCAGTGGTCCCTTTGCCATCTATAAAGTTCGTGGCTTTGGGCAAGTTACTGGACCTCTTTGGACTTTGTTCATCAGAGGCAAACTAGGGGACAAAGAAGTGAATGCTTCGTAATTCCAGGAGGGCTCCGTAATCCGGGGGCACGTTCCCGGGATGCCGCGGGGCCTTGGCACACAGCCCGTGTCCTCAGAGCTGACCTCCAACAGCAGAGGTGGCAGCGCTGCTAACATTTACTGAGCCATCGTCATTCTGAGCCCAGTGTCCCTTCCTGTCCTCTTCCCGGAAACCCCATCAGTAGGTGCTGTTAGGAAGTCCTTCTTTCACGTGAGGAGATGAAGACACCAAATGACTTGTCTCTGGGAGTAACACCAGCCCTTCTTAAATCCCAGACTCTGTGTTGAGTCCTGTACATATTGTTCTCTCATTTAATTCTTCCAACACCATTGTGGTCATCTCAATATAGATATATCCTTATCTTAAGCTTCGGAGATAGAGAAGGCTCAGAAAGGTTCAGTAACATGGCTAAGATCACACAGGACCAGGATTCATGTCTCTGTCTTACCGTAAAGCTTGGGGCCCTCCTGGAGGGTTCCTCTCCACCTTAGGGATGTTAGTGGGTAGATGTCACAGGCCATCCAATCTTCTGTTGTCCCACCCTCCTCAGAGCCTGAAAGGATAAACTGATCAACTTGGAGCAGGATAGTTTCCAGGTCAATCCATGGATTCAATCTCCACGGGCACCAGTTATGTGTTTGCTGGTGGCACTTAGCTTCTCCAGCACCTGGTCAATGCGTTCCCATCCCTGTTTCTCTCCTAATTTCTCTTGTCCTTTTTTCCATCCATCCATCCATCCATCCATCCATCCATCCATCCATCCACCCACCCATCTGTCCATCCATCCATCCATCCGTCCATCCATCTGTCCATCCACCATCCATCCATCCATCCGTCCATCCATCTGTCCATCCACCCATCCCTCCCTCCCTACCCTTTCTTCCTTCACCTCTCCCTCCGACCTCCCTCTGCCCTCCAGCCCTCTGTCCATTCCTTCCTTCCTCCCTCCCCTCTCTCCTGAACCAGATACTGTACTAGGTATTGCGGGTACAACAGTGAATGGAAATTACATGATGTCGTGGAGCTTCCAGTCTATGAGGGGGAGATGAAACAAGTGAAGCGTAAACTATGCTCTGTGGTGATGAGTGTTAGACACCACAAGCAAAAACAAAATAGCGGAAGGGTGGGGAGGGGGAGCCTGGAATTTGAGGTACAGTAACCTGCGACGGCCTTGCTAGGAAGGTGGCATTCAAGTAAAACCAGGGGAGTGAAATCAAATGATTGCCTCCAGGAAGAGCTCTGTAGACAGAGGGCCAGCAGCAAATGAGGCAGCCGTGAGATGGGAGCACCAGAACGAAAGAGAGGCCAATGCAGATGTCGTGGAATGAGCCAGCGGCAGGGCGGGACGGGGCGGGGCGGGCTGGGACCTTTCGTGGCATTGCAAGGACTTCGGCTTTCCATCTGAGTTCGGTGGGAATCTGTTGGAAGACGTTCAGCAGAGGTGCTGCATCATCTGACTTAGCTCTGTTTTTTTTTTTTTCTTTTAAATTTTTAATGTTTATTTTAGAGACAGAGAGCACCAAAGTGTGAGCAGGGGAGGGGCAGAGAGGGAAGGAACACAAGATCTGAAGCAGGCTCCAGGCTCCCAGCTGTCAGCACAGAGCCTGATGTGGGGCTCGAGCTCACACACCGTGAGATCATGACCTGAGCCGAAATTGGATGCTTAACCAACTGAGCCACCCGGGCACCCCTAGATTTGCTCAGGTTTATCAGTATAGACAGACTGAAGAGGGGTGAGTGCAGAAAAGGGGAGGTCGGCTGGCATACTACTGCAGTGGTACAAGCACGAAAGTATGTTGTCCTCGACCGAGCTGGGAATAGCGGACACGGGGGAAGTGATCAGGTTCTGGCTGTAGCTTAAGATAGAGGTGCCAGGACCTGGGGACAGACCACTCTTTCCTGGTCTGTAGAGAAGGCAGATGGGTCTTCTAGGTCTTGAAGTCTGGCCATTTGGGAGGATATTCTCTGTGGTAGCACGAAGCAGAGGAAATCAGAGAACATAGGTGGGACATAGTTTCAAAGAATATGCTAGGTTGGGTCCTTCAAGAAGCAGAAGCACATACCAGTATAGGAGGAGAGACACACAAGAGGTTTTGGGGGGGGTTATGAAGGAGAGGTGGGAGCGGGTTGAGGCATGTCGGACACCTGCAGAGGAGAAGGCGAAGGAGGAAGCCTGGGGGGAAGTTGTTGCAGACACAGCTCTAAAGGGAATCTGGCCAGGCCAGCGGAGGGAGAGTCCCCAAGCCAGAGCTACCCATCAGTGATGCCCCTGCATCAGGGGACTCAAGGTATATCGTGACTTCCTCAGAGAGGGTGCCCAGATCTAAATGGGGAAAGACAAATCCACACTGCGACAAACATGTCTGAGCCAGGTGTCAGGAGCCTCACTGAGTGAGAAGTAAGAGTGGGATCAGGAGCAAGGAAGGAGAATAGTAACAAACTTCCATAGTACTTACCCTGGTGAGCCAGGGATTTCTGTGTTATAGGTATCATCTCACGTAGGACTTACAACCCTACATACTGAGTTAGCAAGAAAGACAGGAAACAAACATGTTTCACGAGCACTTTAGGAAAGTGTGGAACTAAGGGGGTGCTGGCCAGGGTGGGGACTAGCCTCTCCACCTTGAGGCCCCCGTATTGCTTCACTTTGGTTGGCTACTACTACTGTAACCTGTCTCCCTTGTCAGACACAACCCTTAGAAAGGAATCCGTTGCACCAAATGGATATAAGGGTGGATATAAGGAAGGAGAGATGATGGATAGATGGATGGGTGGATGGGTGGATGGGTGGATGGATAGATGGATGGATGGATGGATGGATGGATGGATGGATGGATGATGATGGATGGATGGATGGATGGATGGGTGAATGGATGGATGGATGGATGGATGGATGGATGGATGATGGATGGATGGATGGATGGATGGATGATGCATGCATGGATGCCTGTATGGACAGATGGATGGAAGGAAGCTGCCTGAAGAATGGTCCACACCAGAACAACCAGGACTAGTATGGATCCCAACTTTTAAATAAGAAAACAGAAGCACAGAGAGATTAAATAACATAAATAGTAAATCTTGAATTCAGACAGTGGGATTCCAGACTGTGTCCTCTTAACCATGATGTGAAGAGCAAAGACCGCTGTAGTTGCTCGGAACTAGAAGCCATCAAACAGTGTGGGGGTGGATTTTCCGGCTAAAGCCCCAGGATCAAGCCAGATGATTGTCATAATGCCACTTCCTACTCAGAGCCCTCTTCTGGCTCAAAACCCCAACCCCGCCCCCTGGTCTGATCCCTTAGCCATGGCAGGACCTGACCCAAGTCTGTCTCCCCTTCGACTTTATTTGCAGAGCTTAACCCATATTGGTGCTCAATCAATGTTTGTTGAATAAATTATGCAACAGTTAAAAAGTAATTGAATAAATACATGCATGCAAACAGTCTTTGAGATTCCACAGAGCAGTCAGCTCATGCGCCCATACTGATGAGCCGTGTTTTTGCTTAAATGATTTCTCCTCCCCGAGGCCTGGCGAATGGAAAGGAGTGTCCTCACACATACCAGTTTGGCCAGTCTGCTGAGTACTCAGGGCTACTCACAATTCCCCATTTCTCAGTGAGCTTTCAGAGCAGAACACTCTACCCCACACCAACTTAGTGTTTTAAAATGGTAACCATGTTTATCAGTTCTCATGATTCCATGGCTGCCGGGATGATTCTTCTGGTTGTGGGCCGACTTGGTTGCCGTCTGTAATCAGCCAGCAGAGGCAGCCTGTCCTGGGAAGGGCCCTTTCATGTCTGACCAGTAGCTCTGTGTCAGCTGGGGCAAGAGGCATGACTCAACCGCTTGTCCCTCATCGTCTAGTGGGCTTGGGTAGCCTGGCAGTTCACATAGCAGGAATCGCAGGGATCCTGAAGCCAACACCCACGGACACGTGCTCTTCGGCTCCTGATTGTACCACCTTTGCTAATGGTCCATGGACCAAACAAGTCCTGTGGGCGAGGCTGGATTCAAAGAGTAGACGAGTATGTTTCACCTTGATGATAGGAGCCGCAAAGTCATCTTGTGAATGGGGGAGGGGTGCCTCCAGAAGGGTGAGGGACATTTGTGACTTTTCTTATAATATTCCTGCCCCTGACCCTCTGGGTCCAGCTACCCACAAAGAATCCTTTTTGCAGCTGGGCCCTGTTTTTCATCTTTTTCATGTTATCCCTGTCGAAGTTTCTGGCTTTGCCCCCGATCTGCATCTGACGCTGCTCTTGCATCCAATTTTTGAATATGTGGATATGAGCTCAGTGGAGGCTGGGTTTTGCCCCTGAACTTGGCTTTTGTGAAGTCCTGCTTCTTCTGGTGTGGACCATTCTTGATTTTCCTTCCATCCATCTGTCCATACATGCATCCGTGGATCCGTTCATCCATCCATCCATCCATCCATCCATCCATCCATCCATCCATCTCTCCTTCCTTATATCCACCTTATATCCATTTGGTGCAATTGGTTCCTTTATAAAGGTTGTGTTTGATAACAGAGACAGGTACATACAGTAGCCAACTGAAGTGAAGCAATATAGGGGCCTCAAGGTGGAAAGGCTAATCCCCACCCTGGCCAGCACCCACTTAGCATCCCACACTTTCCTCAGCGCTCAGAAAACATGTTTGTTTTTTTTTTTCCTGTCTTTCCTGCTAACTTCTTTGAACACAAGGGCCGTGTTTGTCTAATTTACTGTTGTATCCTTACCCTCAGCACAATGCCTGCCTAAAGGACACATTTCATAAATATCTGTTGAATTGAATTGAACCAAAAGCCACAGCAAAGAGATGATGTTTGAACTGGGCTCCAAATAATAGCAAATAACATTTAATCCGCAGCAACGGTGTGAGCGACTGGGGTTGTTCTCATTTTATGAGTGAGGAAACAGGTCCAGGGGGTTAAGTGAATTGTTCAGGATCCCATGGATGTGAAAAGGGATGGAGCCAGCCTTCTGATCCTAGAGCCTGCATGCATTCCACTGACAAATTACTATCAAATGCAGGGAAACAAAATCTGGGGAAGAGAGAGCCAGCCTCTTTTACTGATGACCCACTAGTGACAGCAGACCCTTTCCACATTTCTGAATCCTACCTAGTCACCCATCCATCAATGCATCCATTCTTCTGTCTGTCCCTACATCTGCCTGGTCAACCATCCAGCAAATGTTTAATGAACTCCTGAACTCTTTTTATTCGTAGCTGAATCCCCAGCACCTGGAAATGTACTTGGGGTGCAGTCGATGCTTGTTAAATCCTGGTTGAGTGAATGTTCTGGGCAGTTGGAAGGCAGTAGAGGCATAGCAATGATCAGCACGTGGACCCTGGAGCCGGTTTGTCATGGGTTCTGCCATATATCAGCTGGATGACTTCCTTGTGCATGTTGTCCAAACTCTGCCTCAGTTTACTCATCTGTACATGGGATTAATGGTTGTGCCTACCTCCTGGGATTATTGAGGATCAGACACACTGATAGATCACAGATGCTCGCACCCACCTGGTGCTGCCTGAACCGCTATAGACCCCTTGTGGTGTTACTGGTTTATAATCATTAAATAAGTGGGATAAAGTGTTGATCAAATAAGGCAAGGTCACTGCTCTCCAGAACCTACATTTTAGAGAATTAGACAGATGCCTCCTAAGCCAACAAGCAGACCACTGAGGCAAGGCCACATATGCCACACTTCTGTAGCTTCGCTTTTGTCTGAAATTCTTCTCTTGTGCCTGTCATTGCCTCTTGGATTCCAGGGGTATGGAAGCCTTGCTCGTCTTTTGCCCGGCCCTTTAGAGGAGGGAGGAGACACTGCCTCCTCTATGTGGCATTGGGCACCTCAGCCTCCAAATGGCCAGTCCAGTCTGGGTGTCCACACGAGGCATGTGGACCTCATCTCCTCTGCAGGCACAGCCTGATGCACCCACACACGCAGGGCGGAGTGGGCAGAATGGATTTCCGGCCCCACCCTGAGACTCACCGTTCTGTGTCCCAGCTGCTAAGACCAGCGTGAAGCTTAGGAACTGTGTGCACATGAAACGGGACTTCAGGCTTCAGCTCTGTTTCCCATTCTTAGAAAGGCTCTGGAGCCCAAGAGTGGAAATTTCTGGCATCCTTAAGAGTGCATTGCAAGTATCTGAGCAATGCAGGGAGACTTGGCCATGGGGATGTAGCTCACGACACCTGTGGGGGTTTTTGCCAGGAGTGTGATCGGCACACCCGGAGCCTCATGGGCTCCGGGAGCCAGAGTAGTAATTTTCACCCCTGACTCCCCACTCCACTGCAGATTGATGGATACAGATAAAATGCCCAACAGCAGGCATATTAGGACCTAAGGCAGTAACTCAGGCAAGGCTGCTCCTCTTGGACTAATGTTCCCTTTCTCTTGCAAAGATTTCTGGAACACAGCTTGGAAGACCAAAGAATTTCAGAACTGGGAGGGATATAAAAACACCGCGATGAAACCCAAGCCCAGCTTGATCGAAAGTCTCTTCAAATGAGACCTCCGCCATCTCTTCACTCACTCACCAGCCACGCCAAATTCTCAACCCTTTCTAGAAAACACCCTGTATTCTTCTTGCCTCTGTGACTTTCTGATGTGCTGTTTTTACATCCTGGACTGGTGTTTCAGTTTGGTTGGAGGTGCCAGGAAATCCAATTCATCCTGGCTTAAGCAACATAAAATATATCTATTGACTCATGTAATGAAGGGCCCGTGGGTCGGGCTGGCTTCAGGTACGGTTTGATTCAGGACATAAATAACGCTAACAGGATCCAGCCTTTGGCCATGCTTCTCGTGAGTGGCTCCGTTCCCAGGACCTGCTGTTTTTCTTGGCAGTTTTTAAGATTCTTCCCTTAGAGTTGCAAGATGGTTCCAGCAGCTGTAAGTGTTGCATCTTTCTAACACCGAATGGAGTGCAAGCGATCCTTCCTGCACCCCAGCCGGTGTCCCTTTGTCTCCCAATGGCTCTACTTAGACAAGACTGTGGGATGTCCTGGCTGGCCCGAAATCCCAGGAGCTGTGAGCAAGGTCACCCGACTCGCTCAGCAGTGTCGAGACTACAGAACAGGTTTCCCAAAGGAGATTTTTGTGTTTATAGCAGAAGGAGGAAGGATGGACTCTGGGCCGAGGACGATGTGTTTTTGCCATCATTTTTCTGCCTGGAGAACACCATGATGATTGATCCTTTAGTTATTTTTCCCTGTCTTCTCTCCAGGCTGGCTTAATCACCTTAACCTCTATGCTCCCATGGCTCTTGAGAGTGAGCTTTTTTTTTTTTTTTTAAATCCCTTTTTGGTTGTCCTTTGCACGTCTGCCTCCCCAGTGGGCTTTGAGACCCACCAAGGCAACTCACAATAGAGTAGCCCAACTGTCAGGTTTCGTGCTTGGTATACAGTCAGGATTAGTAACCGTTTATTGAAGGAAAGGGTGATCTCCTAGATCAGCCCTGCATTTTATTGCCTGAGCCTCACTATTAAATACTAAAACCCATGCCTGATTGGACTGAGCCCTACCCGACTCCTAACGCTGCTCATCCTACTACCAGTGATTGCCCTCGGTCGAATGGGGCCGCCCTTCAGATTCATGTCCATGCAGAGCATGGGACCTTATTCGGAATGAGGGTCTTTATAGATGTACTGAGTTAAGTTGAGGTCCTCCTAGGCAGGCGTCCTGATAGGAAGAGATGCAGAGACACAGAAGAGATGCACCCAGAGGGGAGGAAGACAGGCGGAAATTGGGATGCTGCAGCCATAAAGCCAAGGAACCCTGAGCTAATTATCAGCAACCACCAGATACCAGAAAACGGCAAAGAAAGGTTCTTTCCTGGAGCCTTTGGCGGGGAAGCACAGCTCTGCCAAAGCCCTGATTATATGTTCCTAGCAGTCAGGATGAGAGACTAAATTTCTGTTTAATATTTATTTGTTTTTGAGAGGGACAGAGTATGAGCAGGGGAGGGGCAGAGAGAGAGGGAGACTGAGAATCCGAAGCAGGCTCCAGGCTCTGTGCTGACTCCTGTCCCGACGCAGGGCTCGATCTCAAGCACCGCGAGATCATGACCTGAGTCCAAGTCAGACGCTCAACCGACTCAGCCCCCCAGGCGCTCTGAAATCTCCGTTGGTTTAAACCACCTTGCCTGGGGTATTTTGTTGGGGCAGCCCCGGGACTCAGGGCAGTGGCGATTCTTACTGGAAGAAGCCGCTCTTCCTGCTCCTCTAGTTTATTTGTCCTTGTTCAGCAACTCATCTCCTCGGCCAGTGTGAATTGGATATTTACTGCGTGCCAGGCCCTGGAGATGCCCTGAGGACCAACAGAGTGCCTGTGCGTCGGGGGACAGCCAAGCCGGCGTTCCATCCCTTTGCCTTATTCTGTGACAGGTGCCTGGGGAGGGATGGCTTCTTACAGCACACCGTATCTGGGTGAACGTGCTGAATCTGGAGCACGTTCCGGTCCTTGACCCACCACTCACTGGGTGCGCGACTTTGGGCAGAGCGTATCCTTTGACTTCTGTCCGTCTCAGTCCCTCATCTTCAGTTCTGGGTGACATGGAGTCGGATGGGGGCTGACTGAGCTGTTGCGGGCAAAGCGTTCAGCCCATTGCCTGGCTCAGATCAGTTGCTAAGTTTATGAATTTGGAAATAGCAGTCTTGTAGCTCTGAATCATCTTCTATCATGTCAGTTCAACCACAGCAGGTGTGATTGGAAGTCCGTGTTGCTTCCCTGGTGTCATTTATTTAGTGATGCTCATGAGTGCTGATATCTTTCTGAACGACACCCAGACCTCTAACAGAAACATCACCTCCCTTGCTCTAGAAGCTCTACTTCATGTAATGCAACCTGAGATGATCCAACTGGCTTTGAGAGCCACATTATGCTATAGACTGGGATTGAGCTTGTGGATGAGGAAAACCGGCCAGGCACTTTCACACCTGCTTTCCCCATTCAGGGCTGGTCCAGATGGTTGCTGGGCCCCCAGGGCAGGACCTTCTGTTTATTTCTGTTACACTTCATGTTGTGTGATTTGGCCCTCCACACCAGCTGGCGGAGGTCTTCTGGGATCCTGGTTCTATCATGTAGCATATTGCCTACAAGATAAAGTCCCAACTTAGTGGCGCGCACAGATTTCTATCAGCCTTTCTTCGAGCCCTCGATAGAAACGTTGAATATTGGGCCAAAAAGGCGGAGCTGGGACTCCCTGCTGGCTGGCATGGTGAAGACACTCCTCTGGCTCAGGGCTGCTGGTGGTGGGCTCCGGAAAGGGCTGCCAAGACCTGCTGTCCTGTCCTGTCTGCTTCACGAAGAAACAGATTCCGGTGTTTTTCTGTCCCAGCTCTGTCTCGCTCTCAGAAAAGCCCCCGGCCACTGGAGAAGGGTATGAAGGTGCCATAGTCTCCGGCAGCTAAGCCCAGTTCCCTGGCGTTAAGTGAGACACTTCTGCACTTATTAGATCTTCAGGGGTCCATATAATTCCGAAGGATTCCAGAATTCCTTACGGGTTTCACTGGCATGCCTCTGGATGTGCGATGAACTCACAATTCAGGCGAGTGTTGGAGAATAATCCTCGTTGCTGTAACTACTCATCTTTATTAAGCACTTAGATTTTGGGGGCGACGGGCACAGTGCACTGGCTCACTGGATCTTTTCAACAAAAGTTTGATGTGGACACTACGGTAGATGAGGAAACGGAGCCTCCGAAAGGTTAGGAAAGTTGTTTAAGTCCAAGGAGCTAATTAATTATTGGTAGTCTGGTGGGGGGAGGGGACACCTGGATGGCCCAGTTGGTTAAGTGTCTGACTCTTAATCTCAGCTCAGGTCTTGATCTCAGGGCCACGAGTTCAAAGTCGCGTCGGGCTCCACGCTGAGTGTGAAGCTTCCTTGAAAATTAATAAAACAAGATAAAATGGTAATCGGTAGTGAATCAAAGCCAGGCCTGACCTCCCAGACCATACCAAGCCCTTCTCTTAGTTCTGGGCAGCTTATCTGTCTCTAGCCAGCAGGATGTCTGCGTGGTTGATCCATGAGTGAAATATATTTGCTTCATGGCTTCTTCATTCATGACTCTCAGAGCCACGTGGTCAGGGACCGAGTCTGTTTGGCTCCCCCGCAGCCTCGCACGGGCCTGCCTGGCACGTGGCTAACACTTAATAAACCTCTGTCGGCGGGACTGACGGCTCCATGCAAATGCGCTTTAAACCACTTCTACAGAGCGGAAGGTGAACTTGATTGAGGGTATTTATATTTCGACGGGCGACCGCCTCTGTGTGCCAGCGCCCAGTGTCCCAGATGGGAGTAAATACTTTCCTCCCAGAGCACAGAGAATTAATTAAGGTTTGTGACACCCTTTAAAATCCCTTACGATATATGGCTGCTTTCATCTGGCTAAGTGCAAGGCGGCATTATGGGGCCATTACCGGGCCTGATGCTAATGGGAATTTGTCAACCTCCTTCACATCCACAGTGTGTTAGACCTGCGCCTCCCCCAGTAATTGCGACATAACTCACAGAGCGCCTGGGTTGCTAAATTAATAGATGAAATAATAGACTGAAAATAGGAACAGGCGTGTGGAATGAATAGAGACATCGCCAAGAAGGAGGTTTGCCCTGCTCGTAGGTCTCTTAAATAAAGAGGATGCCTCCAGTTCAGATTGTAGGAATGGATTTTTATAGACTTGGGGACAGTTAAGTGGGTCTGGGGGAGGATGCGGCAACCTTATTTGATGGGTGGTCTCCTGGAATTCTGCCTCAAGTCCTGTGAGGTGAGGGACGCGCGTGTGCTTGTGCTGTGGTTTAACTACAGACGGCTCGCCCGTCAAGGACGTGGGTCAGAAGATCCAGCTGGCGACTTCGAGCAGGAGCAGAGCAGTGAACGGGGAATGGGTTTTCTACAGTGATTGAAACACAAGCAGGGAATTTCAAGGGGCTGTTCCAGGGGGAAGGATAAAGAAGCAGGAACAGCTGAAGGCAAGAGAGAGAGGGGTGAGGACCGGCTCATCCCATGAAAGCCGCTTCGAGACAAATGTGTCCAACCCATTCTGCTTAAACACCAAGATGTTCAACTTCGTTTCGTGTGTTTTCACATCCTTTTGTCTGTTGGTGCAAATTAAAATAGATTTTGAAGGAAAGAACCCAGCGAAAACATAACTCTTCAGAGCTTTGAAGTAAAAAGAAGAAAAGAAAAAGGAAAAGTGAGCCAAGAAGTCTCTAAGGATGTAGAACATTCTTAAAATGTACCTGATATTTGTTCAGGGTATATTAGATACAATTAAGATTAACTTGTCATTAGATGAGTTATTATTATTACTATTTTAAAGTGTATTTATTTTGAGAGAGAGACTCCAAGCAGAGAGGGGCAGAGCGAGGGAGAGAGAACTCCAAGCCGGCTCCACGCTGTCGGTGCAGAGCTCTATGTGGGACTTGAGCTCAGGAACCAAACTGCAAGATCATGACCTGAACTGAAGTCGACTGAGCCACTCAGGGATCCCCAGGCAAATTACTTTTTAAAACTTCTTAGGTGTCAGAGACTGGCGATAAGGAATGCCTGGATAAGTGGATAGATACTCAAAAGGAAATTGAATTTTGAGGGGTGGGCTGAGTCCTGGTGATGTGGTGATTTGGGAGAAACGCATGGGGAGCTGATGTTTGGTGCCAGCACCCAGGCAGAAGGCTCCTGGGGTCTGCAGTTGGGGTGGGTTTTATTTTTTTCATAAGGACTTTATGTGGTAATGACAGCTTTGTTGAGAGATGTTCTTGCATCTGTCCTGGGTGGGCGGTGACCACGGGCTCCCAGGTGATCCTTGGAGGTTGACAAGAGACCGGCCAGGGTATGGGACCCTGAATGAGAGAGCGCTGGTCCCCAGGAGAGGGGCTGTGTGCAGCAGGCAAGTTGAGGGCACTTTCGGGGAGACTGCTGGGTGTTCCAGTCCAAGCCCTGTCTCTTCTCAGCAGTGAGGTTTTGGATAAAGAGCTTTTCCTTCTCTTCTCCAATTTCCTCAGCGGCAAAATGGGGCTAAAATAGCACGTATCGAAAAAAATTTTTAATGAAAATACTTGATTTTATGTGTTAAAAATTCATCTCAGCACCTGGAACTCTGTCAGTGATCAATACAGGATAGTGATGATTGCTGTTATTGTAATTGACATGATTAAAATAGCAACACAATGACAACAAAAAGGCAACAGGCTCAGAGGCCCATTGAGGACCTGGGGTGCAACCCAAAGAAAGGCAGGACCCCACTTTGATGGTGTCCGGGTGGTAAGGAGGGGGCGGAAATGGCTCTCGGGCTCCTTTGGGTGTCCAAGATCAGATTCTGAACAACTCCTTAACGTTATCATTTGTAAGAACTGTTACCACTTAGCCGAGTGCATAGCAAAACATCTGACCTTGCTCAAGATACCTGGCCTTTGTCCTTGGCTACTGGCAGATGACCTAATGTTGTGCCTGATCGGAATGTCTTTGCCTGGGACGTTGGGTCGCACTGGATGGTCTAACGGTGTGATTTACAGTGGGGGGGTGCTGAGGTGAGCCATGCCGGAAAGTTCAACAGTGATATCTGTGGTGAAGGCTTTGGGTCACACCCAAGGGGGTGAAGACTAGAGATTGAGATTAGTCTCGTGGGCAGTTATGCTGCACAGTTTGGGCTCCCACGAGAGCTCTGAACTCAAGGCTCACGGAACAGCCTTGGTTTGCAATCCGCCATATGCATTGTCACAGGTGGATGCAGGAGAGAAAGGCGTCCTTCCCCTCAAAGAGAAGATGGTGGGAGCTCTCCCTTTGCTGCGTTTCTTGGGCTCTGCCCCATGTCTCTCTTTCTTTGGCTAACCCTGCAGCCTTTCCCTGTACCCACAAACATCCCAACCTGCAGCAAGTGAGTTTTCTTAGTGAATTATCACACCTTAAGGTGGTTTGGGGAAACTATCCTGTAAATGTGCAGCTGGTGTCAAGAGCGAGGGCAGCCTCGGGGCCTGGGGCTTCTAACTTCACGGTTGGAAATGAAACCCTCACACAGAGGAGACTTTGATTCTCCCAGAATCCCACCGTTCAGAGAGAGTCAGTGTTCTTATTCTGATGAACCTCTTCCTGTGTGTGACTGTTTGTACACATCAACTATACTGACCCATATTGGATATTTAAGCTAGTTACACTTTTCATTATTTTTTTTAAGTTTATTTATTTTGAGAGACAGAGAGAGCAGAGGAGGGGCAGAGAGGGAGAGAGGGTGAGGGAGAGGGAGAATCCCAGGCAGGCTCTGAGCTGTCAGTGCAGAGCCCGATACGGGGCTCGAATTCACGAACCATGACATCATGACCTGAGCCAAGATCAAGGTCAGATGCTTAACCACTGAGCCAAGTGCATCCCTGCACTTTTCATTATTATAATTAATCTCATAGTCAAACCTTATGCATGATTATTTCCTTAGGATACGTTCCTAGAAGTGTAATGGTCAGGGTTCACGCACTCCGCCAAGTTCTCCCAGACTGGGCAGGGCTGGCCCAAGGGCTGGGGCCTCAACATCTGTATCTGGGCTGGAATAGCACATCCCTGGAACAGTAGAATCTTGGAGGGTGAACCGAGAGCTCAGACCCGAGCAAACTCAGTGACCCACAGGGCTTGCCATCTCAACGCTAGGTCATGTTGACTTTGCACCTTATTTCACTAAAAGTGACCAAGACCTTCAGATTCATAGGCCAGGCTCTAAGTCTTCACTGTAGGAGAAGCCTTCATGGCAAATTCTTTCCGAGCAGAGTTAGCCAGTGAACCTCTGCTTCTCAACATTTTGCTCTTGGGACCTTCAGATACCAATGTGACTGAGCCCGCTGGGGGAATCCGAGGCAGCTGCCTTCTGGCCCCCCTCTCTTTTTTGCTCTAAATGTAAACAGAGCCACTGTAAATTCGGTCAGGGGTCTAGGGGCTTGTCTCTACCTGCTGCAGAGCTCAGAGAGGCAGCTCCGGACTAATGCACAGTGCCTGAACTGAGTACACTCCTGAGCAGTTTCCTTTCTTCTCCCCACCCAATCAAGATAGTTGTGAGCGCTCTTGTGAATTTTGGAATGTGGAGCCTGGGGAGCGAAAAGAAGGAGTGCGGGAGACTCTGAGGGGCAAGGTGTCCCTCGTCTGGTTCTACCCCTGCAGGAGAATTTGTTCTCGAAATTTCATTTCAGTTCTAGGAGAGAGGTAAATAGAGAGAGACGGGAGAGCAGAGGACTTTTCAGCTTCCTGTCCCGCACTTTCTGGCTCTTTTTTCTCTAGACCCGTAGCTTACTGATGCCATCTTGTCTTTCCAGCAAATCTCTTTTGATTGCAGGTGTGTAACGAAGGCATGCCTTAGTGTGCTTTTAGCTCGAGTTTGTTTTCGTTCTCACTGAAGTATCCCTGCTGAGGCTGATCCATTTAGGCTTCGCGAGCATGGTTCCACCTTGAGGGCTTAGCACTGCTCTGCCCCGTCGGCAAGGGGATCGGCCCTTGTCGGGGGATCCAGATGGTGCTGAGCTAAGTCTTGGAGAGCAGATGGGTAGCTCCCTGTCAAGTTGTGTGCAGGACACAGGCTGGCTGCTGTCCTGACCGCACGGCCAAGAGAAGGGCAGTCCCGTGGTGGTGTGCAGGGCTCCCCTGAATGGTGAGGCACAGCCACCGGCCTGATCCAGAACTCAGGATCCAGGATCTTAAGCCACCTTCCCTCTCCATGCCATTGCTCTACTGATCTGACCTTCTGGAAGGTGCTCTTGAATCCTGTTCACTTTCCTAATATGTCTGATTTTATTACTTTTTAAGGTTTTGAAAATTTATTTTTGAGTAGGTTGGGGGAGCAGAGAGAAAGGAAGACACAGAATCTGAAGCAGGCTATAGGCTCTGAGCTGTCAGCACAGAGCCTGACGCGGAATTGATCTCAAACCATGAGATCATGACCTGAGCTGAAGTTGGACACATAACTGAGCCACCCAGGCATCCCTGTCTGATTTTGTTCTTTAAGCTTCTACCAGACCGAGCCTCACAGAGTGCCCTGACCACACTCTCTCATGTTCTTCTGTGGCTTCTCCCAGCCTGTGTGGTTTTTTTTTTTTTTTTTGGTGGCAGAGCAGAAAAACCTCATTCTCCCAGATCAGTGGACATATTCTTCTCTGCCTATTGTTTAGCCTGGGATTTGGGCCTTTTGAAACTCAAAGGGTACAGGCTCTTGAAACTCAAAAAGGCTTTTTTGCTCAAGATATAGTTCTTGCCTTGAGTTTCAAAGGCCTTTTTTGAACCTCAAAGGTCAAGCAGTGAGTCTTTCTCTCTTTGGATCCCTGTTAGAAAAAAACGGTAATGAAGACGGTGGGCACAGAATGCTCTAGCTATTGAAGGGGTAGCAGGAAACATCTGGAACAAAAAAAAAGAGAGAGAGAGGAAGGGAGGGAGGAAGGGCAGGGGGAAGCAAGGAAGGAAAGAAAGAAAGAGAGAAAGAAAAAGAAAAAAAAGAAAAAGAAATTATGTTATATCTGCTTCTACTTGGCAATGATCAGTCCCAAACTCATTGAAACAAAAAGATGCTCAGAATTCAGATTCATGTCAGTTTTTGCACAAGACTAGGCATCCTTCAACCTGTGTGAACCCAAGTGTCTTCTGGAGTTTGTGCAAGGAAAGCAATACAATTAAATGAGGAGCTAAGCGTTGTTGGGTTTTTAACCAGGAGGTATTAGATACAGCATTGGTTTTCACAGGAATCCTGTTAAATAGGTGTTATCATTCTCGTGACCATTTTATAGATGAGACAACCGAGACTCCCGAGATTAGTTTACGAGGTTGGTTAACGATGGAACTAGTAATCACACCTGCTTCAGAGCCACATCTCTCAGCCATGTGAGAAGAAGTAGAGGCGATGTAGACCCTGTGGGACATGGTCAGCACAGACCCTGATACGGGACTCAAACTCATGAGCTGGGAGATCATGACCTGAACCAAAGTCAGATGCTTCAACGACTGAGCCACCCAGTTGCCCTTCCTCTTTTATTTATTTATTTTTTTAATTTTTTAAATTTATTTCTAGGAGAGAGAGAGAGAGAGACAGCGTGAGCAGGGGAGGGTCAGAGAGAGAGGGAGCACAGACTCTGAAACAGGCTCCAGGCTCTGAGCTGGCAGTCAGCACAGAGCCCGACGCGGGGCTCGAACCCACGAACCGCGAGATCATGACCCAAGCGAAAGTCGGACGCTTAACCGACTAAGCCACCCAGGCGCCCCTCCTCTTTTATTTTTTAAATAGCCTCACCTCCTCTGGACCTAACTTTTCTGTAGAACAGGCTCCTGAGGTATGGAACTTTGTGGTTCTGGTTTCTTGACTGTCCCCACTGTTAAAACTGTGCCTGGCTCATAAAAGCTTGAGAAATATATTTGGATGAGTCTGGTTGCGTGACCTCAAGGAATCAGAAAGGTTAGGAAGGGAAAGGCCCCACCTTGCGTATCTGGAAGCTACACGTTAGAACAAAAAAACCCCAGGCTCACCCTTCCTTGCATTTCAGCCTTGATGTCAAAAGCGACGTCGCGCAAGGTCTGGCTGGTTAGCTCTGGGGCTGCCTCTTTAAGCGTGGATCAGAAAAGGACTTTAATCTTCAGCTTCATTTGTTTATCAAAGACTGAAGAGCCTTTGTCCTATATCACACCTGGGATTGGGCTAGATGGGAACTTCCTTTGCCTTGTTCTTCAGAGGACCCCAGGGGGGGTAAAACAATGGTTTCTGGCCTCTGAAATAATCCAGGAATGTGAAGATTCAGTTGGACACCCCAGGAAGAAGGGAACAGGAAGGTTCAAATGATTCCCTGGTTCCTGAAGGCCTTTATTGATGAGGTTTTCGGGGGTGGGGGGTGAGAGTGGGTTCGTGGGGTCCAGAGCTGATGACAAAGGAAGAATTCTTGAAGACGTCTTTGGTGCAAAAAGGTGATTTTATGAAAGCATGAGGACAGGACTCCTGGGCAGGAAGAGCTGCCCAGCACCACGAGGAGAGAATAGTTACATACTATGGAGTTGTGGGGAGGTAAAGTCCTTGGGAAGTTTCCAGCGAGATTTTCCTGTGCTAAAGAAGACTCCTGGGATACTGGAGGCCTAGTTCTTGTCAAGCTAGGGGTGTTCAACTCTAGCAAAGCACTAGCATTAGGACAGTTGGGAGCTCCTCCGCGACCTCAAGTATCTGTCAATGGGCTGTGGGTTATAAGGAAATGTAGAACTCTGCCATTTCCTTCTGCCTTGGTTTCCCACATCATTTATGAAGCTGGGAAGACCAGCCTGAGCCAGGGTCTCAGGGTTTGCTCCTTCGGAATATTTGGGGGCCCACCTGCTTTGGACTCTGCCCACCTGACACTTCATGGGTACCAAGGAAGGCAGGCATCTTAGAGGTAGCCACTTCAGCCTGTTCTAGTTTTCCCTAGTTAAATTTATTCTAGTTTTAACTCCTATGAGTTAACACTTTCACAAATTTTTGTCCTATCCACGCAGTGCCTGGAGTTAATATATGTAATTATGTATTGGGCAGGCTGGGTGGCTCAGTCGTTTAAGCATCTGACTTTGGCTCAGGTCATGATCGCACGGTTTGTGGGTTCAAGCCCCGCATCAAGCTGTCTGCTGACAGCTCCGAGCCTGGAGCCTGCTTCAGATTCTGTGTCTCCCTCTTTCTCTGCCCCTCCCCCTCTCGCACTCTCTCTCTGTCTCAAAGATAAACATTAAACATTTTTTTAAATACAGGTAGTTACATAGTTATATTATGCATTAATATTCCATGATAATATAGAATAATATATATTTCACATATATGCGTGTGTTATGTATGTTTAAACATGTACTTAATAACTTTATTTATTTAGATTTATATGAAAACTGGACATCAGGGTGCCTGGGTGCCTCAGTCGATTAAGCGAATGACTCTTGTTGCCATCTCCGGTCATGATTGCAGGTTTGTGAGGTCGAGCCCTGCATCAGGCTCTGTGCTGTTGGTGAGAAACCTGCTTGGGATTCTCTCCCTCTCTCTCTGTCCCTCCCCTGCTTGCACTCTTGCTCTCAGAATAATAAATACACTTAAAAAAATAAATAACTTAGAAAAATTTTAAAAAGAAAACTTGACATCATTAACATCAATGGTAAAGAAACAAAAGGTATCATGACCTTAAGGAGAAGAATAAACTAGACCGTGAGAAACCAATAGTGTTATTTCCACAGCTGTTAAAGATAGAGATCAGCAGATGTTAGGTGTTAAAGACCGATGAGTCACAAAAATTAGGCCTTCTTTTTGTCATCAGAACGGATGAAGGGAAATTGAGAAAAAGTATCTTGCCTACTGTGTGTTTTAATATTATCCACTGCTGTCGTTAAAGTGTCACCTCAACATGCTTGGAAAAACACCTGGAATAACGGGTGTGCCTGGTCGAGGACTTTGGGAACCACATCATTATCCAGATCTCCAGTCCCACCTGAAGCACCTGGCCGGGTTATCAGCAGGCCCCTCTTGATCACGTTGAGGTCTTCTGAGGTGGTCCACTTCTGCACTCTCTCTCTCAGGGTGAGAAAGGCCTAGAACCCTGGAGTTTGGATAGAGTGAGAAGCAAGTCCTTAGGAGCCCCTGCGAGCACAAGATATTTCAGGCGGATGGAACCATGTTTAAAAAGGCAGAAGGAGAGAGCCAGCATGGCCTATTTTAGGGAAACCGTGAGTCGTTAATTCAGTGTTGCTGGATCCCCATTAAATGCCAAGGGAAGGGAGAGAAGGGTGAGAGATGAGTGTGGTGGGGGCCAGATCCTGGAGAACTGTGGGCTGGGCACCTTTGGCCTTCAGCTTTCACAGCCGTGGGGTGGCTCGCTGCTGCACTTGGCCCTGATATTTATAGGCACGGCATATTTGGGTGGCAACAGCATTTCCTTCTGGAAGAAATCTATTTTTGCTGCAGCAATGTATTGATACGTTTCGGGGGTGGGTGGGAGAGGTGTGAGAGCTTCTAGGATTTTGTTTTGGTTCTTGGGATCTGAAGCCTGAGGGGAGAGATGAGTTTCTAAGGATCATGAGAGGGGATTTGTCGAAAGGGTGGGTGGCCCTGAGGAAGGAAGGCTGTGGGGGGTGGGGTAGGGAAGGAATGGCTGTTCGGGGAGTAATAGAGGTGGCTTATGGGGAAATTGGTGACCCAGACCATGACTGAATACAAGTAGTTTATTTAGAAGGTAGAGGGACACCACAAGGGAAGAGGAGAGGAGGGACACAGGTGGTTAGGGGTGCATTACTAAGCCAACGATCACGGTGAGTGCCTAAAACTTAGTCCTAAGTGGGGGGAATCTCTGGGAAGTGGGATAAAGGAAATCCCTTTTGAATCCTCTTTGCCAATGGTGAAAGACCACCCCCAGGAACATAGTAGCTCCTAGGCACCACTGGCTTGTCCTAGGCACAGGCAAAACAGGATTCTGAATCCTGGGGCAGCCTTCCTTTAAAGATGGTGGCTGTGAGGCTGGAAATCAGAACACAGGGCCCAGGTGCACTGCTCCTTTCTCTGGGATCCCGGAAATCACGTGCAATCTTCAGCAGTACGTCCATACCGGCATACCTTGGTCTACTGTACCTTGCTTCATCACGCTTCACAGACACTGTGTTTTACACACTAACGGTGTGGCAACCCCTTGTCCTTCAAGTCTGTGGACGCCATTTCTCCAGTAGTGTTTGTTCACTTAGTGTCTCTGTGCCACATTTTGGTAATTCTCTCAATATTTCAGCCTTCTTTATTATAATATTTCCTGTGGTGGTCTGTAATCAGTGGCTATGACTTGCTGAAAGCTCACATGATGGTTGGTTTTTTAGCAAGAAAATATTTTTTTAATGTTTATTTTTAAAAGAGAGAGATAGAGGGGCGCCTGGGTGGCTTAGTCGGTTGAGCGTCCGACTTTCGCTTAGGTCATGATCTCGCAGTTTGTGGGTTCAAGCCCTGCGTCGGGCTCTGTGCTGACTGCCAGCTCGGAGCCTGGAGCCTGTTTCAGTCTGTGACTCCCGCTCTCTCTGACCCTCCCCTGCTCACGCTGTCTCTCTCTCTCCTGGAAATAAATAAAACATTAAAAAAATATAAAAGAGAGAGATAGAGAGAGAGTGAGAGAGAGTAAGAGAGAGAGAGAGACAAAGCACGAGCAAGGGAGGGGCAGAGAGAGAGAGAGGGAGACACAGAATCCAAAGCAGGCTTCAGGCTTTGAACTGTCAGCGCAGAACCCGACATGGGCTTGAACTCACAAACTGCGAGATCATGACCTGAGCCGTGGTCAAATGCTCAACCAACTGAGCCACCCAGGCACTCCAGCAATAAAATATTTTTAATTAAGGTATGTACATTGGTTTTTTAAAGATATGTTGCTATTGCACCCATAATAGTGTATAGTACAGCATAGACATAACTTTTTTGTGCACTGGGAAGCCCACAAATTCATTAGACTCACTTTATTGCAATATTTGCTTTATTGCGTCAGTCTGGAATGGAATGTGCAGTGTCTCTGAGGTGTGCCCATGTGTTGTTAATA
Source organism: Proteles cristata cristata (assembly GCA_017311185.1). Taxonomy (NCBI): domain Eukaryota; kingdom Metazoa; phylum Chordata; class Mammalia; order Carnivora; family Hyaenidae; genus Proteles; species Proteles cristata. The sequence continues at coordinate 58,826 of JAESUZ010003863.1, forward strand.
CACTGGAAAGCTGGATCCGATTGGAACATGTGATTCATTGCTGAGGGTGGCCTTGACTTAGGCCCCACAGAGAGCTAGTGCTGTCCAAGTGAGCCTGCTTCATCCGGGTTATATCTTGGAACTGTTAGGCCTTTTCCTGGTTGAAAAGACAAAAACCCAACTCAGATTGGTTTAAAAAACAAGAAAAATGGAACTCACTGGATCTTGGATCTGAAAAGTACAGGTGATGGTTCCTCAAATAATCTAATTCTAGAAGCTCAAATAATCGAATCAGAGTTTGGATGATCTCTGTCTGTCTCTTATCTTTGTCTTTGTCTGGGCTGATTCTGTTCTCCCCTTATTATGATAAGATGGCTTCTATAAGCTTCAGGCTTAATCCTGTCTTCCCATCCACCCTGGTAGAAAGATGACTTCTTTTAACAATCAGTTGTAGGAAATTCCAAGATCGAGTTGCATTGGCTTGGATGGGCCTTTCTTGGGTCCCTCGAACATCCCGGAAGCAGAGATCAGCCTTCTGCTAAGCTCTGATTGGGCAGGCTGAGCTCATGTGACTACCTTAGAGTAGCGGGGGGCGCTGAATTTCACCATGGCTCCTGGGCTTTGAAGGAGATGAGGAACTGTTCCCCGAGATGAAGTGGGTGCCGTTGATCGAAAAAGAGGAGTGAACAGATGCTGGGCAAGCAAAACCCAGAGCAGGCCACCACAGCCAAGACAAGCCACCAAGACGCTCAGAGACCTGGAAACTCAGGCCCGTCGTAAGGACCTTGAGCAAAACTGGCATCTCAGGGCCACCGTGGCCGCAGGTACCCAGTCTCAATAACTGCCCTCCCCACCCCACCCTCCACCTCCTGCCTTCCTGAGCCAGACCTCTGGCTTCGTTTTAAAGATTTGTTTTTTTTTTTTAAAGTTTTATTTATTTCTAGGAGAGAGAGAGAGACAGCGTGAGCAGGGGAGGGTCAGAGAGAGAGGAAGTCACAGACTGAAACAGGCTCCAGGCTCTGAGCTGGCAGTCAGCACAGAGCCCGACGCGGGACTCGAACCAACGAACCGCGAGATCATGACCCGAGCGAAAGTCGGACGCTTAACCGACTAAGCCACCCAGGCGCCCCTCTGGCTTCGTTTTAAAGCTGCTGACTCCAGCTGATGGATGAGGGTCTCAGGGTTTGCGAGGCACTGGATTTCTGTTGACTGCTGTAACCTTGAGCTACAGGCTTTATTGGCAGTATTTAACACAAATCTGTTTTCCATCCTTGTCAGATCCCACTTCAGTATGCGCCACAGGAGGAGAAGTCGAATGCTAAATTGATTTCTTTAATGGGGAGTGCTAGGCAGCAGATAGCAAGCCTTCTGGAGATGCATTAGTCAGATTACAATTGAATCTTTTCTCTCTCGCTTTTATGGACTCTCCTCTTTGCCAGAAGGATGGGACTCTGATACCATCATTTGCTTAACCTTTTTGTTTTTTCCTTTTTTAAGACCGGGGACTAAAAATTTCGGGCCTTCCGCCTCTGGGTCTGGGTCAGAAGCTGGGTCTTTAGTCACCAGACTTTCCAGAGAAGACTGAAATCCAAAGCAGGTTGAATAAGCATCTTGAGATGGCCAGGAATGATTAGCATCAAGATGCTTCTTAGCAACTTGGGTGCAATAAAGGGCTGGGAGTGTGTGAATGAAACACTCATCATGGATCTGGGAGGTGGCATGCTTGTCTCCTTGTGCGACTTTAGGGATTGTTTGTGCTGTAGTTGGAGACAGTTTGGTGGCTTTTCTAGAATATAGTGAGATTCTGCTTGCTTCCCATTTGATAAGGATTCATTCCATTTCCGTGGATGATAACAATAATAATGGTTCTTTTTTTTTTTTTTGGAGGGGGCTTTTATTATGTTCTAGGCTGTCTGTACGATTATCCCACTTGGTCCTCACAACACCCAGGAGACAGTCCTGTTATCCCTGCTTTGCTCATGAAGGCTGGAGACTCCAGAGCTTACACAGTCTGCCCCCGGACGTGTATTATATGTTTGTTTGACTCCAAAGGTTGTTCTTTTACTCTCCATTCTAGATTTTCATCCATGAAAAAGCATTGTACGCTCATCAAAGATGGACTTGGTACTATCTCCTATCCTAGGATGAGAACCCAGATTGAAGGTATTATATTCTGGAATGTGACGCATCTAAAGGACCTGCCCGTTACGGATCTTCTTAGCCACCCCCACTGTACCACCTCACCAGGAAGGACCATCTTTGCTCCCTAGATGTGTGGATGATAGGAGGTGTGTTTTCAAGGTAGGGGAGATCTGGACCAGGGCTGTTGTCGGATCAGGAAGTCAGGTAGACCTCTGCCCAGAGAGAAGCTCAGTGATTTTCCATCTTGGAATCCATGAAGCAGCTAGTCTACAACCTTCCAAAATCTGACCTTGCAGAGGACACCGAGGCAGCTTGATACAACTGTGTGACCAAAAAATGACTTAATCTTCCTGTAAAACCGAATCAGGAATAATATTACACAGGATAACCTATGAGGGTTAAATCCAGGAATGTACATTAGGGATTCCAGAGATGCCAGTCACTACCATTTTGCTTAATTCTGTGGGGTCTCTAGTTTTTTCCATCTGGCAGATAAAGAAGCCGGATGAGCTCCATTTCTGAACTACTGCTGAGCCACCTGAAAATGGATGGGGCTGGCTGGGAGAGAGGAACGAATGAGACAGGAAACTGAGAGCTGTAGGTCACCTCGAGGGGTCAGAAACAGCTTCAAGAAGCGAGAGCAGGTGCAGTCTAGCCAGCAACGTTTGGTGTCATGAGGATCTGGCTACGGACAAGAAGTGGTAATTGAAGCTGGCTGTTGGCACGCAGGAGGTCCACCAAGGGACGATGAGGTGACACATCAGGCTAGCAGAGTGTGCTGAACCTGTCATCAGGTATTAGGGACTGAACTGAATGCTATTCCAAGGCGGAGCTCTGTAGACAGGCTGTCTTCAAGGCTGTGATGTCCCATTACTGTTGCTGTGTGACAAACCACTATGAAACCTAGGGGCATTCGATGGCCATTTTTTTGGGCTCATGAATGCCGCAGGTCAGGGAACTTGGGAGGATTGCTCTCTGCTTCCCGACATCTAGAGCTTCATTTGGAAAGACTCAAAGGCTGGGGGTGACTCAGTGACCCGAAACAGGAAACAGCTAGAAGCATCTCCACTCACCTATCTGATGGTGATGCTGGTTACAGCTGGTACCTCACCTGGGGTGTCACCCAGAACACCTGCATCTATGTGGTATCTCCATGAAATCTCTCCGTGTGTGCTAGTTTGGGCACGGTGCTAGGTATGGGACTGAGCATCCCGTCAGAGCAAGGCAGAAATACATAGCGTCTCTATTACGGAGCCTCAGAATCACATAGTATCACGTGTTCTAGGTTCAAGGAACCTAGAACATATGACCCACTCCTCAGTGGGAGGCATGTCAAAATGACATTGGAAGAAAAGCATGTGGGATGGGAGATAATGTTGCACCCATCTTCGGGAACTCCAGTCTACCACAGATGTTTACAGTCATAACTAAATTATTGTAGGGTGAATGTTCATAGCACAGGCTCTAGGGCCAGAGAGCCTGGTGTCACATCCTGATTCCACCACTTACCAGCTTAGTGATGTTGGGCAAGTCATTTAAACTCTATGTGCCTTGGGGCACCTGGGGGACTCAGTCGTTTAAGCATCTAACTCTTGATCTCAGCTCAGGTCTTGATCTCAGGGTTGTGAGTTCAAGCCTCCACATTGGGCTCTGCATTGGGCGTGAAGCCTACTTGAACAAACAAACAAGCAAACAGACTCTCTGCCTCATCTGTGAAATGGGGCTGCTAAGGGTACCTCTCTTTTTAGATCACTGTGAAAATTAAATAAACTAAGCACATGGAAAGTACTCAGAGCCTGGCATATGATGAAACACCAACTAAAGGCAAGTGTTTACTACTAGTATCATCACTAAGAAGGCTTCCAAGCTAGAGACTGGGGCCCTAGGGAACCAGCTGGGAATAATCTCCAGAACAAGGTTCAGGCCAGCCTATTGGCAAATAGGGCCTGATGCTATCCTAGAATGTGAACCTAGAACTGCTTAATTGCTTCTCTTTTGGGTCAGAACTGATCCCAGGGATAAGACCTCTGTTTAAAGGGGAGGCAGGAGATAGAGACCAGTGGCTCCTGCAAAGGTGACACCCCCTGACCCCCCTCCCCCGATGCCTCGAGGCACAGGGAGAATACAGGCCAATTCAATCACATCTGATAAACATCCGAACCCCACCTTTCCGGACACAGGCTCCTCTGTGTCTCATTGTCCGGTATCTTATTTGTCAGATACTTGTCAAATAATGAGCCCTGTTAAACAAACAGTGTAGTGATGCCTGAAGGAGGCCCTCGCCACTGTGACTATAGCTCCCCCAAATCTGTTTGGTGGATAGTTGAAATGGAGAGGAGAGCAGTCACGTGGTCAGGCTCCACTACTGGCTGTATGAACCCCCTTGGTGCAAGTCAGGGTTCTTGGGTCACAGGTGACGGAAACCCAGTTGAAATCGGCTTAGGCTAAAAATGGAATTTGTTTCCATGCTTAATCAAAAAGTTTGGGAGGAGACAATGCATTGGGTCCATATGCTCAAATGATGGCATTAGGAATCCTATTTCTCTCTCTCAGAGCTAATTTCCTTTTTAAGTAATTAATTAATTTTTAACAGTTTATTTACTTAGAGAGAGACAGCGTGAGAGAGGGAGGGCTCTGCCAGCACAGAGCCTGATTGGGGGGGTTGGGTTGGGACTCGAACTCGCAAACCACGAGATCATGACCTGAGCTGAAACCAAGAGTCACACGGTGAACCGACTGAACACCCAGGCCCCTATTTTAAAAATTTTAGGTCCTGTTTTCAGTTGATTGCTGTGTTCATTCATTAATTCATCCATCAAAACCATCTTAGGGGCTTATTGTATGCTAGGCATGTTTTAGGCACTGGGGATGCAGCAGTGAATAAGATAGTGAAGCCTTTGAGCTCATGAAATTGATTTCCAGAAAGGGAAGTAGAATAAATAAGTAGACAAATGAAAATGTATGTGTGATTCCAGTTCATCGTGTAATGGAGGCAATAACGCTGGATATAGGGATATAGAGTGACGGCAAAGAGAATGACCACAGAACAGCTCTGTGTGCTGGTGACTTGTGAGAACACATACATGTAGTGGGAGGAAGCCCACCGTGTGCCCATGTGGGGAAGAGTATTTCCATCAGAAGGCATAGGGCAGGTGAAACCTTTGAGGCAGGAGTGGTCTGGTCATGTATGAATGACTGAGGCAATGATGGCTGGGGCTTAGTGACCAAAGATCGAAGTCATGTGGGAACAGGTGAGGGAGGCAGATGGTACAGGGATTGTGGCCATGATAAGATGCGGTTTTAAGCGTCATGAGAAGCCCCTGGTGATTTTTAAATAGAGGGACAGTATGATCTTATTTGCTTCTTTGAAAGATCACTCTTCCAGGCTTCACAGGGAATGTGGTGACAGAGATGGATGTTGTTGGGTCAAGGCTGACATCCTTCTTGATCAGCAACACCTCCACAACAAAATCCCAGGGAAGGATCTCATTGGTCAGCCTTGAGTCACATGCAAATTCATGGACCAATCACAGTGCCCGTGGTGAAGGGGTATTTTGAATGGCTTCGCTGTGGTCACACATCCACTCCTAGAGCCTGGGGATGGGGGTCAGCCCCATTCTCTCCACTGAGGAAGAAAAAGTAGGTTCTTAAATGGAAATTGTGGGCAGATTTCACCGTTGAGGTGGTGGGTATTGGATCAGCAAAAGTGATAGAAGTCATGTATGCCTCTCAGTGGCCTTCTTGAAGTGTGGACGCTCATCTATGCTTGGGCACATTCAGTGACATCCAGAGAGTTCCTTCTGCCACTTTGCCTTCTGTCCCTGTCATTGCCTGGAACATTGTGAGGGAAGGGCTTCAGTGACAAGCTATTTCTTCCAGGTTTTAAGCCAGGGCAATGTCCTCTCATGTGGTCCTTGTTCTGTCTTCTGAAGCCTGTCCAGTGAGCCCAGATACATTCCATGTGGCCCTTCGGAAGGGCATAGCAACATCTCTGTCAAGTATATTTTTCTATGCTAAGTAACATCAGCTCATTCTGTTTTGTTCCTGGTTGTAGTTTCTTTGCCATTCTAGTTGCTTCCCTTGGAGTGCTCTGAACTTTATCAGATGTTCAAATGTTTCGTTCTGTGAACAGGGGTCACTCTTAGTTTAGCAGGAACAATTGCTTTTTTTTTTTTTTAATGTTCATTTATTTTTGAGAGAGAGACAGACAGACAGAGAGAGACAGAGTGCCAGCAGGGGAGGGGCTGAGGGAGAGGGAGAGGGAGACACAGAATCCGAAACAGGTTCCAGGCCCTGGGCTGACAGCACGGAGCCCGACGCAGGGCTCAAACCCACAAGCTGTGAGATCATGACCCGAGCTGAAGTCGGACGCTTGACTGACTGATGCGCCCCTAGCAGGAGTGATTTCTTATTTTAAGCCTGATTTCAGCTGAAATAAAGCAATGCAGTATGCAAATGAAGTTGTCCTCAGCTCTAGACAAAGAACTCACAGGTCAATAAATCATCGATGTTGGAGGAGACACGGCAAACCAAAAGCAGCTTGAAAAGCAAAACGGGAGGTTTCCAGGAGGGAAGTATTCCTGGGGTTCCTTTGCATTCTCTGTAAAGTTGCGATAATTTTGTAGATTGGAGGCTTCTGTTTTATTTATGGAAGGAAAGTTGGCAGGACTGCTCCTCCCATACCATCCGCATTTAACTCGAGTATGGAATTCATCACATTTCATGATCACCCATTTATTCAGCAAGCATCTATTTTGTACCTACTGCATACCAGCCACTGGATGATAGGGATGTAGAAATGAGTAAACAGGTCTCCTGGACTCCGTCTAGCATGGGAGGCAGAAAAGATCAATAATGGTGGGGAGGTGGGATCAGAGCAGTGATATGAGAATATGCCAGTGGGCATCTTTCTAGAAAGTGCCTGAGACCAGAGCTGAGGGGAGGCACAGATGGGCAAGGCGGGGCGCGTGTGTGTTCTGGGCAGTGGAAACAGAGTGTGCCAAGGCAGGTCCTGGGGCCTGAGAGAAGAGTGTGATGGGGGCGGGTACATGGCCAGAAGGAAGGATAAATGGGATACGGCCGGATATTAAGCTTGGCTGGCAGACAAGGATCAGACAACGCGGGTCTGTGGATGGCATGGGAGGGCGGCAGCGAATGATTGAGAGTTTCAATCACGGGCCGTGGCATGATCAGAGCTGTGCTTTAGAAAGATTCCTGATAAGTTCTGTAGATGGTGGGTGGAGAGCGGGGCCGTCAAAGGACAAGAGGCTTGAGCAGGCGGTGGACCAGGGAGGGACGGATATCAGAGTGGAGACCGTGGCTGTGCGAGTCCGCTCAGACTGTTACGACAGAACAGTCGGTGACTTCAACCACAGACGTGTATTTCTCACAGCTCTGGAGGCGGGGGGAGGCCAAGGTCAAGGTGCTGGCAGATTGGGTATCTGAGGAGAGTCTTTTTCTGGTTTGCACATGGCTTGCTTCTTGCTATGTGCTCACAAGGCAGAGAGAGAGTGAGAGAGAGAGAGAGCATATCTCTAGTGTGTCTTCTTAATTTTGTTAATGTTTATTTATTTTTTGAGAGAGAGAAAGAAAGAGGAGATGAGAATGAATGGGGGAGGGGCAGAGAGAGCTGGAGACAGAATCTGAAGCAAGCTCCAGGCTCTGAGCTGTCAGCACAGAGCCCAATGCAGGGCTTGAACCCACGAACCATGAGATCATGACCTGAGCCAAAGTCAGACACTTAACCGACTGAGCCACCCAAGCGCCCCCATTGTGTCTGCTTATGAGGGTGCTCATCTCATTCATGAAGGCTCCACTCTCTTGAACTAATCACTCGCAAAGGTCCCACCCCCTAATGCCATTGCACTGGGGAAGGGGTTTCAAATATGTGAGTCTCGAGGGACACCAACATCCCGTCCAGCCTGTAGCAGGAGACCCCAGGAGGCGTAGGGACCAGAGGGAAGGGAGGGGGTGGGCCTGACATCTGCAGCCTTGCTGAGAGACTTGTCTTCGGGACCGTGGGGTGTTAGGCTCGGTTGTGGATCCCCACGCTCCTCAGCACCCCACCCCCGACCAGCTTTTCAGCCTCTTGTTAGAAATTTGTGTAGGATTGAAACAAGTGTAATCGGACTCCTGGACCCCGCTGCTTGCCCAATGTACCACACACCCAAGTAGGAAGATGCTGAGGATGTTTTGACCCTTAGAAACGAAGGGATGTGTTTTAGGCGTTTCAACACAATCGAGGCAAAGGCGGTACGGTGGGGTTTGGTTTTGCCTTCAAGACCTCCCTTTATCCAATCTTTAATTGCACTAAATCTAGGCTCACAGGTGCCTCTGGCCAGAATGTGGGCTGGTCACACATGGTGCAAAGCCAAGCTGGGTGACCACCGGCCAGCTACCTAACTCCTGTATGCTCTGGACTCTTTCCAGGATTGTGGTGGGGAGGGAGTGGGGGGCACCCCCCGAATTAAATGTCTTCCCTCCTGCTTCCTCCTGCCTCGGTGAGCTGCCAAGTCTATTCCTGGAAAGGCTGGCTCACTCCAGGGGCTCTGTGGCTGGTATGCTCTTCAGACCAAGGTTTTGGGTCTTTTTTTTTTTTTTTAAGTTTATGTTCAAGTTCTCTCCTTTTTTTTCCCTTCCCCTTTCTCATTTTAGCAGATGAGAACTCTCGCTGTGTGTGACAGCAGATATTCTGAAAATGACAAGGCACCTCATTTGGGACAGAATGTGCTTGGGGAGTGTTATCTGTGTGTGCACAGCATTTCTCTGAGTATGTCTGTACCCAGAAGACCCGGCAGTATGTCACAGTGAGCCCAGGGCTCAGACAGCTTCAAGCCTTGGCAGAGGGAAGGGAGGCGTTCACCTGGGCCTCTGCAGCATGAGGCCTCTGCGGCACCAGCTCCCGCAGATCCTTCTTTCTCATCCCTCAGATGTTTCCCATTGTCCCTGCTGCTCCGAGATTCTGCTAAGCTTATATCAGACCAACAATCTCTTGACCCATCTCCTGAATTCAGTTGCCTAGCCTTGAACTCACTCTGCCTCCAAGCAGATAATGATATTAGTGGTACTAAAAGCACTCTGATATTTAATATTCATTTTGTGTGCCAGACACAATTCTAAGCTCCTTGGTGTGTTACTTTATGTACTTTCTATGCAAGTCTCTGTAAAACAGATCTTATCGCCTCTCTCTGGAGAGGAGCAACACCCTGTGTACTGAACTGAGATTTCCCGAACGTTCCCTGCTTGCATGCCTCCCACGTGGTTATAGACGCAAGGACATCACTGCGGATGATCTTAGTAAGTTCTGTCATATGGGGCACCACCTATGCCATTACTGACCCCAGGTTTTCCTGCAAATTAACTCCCAATTTGGGAAAGCTTAGATAAGTCAAAATAAGAGCGCGCAGTGCCATTCAAATGCACGGTGTCCTTCGCCATCAGTAGAAGGTAACCATAAGCACATGTATAATGCAAACAAAATAGAACAGTGTTAGGAAGTTCCTCACTGGGGCGTGTTCACTAGGCTCTCTGCCTGGGGCTTGCTTCCGGCAAACTTGTGAATGAGTTAGAGGGATGTTACAGATCTGCAGCGCCAATCCAAGACTTTCTCCTAGATGCGAAAGCAAGACAAAAACAAGAGCGTACAAGAGCCTTTCTGTCTTGCACACGTCGATGTTCTTTGGCCATGTGTTCACCTGCCTTCTCAATCTCCCCAGACTCACAGAAGGCAGTCTCTCGTTTTGAAAAGGACCGTTCAGCAGGACCGAGCAGGGTCCCCGACCCATTTGACTGCTCAAACCCTCACTCTGCCCAGCACTTTCTTCCTCGACCTTCTCTTGTCCCGCCCTTATCACTTAATGTCCTTCTTCCCACCATCCTGTCTTTGCATTTGCTGTTCTCTGTGAGCAGAGGGTCCCGTCATTTCCAACTCCAGGTGATACAACCATTCATTTCTTTCACAGTCACTCGGTGTTGCCTTCCCTGTGATCTTTCTGGAAATCCCAAAGTAGACTAGGTCGTTCCTCCTCTGTCCCCAGTGTAAGTGTGCCCCCCTCTATCTCGGCTGCCCCCATATGCTGGAAGCTTCTCAGGGAGACACTGGTGGTTGCTCACCCAACACATTCCATCACCTACCCTCTGTAGAAGCTGAGAAGCTCAAGGTGGACTTGACCAGCCTCCCCTAGAACTGTGTGGGGAGACCTGTGCCCCAGTTCTGTCCAGTGAGGTGTATATTGATAGACGAGTATGCTGAATGACCTCTAGAAAGGTGCTTTGCTTCTCTGTGATAAAGAAAAGCCTAGGAGAAGACCCCCCTCAAATTTTCCTTTCCTCGTTTTCCTGTCTTAAAGGCAAAATTGGCACTTCCTCTTTCAGTGGCAGCCTTACGACGATCATGTCACACACAGCAGCAGCATGCCAGGAGATTATGGCCTATGGAAGGAGTCAACATACTAAAGAAGGCATGGGTAGAGGGGCGCCTGGGTGGCTCAGTCGGCTGAGCATCCAACTCTTGATTCGTCTCATGTTCATGAGATCAAGGCGCCCATTGGGCTCTGTGCTGACAGCTCAGAGCCTTCATGGAATTCTCTCTCTCTCCTCTCTCTTCCCCTTCCCCACTCGTGCTGTCTCTGAAAATAAATAAATTAATTTTTAAAAAAGGAGTAGAGAGATCACGCATATTTCAGAGATCACAGAACTGTCAGATCAACCCCAGGACCACGTATTTTCAAACTCCTTGCTGAACAAATGTAGACATCTTCGTGCTCTTGGCCGTGTGTCATGGAAAGTACTGCCCCCTGCAGTGGAAAACATTCCTGACAGAGCCCCCTTCCTGGAGTTTGAGCAATTCTGATAGGAGGGAAGTGTTTATCTTCATAATATCCTCCCTCACATAGGCCTTGATGCATGGTAGTATTTATATTATTATCAACAAAAACAGCTGATATTTATTCAAACTCTGTGTCTGTCTGGCTCCAGAGCCTAGATCCTTCACCACTGTGGTATAATTCTGGTCATTGATCAAAGTGGAATGAGTGAATAAATGAATAAATAACTTATCAGCAGGGGTATTTGCAGAAATTGGTTTCTATGCCAATTTTACTTCACCACTTTATTAGAATTTATATTAAGATTTAAAAAATGAGGCTCTGTCATTTGTTTTGCATTTTGTTTAAAAAGAATTTTTTTTTTACTTCCTTTATCCTAACCCATGAACATTTGCATTCTTGAATTGTCGGGAAGCATCAGAGGGTGGGTTCAGATCGTCCTCTGTGCTGAGCTGTGTTGGGGATGTGGCTTAATGTAACACAGCACTGGGATGTAGCTGTTTGCCGGGGGAGTGATCGGCTCAGAGAGGTTCAATATTATAAAAGTGTCACCTGAGTAACAGTTGCCTGAGAACAGCCAGGATACCCTGCCTTTGAAATCTGATCTGCTTTATAAAAGGAAGTCAGGACAGGGACCCCCCACCCCCTCCCCAGCCTGGTGGTGTCTATGCGGTGATAATGGAGGACCCAAGTCTCCCTGGAGCTCAAATCCTCCAGAGCAGACAGTTTCTCTCCTTCCTTCCCTGCAAGTTCCTGGTAAAGATCCTTGGAAGAAAGTTCACCCCCAGCCCTGAACACATTTCTCCATTTCTGCCTTAGTAGCTGTGGCCCCATGGGGTCTCAGTGGCAGGTCAGACTGAGGGCAGCGCTCAGTGTCAATGGAAAGTTAGGAGCCCGCAGCCCAACATTGCCCAGCCAGCTCTAGGGAGGAATAGGAAACATTCAGCAGACACCCTTCAACGACCTTTCCCGTCTTCTGTCTCATTCTCCGTGCTCACACCAAAGAGCTTTTCCAGTACGACTTGTTTTAAACTAGATGGTGGCGTTCTTCAGCCCTTGCATTCCTCTTGCTTTTCTCCCCCCATGTTTTAATTAATTTATTTATTATTGAAGAAATCTCTATGCCCAATGTGGGGCTTGAACTCATGACTCCAAGGTTAAGAGTCGTATGCTCTACCGACTGAGCCAGCCAAATGGCAAGGCAGGACTTTCCTTAGAGTTTTGAGAAACAGGAGGAATGAGTTTCGCCTGCAGGGATTAGGGGAGGTTTGGAAACACAAGTATATTCACATTATTTTATCTTATCATATGGATAAGTCTGCTATCTACAGAGTCTGTCACTGAGTCTCTATCTGTACCCACCCCCACACCATGGTTATATGGGTATGTGCATATCTAGCTATGTTTCTTCTTTCTGCATTTCCCTTTTTTCTTCCCTCTCCTGTTTGTGCGCCGACCAAGGAGATACTCAGCTCAGTCCTCATTTCTCCAGGGGAGAAATCTGGAAGGAAGAAAACTGATATTGCCTATCCACCACTTTTTTTTTTTCCTGGCTTTTATTCAAAAGCTGAAGCCTTAAATGGGGCAGGGATTTTGGATGTAAAGTCACATCACAGGGAGAATGTGGGTTCCTCCTCACCACCCCAGCAGGAAGGTCACTCCTTTCAAGTCACCCCATTGGGGAATGAGTGAGGGAGAGATCTCTGGGTGCAGGAGAGAGGTGACCCAGGCTACGCATCTCCTGATCACATGCCAGGGAGGCCATCAGACTGCGTAGGAAAATGTCGATGTGCCACTTCTAGGCAGATGGGATCCCAGGCAGCTGTAAAAACTTTGCCAGGTGCTGAACATGATGCCGAAGCAGAAGAGAGCCTTTGAGGCAGCAGGGAAATCTCCAACAGGCCCACTGTGGGATGCTGGGGGGCGGGGGGTGCTCAGTCAGTTAAGCATCTGACTTCGGTCAGGTCACGGTCTCACAGTTCGTGGGTTCCAGCCCTGTGTCGGGCTCTGTGTTGACAGCTCAGAGCCTGGAGCCTGCTTCTGATTCTGTGTCTCCCTTTCTCTGCTCTCCCCTGCTTGTGCTCTGTCTCTTTGTGTCTCTCAAAAATAAATAAACCTTAAAAAAAAATTTAAAAAGTAAATAAAACAGGCACACTAGCTGGATGGATTACTGAGTCATTAGCATCTTACTCAAATTCCCACCATTGTGGCATTGAACTTCCAGGTCAGGGAAGACCTCAGGAAGAAGTAGGAATTTATTTCTTCCATTACATTCTGTATAATAGAGACTTAGGGTCAGAACACAAGTTGCTTTACAGAAAGGTGAAGAAGAAAAAGAAGATGAAGTGGGGAGCCTAAGTGGCTCAGTTGGTTAAGCGTCCAGCTTCCGCTCAAGTCAGGATCTCACAGTGCATGGGTTCAAGCCCTGTATTGGGCTCTGTACTGACAGCTCAGAGCCTGGAGCCTGCTTTGGATTCTGTGTCTCCCTCTCTCTTTGCCCCTCCCCTGCTCATACTCTGTCTTTCTCTCTCAAAAGCAAATAATCATTAATTTTTTTTTAATATTTAAAAAAAGAAGATGAAGATGACAGAGAGAGATATAGATAATGGATATAGGTGTGGGTGTATGTATGTATTTATACCCCCATATTTGAATGATGTAATTCATACTGGATTCCTTATTTTATCATTGAACTATATAAAAATAGATGTATAGATATAAATATGAATATGGTTATATTAAGCTCCCTTAACTTAGCACAGTTATTTCTCAGGGCACTCTTTCTGGATCCACATGGCTACTGACATCCTTTAATTATTAGAAACTGAGTAGGACATGGAGCAATTTTGCCCACATTTTTTTCCTTTAAATTTTTAATAAGTTTACGTACTTATTTTGAGAGAGAGAGAATCCCAAGCAGGCTCTGTACTGTCAGCACAGAGCCCGATGTGGGGTTTGATCTAACGAACCATAAGATCATGACCTGAGCTCAGATCGAGTTGGACGGTTAACCGACTGAGCCACCCAGGCGTCCCCCTTGCTCACATGTTTACCTCATCTTTCTCCTTTATTCCTGTTGCTCTGGACATTTCTGTTCAGTCATTCTGAGCTCCTTCAATGCCTCAAGCGTGCTGGGCTCTCTCTCCCCCATGTGGGGCTTGCACGCATGTTGTTACTTCCTTTTGGAACTGTCTCCACCCCCCCCCCCATTACATCACACATCCTGATCCACCTTTTTGCCTGAATCAATTTTATATCTCCTAGTATCAGTTGAGAGATATTTTTTGTTGGTTTTTAGGAGCATTCCTTTGACTCTGCCAACTTGGTCATCCTGCCAGCGTGTAAGTAGTTCCCAAAACATACTAAGGCTTAGTAACTACTTGGTGAATTAGAGAGTGAACATTGGGATGAATCCAATAATGGATAAACGAATAAACAAATGGATCATGAGTGAAAGGAAGGAAAGATGGATGGATGGATGATGTCTGGGACTTCTGTCCTCTCATATCTCAGCGATTGCTGGAACTAAAACATATTCACTGCTCTTTGACTTCCTGGAGTCCAGCGCACCAGTCAGGCTCATCTTCACGTCCTTCATCTTGATGTCAAGGAGTTGAAATAACCGTTGGCGGCATTTGCTTTTTAAAATCAAATCTTATTTTGAGCTGCCAGAGGTCAGAGTGGTAAACCAGAGGCATAAATCATCCCTTTCGTTTTTCTGTATTCGTGCTTGGCCATCTGAAGAGGGTACTTTTATTGACTTGAGGGGTAGATGTTACATGGCTGCACAGATACCCAAGGGCACCAGAAATTCATTCATTCATTCCTGTCTTCATTCATTCCCTGTCAGCCTTTCCATATAGCTTAGCAGTTAAGAGAAGGAATTCTAGAATTGTAATTAAACTGAGTTCTGATTCCCACTTTGCCCCTGATTAACTGTGTGTCTTCAGTACAGTTAATTTGGCTTTTCAGAGCATCTACCTGCTCGTGTGTGAAGTGGGGTTCACCATCTTTAACTCGCAGGGAGGGTCTGAGCAATCAGTAAATGGAAACCGTATTTAGCAACGCCTGATACCGCGACAATGCTCGATAAATGTTAGCTCTTATTATAAACTCCTTAATTTATTAACCCCTCCTGCCATCAAGCATGTACTGAACTCTCTATTGACCAGCAGCCCCTGAGCAAAGTAAAATATGCTTCTTACCTTTTAAGACGACGCAGTCAGTTGAGATGGACAGATGCAAGGGTCAATAATGAGAAACTTAATGGTGGTGTGTAGAAAGTGGCAAGACTGGGAAGGGAATGACTTACCCTCTCTGCAGGGACATGGATAGCATGGCTGGGGACAGCTAAAGAATTCTGGCCTCATTGTGCAGGGGAAGGTAATGCTGGGTTATAAAATGTTTTAAGCTGGGAAGTGATATGATTGGACTCGTCCCCTAAAACTGCTTTGGTAGCAGAGTGAAGGATGAAGCGAAGGCAGATTGGATTGCAAAAAAGTAGATTGAAGGGCAGGTGTTACACAGGATGGGTGTGACATGACAAGGGTCTGCATTAAGGAAGAGGGGAGATGCAAAGAAGGAGACATGACTGGGGTCTCTGGAGGCGTCCTCGGGGTGGCTGGAAATGCAGGCTCTCAGGCTCCAACCTGGGCCTCCAGGATTTACTACTTGTCATAAAGATCTCCGGGTGATCGTAGGTGCATTACGACCCAAGACAGACTGCAGGTGGACTCTTTCGGATTTGGCGACCACCCGAATGTGGGCTGAGTGAGAGAATAAAGCAATCGGGAATCAGGAAGTCGACAAAATCAAGCACACGTCCTGGGGTTTGCTCCTCAAGAAATGGGTGAAGGTTATATGCCTCATTAATGATAACCTTCTCCTTGATGTTGATTTAGAATTGTATTTGTACAGGAAGACCCATGGTTTCTCCTTGAGCCCATTGGGGTGACAGCTCCAGAGGGTTTGCTTAGACGTCTTTGTGCATCAGGGCAGGTTTTGTCTCTTTATCACCAAAGCCGAAGTAGAGTGTTTATGGTTGAGTTATAAATCCCCAGAACATGGGTTTCCTACTGCAAGTGCTGAGTCAGCCTTAACTTCAGCAGTGCAAATGGCTCCACAGTAAAATGTATATATCAAAGTTGTGGCAACTATAAAGGTCCTTTAAAATCGAGTTGACATTGCAGTATGTTTCCTTGAGATAAGGTGAGGATTTACATTCATAAATGGAATTGTGAAGGCTGAGATGCATAATTGCCAATTTGGGGTGTTGAGAGTTGGGGATCTTTTGTCCTTGGTCGTTCCTGAGGACTTCCTCCCCCGTTTTTCGTGGGAGGTGGTCTCCGTTTTTAGCTTTATTTTTTTTTTTTATTTTTAAATATTTTTATTTATTTCTAGGAGAGAGAGAGAGACAGCGAGCAGGAGGGTCAGAGAGAGAGGGAGTCACAGGCTGAAACAGGCTCCAGGCTCTGAGCTGGCAGTCAGCACAGAGCCCGACGCGGGGCTCGAACCCACGAACCGCGAGATCGTGACCTGAGCGAAAGTCGGACGCTTAACCAACTAAGCCACCCAGGCGCCCCTCCCGTTTTAGCTTTCAATCTGTCTTTGTACACAGAGACGAAGAGGCAGTTCCGAGGACCCCCTTGGTAAGTCCCCCTGGCAAAGTGTCTTTCAAGCCAGCTCAGTTCCACAAAGCATTATGTTTTTGATGCCTACCCTGTGCGAGGCACTTAACTGTGTTCCCATAATGTGGAATGAATGGGAGAACTTCAGCGAGCTCACAGTCTAGCCCAGAGAGTAGACTTTCACCTAGTCATTCATTCAGCAAATACGTTTTGAGTGCCTGTTATGTGGCAGACGCTGAATCTAGGGCTCAGGAATCAGGGCAGTAAACACCACCAAGTCACGGTCCTCCTTGAGTTTGGATGCCAGTGGGAGAAGGCACACAGCAAACAGGCAGATGGGAAATATAGTTTAATACTGTGGAATAAATGGTGGATAATAAATAGAAGGATCCTATGAGATTGCAAGAAAGAAACATTTAGGGGCATCTGATTGGCTCAGTTGGTTAAGCGTCTAATCCTTGGTTTCAGCTCAGGTCATGATGTCATGTTTTGTGAGATTGAGCCCCGCGTTGGGCTCTGTGCTGGCATTGTGGAGTCTGCTAGGGATTCTCTCTCTCCCTTTCTCTCTCTCTGCCCCTCCCCTGCTCATGCTCCTTCTCTCTCTCTCTCTCAAAATAAATAAACGTTAAAGAAGAGAAACATTTATATCTGCCTAAGAAAATCCAAAAACGAGGGCGAAGAGAAAACTGATTGTTGACAAGCTGTTTACTGTTAAGACGTGTTAAGCATCAGTGAGACTGGTGTCTAGGAAGTGGATTTGGGGATGGCTCCTGGGGAAGGTAAAATCCAGTGGATTCCTAATGAACTGCCCATAATTTTAGATTTCAATCATTAACAAAATACAGTAATGTGCCTGTCTTAATAAAGGTCATGGTGGCAGTTGCTGGGAGGTGGCAGAACATGGCCGTAATGGAGACATTAGCCAAGGTCAGAGTGGGGGATGGTGGGGGACCCTCCAGGGAAGCTTGGTGAGCGGAAAGCAGTGGAGACGAGTCCAAAGACGGACAGGTTACCTGTTTTCCCAGATTAGAGGGTAACATTGATCTTGACATTGAGCCAATTTCTTTGGAGCTTATCATTCTGCCTCTGGCCTGTTTCTGAAAGATTCCATCAAATGCTGGAGGCTCGTCCGTGACCCTAGCCCTAACTGCCCGCCGCACTGCCACAGCTGGGCGGCCCATGGCCCACGGAGAGAAGTGGAAAGGGTAGCCAGAGAAGGACCCAGCGACACTCTCATCCCAACGGTCAATATGTACTGTCTTCTGCGTGCTTGATTAGGATTCGTCCATCGGCACGTCATCCCCTTGAAATGCACGCGTGGCTTACATGTTCTGCATTGCAAAGTGCACATTTTTAATATTGATCTCTCGAAATCCAACGGGCCTCATTGATTTTCACAGGACCTGGGAGAAAGACTGTGATAAACCAAAGGCGCTTACAGCTTCATCAGCTCGAAGGACATGACTGTTTTCCTCTTCCTTGAACTTTGCTTGTCTCCCCGAGAAGATGACTTATTTTTATTTCTTTATTTCTTTATTCTGTATCAGCCTGTATTCAAGTCCTATAAATAACCCCAGAGACACACGAAACAGATTCATTTAATTTTCCTTTAGTTATCCTAAGTCGGAACAGATGTGTGTTTGTGATAGAAAAGGGGAGGGTGAGAATGAATCATAGGTGTGGGTGGAGAGAGCAGAAACCTACTGGCATCTGTACTAGAAGGTCTGACTGACTTGGGGAGGTCGGCAAATAGCACAGGCTCAGCCTGGCTGCGTCTGCTTGGATGTGGTGACATCTGCCACCGCCAAGTCCCTAGGAAGCCAGGATGCCAATACTGGGGCAGGGAGGAGGTAGGATGCATAGAATGTGTTGTTGGCATCACGTGATTCCAGTGCCACCCCGCCGCTCAGGCCATCCACTGACTCCCTTTCTTTCTTATGTGCCAGAGAGAGATGAAGGGGAAGGTGGGTGAGACGTGAGGTCAAGTCCAGTTTCAGGATTCACAGAATGCAGAGATTGTTGCTTGACCATCAAGCCATGATCGAGCATCTTTTTTTCTTTTTTAAGTTTATTTTCAGAGAGAGAGAGAGAGGGAGAGAGAATCCCAAGCAGGCTCTGCACTGTCAATGCAGAATATGATACGGGGCTTGATCTCATGAACGTGAGACCATGACCTGAGCTGAAAATGAGAGTCAGATGCTTGACCAACGGAGCCACCCAGGTGCCCCGACTGGGCATCTTTTGATGCTGAGCCTTGTGCTAGAAGCTGGAGGGTCCATGTGAGGTGTATTCTGGACTCTCACGGACAAGGCGCCTTCACCTGAATTGAGTGCGACTATCTTTTGCGTTGCCCATAAGGAGTGTCCCATCTCAGGCAGGGGGCTGGTGGGGGCATCAGGAATATGAGCCAGGGTAAGGATAAATGCTCAAGGTCAGATGCGGGAGGGCAGCAATAGCTTATCTCTGTGAGTGTACAGGGAGCATATGCATATATATGATATATACCTGACATGACATAGCAGGGTATTGATGCCACAAGCAGATTTCATGGGAGTTTAGAAATCACCCTGCAGAAGGTGCAGAGGAGATAGGGAAAGGTGTAGACACATCTTGAGGAGCAGAGGGCCCCAAGACCCAAGGAAGGTGCCAGAGTCCAACCACATAGTCTTGGGGGACAGAATGGGATGCCTTTTTTGAAAGGATTAAAGGGGAAACCAGCACGGGAGCCCACATGGCCAAAAAGTGAGGTTATGGAGATGTTCTGCAGCACGGGCACCGTCTGACAGCATCCCCATCAGGGTCATCAGAGCGGGGATTAGAGCAGGGCATCCCACACCCTGACGTTCATCCAGGCGCCTGCGGATGCTGTGAGCAGGCAGAACTGGCTCAGTAGGCCCGGGGCAGGCCCGAGATTCTGCATCTCCGACTAGCTCCCAGGAGGTCTGTGGCCACCCTTGGAGAACTGAGGGAAGAGACAAGCCCCTACAGGGTGGATACAGCAGGGAGGCGTTAGGAGATACAGCCCGACAGCCACACACAGGTGGACATCCGTCCCCAGGGAAGTAAGCCCTGGAGGACATTTCACAGGGACTCCGTATGGTCTCACCTGCCATGCTGCATCGAACTCAGCACAACATGGCCAAGTAGGTTTGGTCATGAGCTTTTGGTCACAGGTACGCACAAAGAAGCAAAGTGACACGTCTTGTTTAACAAAGTTCTGGAGCCCACGGGGGTCAGCGCACATGGCTCAGCTCTCAAGACACATATGGAAGCGTCAATCACACACAGCTGATGGAGCATAAGCTTGAACTCAGACTATGAGACCGTCTCTTTGAGTCCAACGGGATCTTACTGGACTGGAGGACACAAGACACACAAAGGATTTTGCACAGGACTTGAGCTATAGAAACACAAGCTGATACTCAGAGGTTGGTGATTCTTTTCTGTAAACGGCTTGATCGGAAACACTTGGGGCTTGGAAGGTTGCATCGTCTCTCTTGCAGCCGCTCAGCTCTGCTGTTTTATCACGAAAGCAGCAGACAAGAAGTAAACAAATGGGGAGGGTCGTTCTCAAGTAGAATTCAATTTACAACTCGAGCAGGTGGCTGGATGGAATTGCCCTCACCCCCCTCCCTAGTTTGCTGATCCCTGATAAAGATCATTATTATATTCTTACTAAGGAGGCAGATAGCAAGGAGCCCAGTGAGACAGTAGAGAGGACTCCACACTCTGGGAGGAAGCTTTGTTTAACTCCCATACAGATGGCAAACGGTGCTCGGGCCCTGCCCTGTCTGAGCGGTTTGTCTCGTAAAAATGGAGAGTCAAACGAAGTAATTATAGGTAACTTAGTGCCTGGTAATCTCGGACTCGTGATAGTGAGGCCATTAAGGCCAATGAATAGTGGCATCAGTGCAGTTTATTGTATGGAGAAATATGAAGACATTCCCTCCGAGGCCCCCAAATTACAGAATGAATCTCTCTGAGGCTGAGTCTACCAGATAAGTGTTATCTGTCAGGGAAGGCGGCTCCATCCTGGGTGAGCCCTGTGCCCCATAGCACCCAAAAAATCACAAATGCAGATGCCCTCGAGAATGCGCGTCCATCTGGTCATGCAGAAATGGGGATTGCCAGAGTGGACTGGAGGCGGAGGTGGGAAGGTCTGAATACCGTGGCTGTGGACATGTGGGCAGGTGGGGACATCTGGAGAAATACTGGGGTGTAGGGGCCAAGCCCAGCCTGTGGGCCCCCCCTGGGAGCTGTCCGTGCGCTTGTCTTCATCCACTGTTTCCCAGCCCCTGGCAGTCTAGGGAGAGGCAGCTTGGGTTTGGTTTTGTCCTATGTGAGTTTCTCACCTCTGGGTCCCCAAGACTTGACATGTGGCAGGACTGGATACATACATGGACCGAGATCGTGAGTGAGTGTGTGAATGGGTGAGCTGTGTGAACCACCTTATGTAAATGCAGCAGGAGACCATAAAAGATGGGGAGTGGGATCAGCAGCGACCAGCCTTCTAGAGAGCCTAAAAAGGCTCCTGTGGGCCTTGGCTTAAGAGGGATGTCCATCCAGGGACACCTGGGTGGCTCAGTTGGTTAAGCGTCCGACTCGTGGTCCAGTTCAGGTCATGATCTCACAGTTCGTGAGTTGGAGCCCCACATCGGGCTCCCCTCTGATAGCACGGAGCCAGCTTGGGATTCTCTCTCCCTTTCTCCCTGCTCCTCCCTTGCTGCTTTCTGTCTCTTTCTCTCTCAAAATAAATAAATAAGTTTTAAAAATACCTTAAAAAAAAAGAAGCCTGTCGATTCAGGTCTCAAATCCATCCAGGAAAGAAAGCTCAAGTCAAGCAAAGGAGATCAGAAGGAGGCAAAAGTGTGGGTACAGAGGATCATGGGAAGGAGATCACTGGTGCCCTGGTGGCATTTCTGTCATGAAATGTACCACGAGCTCTGTCCACTCATTACACCTTCTGTCTTTGGGTCTCTAACTGCTGTGTTTCCTCATCCCAGAAGACCTTGACCCCATTTCTCTTGCTTAACTCCTATTTACTCTCTGCCCTTAACCTAAAATGTCACTCCTTACAGGAAGAAGTCTGACTTAGCAGGTGCACAGCCCAGCCCCACATATGACACCTGCTTGGGACCCCCCAGCTTCCCCACTGATAGGACTCCACACCCTGTGATTTCTTGTTCATGTCTGACTCCATCCCCAGTATCTCAACCACAGCCAAAGTAAGGTCCGGGCATGGTTTCTTCATGGCTGCATCCCCAGTGTCAAGGACAGAACCTGGCGCAGTATAAGCTTCACTGGGATTTGACCGGTTGGGTCTGGAGCTTTCGTTATTGTAAGCACCAACGGGTGGGGTTGCTGAGCTGGGATCGTATCCCCATGGCTGGCATTGGATCCACACTGGACTCCGCTGTCTGGGGGAGGACACTGCCTTTCCATCTGGCAGGGACTGGGGGGTGGGGAATCCCAGATTTATAGACTGTTCATTGGTTTAGCTGTAATATATGGGGCATCTGCTCTGTGTCTGTTCTATTTTGATGCCAGTGATACATACATAAAATATCCTTCTGCAGATCAGGGTCACAAAGTGGAGAGAAAGACACACAGGCACACAGTTGCTGCACAGTAAATAATCTGTGAGTGTAGGGGTCTGGTCGGGAAGCTGTGTGAGCGCAGAGGAAGCAGCTTACACTGTTGACAAGAATTCTTTTGGGGCGCCTGGGGGGCTCAGTCGGTTGAGCGTCCGACTTTTGCTCAGGTCATGATCTCGCGGTTCGTGGGTTCAGGCCCCGCGTCGGGCTCTGTGCTGACTGCCGGCTCAGAGCCTGGAGCCTGTTTCAGTCTGACTCCCTCTCTCTCTGACCCTCCCCTGCTCACGCTGTCTCTCTCTCTCTCTCCTAGAAATAAATAAAAAATATTAAAAAAAAAAATTCTTTTGCACTTTAATGGGCAAACGGAGTGCCTGGGACCTTGAAAGGCAGATTCCGCTCCCCTAAGTTCGTGGCGCAGACTGGAGATTCTGCCTTCCTAATAAATTCCTGGGTGATACTGTTGCCATTGGTGGACAAGCCCTACTCTGAGCAGTGAGGGTTTCCAGAAAGGTGAAGAAGATGACGTGGTAAAGCCTTGTGGAGATGCAGAGAGTTTTGCAAGGTAGCAGAGAAAGAGGAAAGGCTTAACTGGGCTGAGCGAGGATGGTGTCGGTGATGCAGGACTGGCTCTGAAAGGCGAGCACGCTGACCAGGGGAGGGTTGCCGGTCCAGGTCACGGACGCCCCCGCGTGCTGTGCTAAAGGCTTCAGATGGCTCTGGAAGGGGCCAGGAGCTACGGGGGCTTGCCCGGGAAGTAATCTAAAGGAGTATGTTTTAGAGAGATCCTTTCACACAGACAGGCTGAGAGTTAGCAATCTGCTTTTCCAAAGATAAAATTTAAAAAAAAATTCAAAGCCCCCAAATTTCAAGGTATTTCCTTGAAAGCAGGATTTCTCGACCTCAGCACTGTTGACACGTATCCAGAGAATTCTTCCTTGTGTGCATGGGGTGGGGGCGCTTCCCATGCTCAGCAGGACTCTGTAGCATTGCCCCAGCAGGTGCTGGGAGCCCCCTCCCTGCCCCCGCCCCCAGCTTTGACGACCAAGAATGACTAGGGATGTTGCCAGAGGTCCGCAGGGGTGCGAAATAGCTCACGGTTGAGAACCCTGCTCTACAGTGTGAAATGTTTTATTCTGTTTTTTTTTTTTTTCCTTCGTATTCTCTTCATGGAAGCCCATACCCTTCAAATATTCAGTAGCCCCTAAGATTCCCAGAATATGCTCTGTTGAAGAGCACCACCTCTGAGCCAGATCGATCTGGTAGCTGCTTCTCTGAAGCAACAGCTGAGGAGAGGAGCCTGGCCTAGGGTAAGAAATACAAACGCGCCTGCTTATGAATTCTGTTTTAAAAATAATAAAGTGACC
Source organism: Proteles cristata cristata (assembly GCA_017311185.1). Classification (NCBI taxonomy): domain Eukaryota; kingdom Metazoa; phylum Chordata; class Mammalia; order Carnivora; family Hyaenidae; genus Proteles; species Proteles cristata. The sequence goes on from JAESUZ010003863.1 coordinate 82,357, forward strand.
CACCTCTTCCCTCTCCTTCTGGGCTTTCCCTCCCATTCTTGATGCACCAGGCACAGTAGAGGAAAACACAGCCAGCCATGTCATCCAGACAGCAAACTCTTAACATCTGTGGATGGGCTTGGAGTTCTAAGAATACATTTAAGGTAAAATAGCACCCAAAGTAGATTCCCACAGATGATCTTGAACTTCTCGTAATTTCCTGTCCGTCATAATGTCAGATCAGGCTGGCTGACTTTTATACAACCTGAGCAGATGTCCTCCAACCTTTCTGTCTTTAAAATTTCCCGGTGGTTATGAACAAACATGGGATGCCAGGTAAGGGAATGATATTGTGAAAGACAACGAATGAGCAGAAAAAAAGCTTACACTTTTATCGGTATTTATTACCCTGGAGTGTAGGGATGGGGGCCGTGTAGCCTAGTGGTTAAATAGCTTGCGCTTTGGCTTAAAATAGGTGAAGCTTGGGGTGCCTGGGTGGCTCAGTTGATCAAGCGTTCGTCTTTGGCTCAGATCAAGATCTTGCAGTTTGTGAGTTTGAGCCCTGTGTCGGGCTCTGCGGTGACAGCTCAGCCTGGAGCCTGCTTCGGATCCTCTGTCTCCTTCTCTCTGCTCCTCCCTGGACTGTTCTCTCTCTCTCTCTCTCTCTCTCTCTCAAAAATAAACAAGTACTGGGGCGCCTGGGTGGCTTAGTCGGTTGAGCGTCCGACTTTCGCTTAGGTCATGATCTCGCGGTTTGTGGGTTCGAGCCCCGCGTCGGGCTCTGTGCTGACTGCCAGCTCGGAGCCTGGAGCCTGTTTCAGTCTATGACTCCCTCTCTCTCTGACCCTCCCCAGTTCACGCTGTCTTCCTCTCTCCTAGAAATAAAAATAAAAAAAAAAAAAAACAAGTACTGAAAAAAATTTTTTAATAAATAAATAAAATAAAATAGGCCGAGTTCAAGGCAGAGTGCTGGCCTCTTTCACTTTGTAACTTCTCTAAGACTCAGTGCCACGATCTGGTAGAAAAAGAATTGGGAAGCCTAAAAGAAAACATGGCAGAGTAAGGACTGAGCTGGTGCCTGGAATGTTAAGAAAAAAGAGAGAGAGAATGATCAATGTTTGTTTTATTAGGATGAACATCAGAGATGATACTTGGTTGAGACGGGGGTGGGGGAGGAAAGGGAAGTTGTCCCTCAGGCATCTTTCGTAGGCTGGGCATCCGTAGAACACGCGCCGGCCCGACCAGAGGGGGCAGAGACGTAGCGGGTCCTGGCATCGCGTGGCTCACCAGTGGCAGAGAAAGAATTCAAGTCCAGATCTGACTCCCATGCTCCTGTCTCTTCAGCATTCTCCTGCTGCGTGCTGGGAGGCGGCCAGGCTGGCTCAAATACAAAGCAATTGGATATTTGCCGCTGTGCTCCGCGGAGTAGACTCCGACACTTACAGGTGTCTGGTCTACACTTGCCTTGTTGCGCTGTGTTGTTATCTGTAATCATTTTTTTTTTTTTAATTTTTAAATGTTTGTTTATTTTGGAGAGGGCGGGGAGGGGCAGAGAGGGAGACAGAAGATCCGAAGCAGCCTCCGTGCTGTGAGCGCAGATCCCGAAGTGGGGCTTGAACTCACGACCGTGAGATCATGACCTGAGCCCAGATCAAGAGTCGGCTACTCACCCAGCTTAGCCACCCAGGCCTCCCCTCTGCAAACGTTCTCCAGTGTAGGAGGTGCTGCTTCCCACCACTTGCCAATTGGATGACTTTGTGCAAGTTGGTCTGCTTGAACCTCGGTTTCCACATCTCTGAAAGGGGAGAACAGTTGCTTCTGAGTGAGGGTTAAGTCGGTCATTGGGAGGATGCCTTGCCTGGTTCTGGCACAGGAGAGAGGCTCAGTGTACATTCGCTGTGTTGTCACTGTTCCCAAACACACCAAGATGGGACCTGGACAGAGGAGCCACAGGCGGACTGTGTACATGTACGAATTCATGGAGGCTGCAGTCCCCTGGGTGGTACATGGCCGTGGAAATGATGTTCAGAGCCTTTCAGATGTGAGTATCCTCACACGGACCACACCCCCGGGCCAGTTCTGGGTCTTTCCTGCTCACCATTATGCAGCTTAGCCTCAGCCTCTGTGCAGATGAGGTAGATATTTGACTCCTTTGGATGAAGGCAGACTTCTTATAATTTGCTCCTGTTTTCTCTTGCTCGCCAAACCTTCAAGCAATGGACATCACCTTCATTGACAAACTTCACACACCTTTCAAAAAGTAAAACATGCAGGTATACTACGGAAACTTCTTCAGGGCAAGAAGCAAACAAAAACCCACAAAAAAACAAAAAACCTGGCTCTAGGCTGTGAATGTATTGATTTAGCCCCAGCATGCTTGCTTTAAGATTTCCAAAGGTTAGGATCAGGCCAAAGGATTTTTTGAGGCAGGCGGGTAGGAGCATTAATTGTGGCCTGGGAAACTGACATCAACCCTTGTTTTTACCTTTCTGCAGACAAATAGTAATGGCAACTCAAGCCAACACACACATTTTTTTTTAACGTTTATTTTTGAGAGAGAGAGAGTGCAAGCAGGGGAGGGTCAGAGAGAGAGGGAGACACAGAATCTGAAGCAGGCTCCAGGCTCCAGGCTGTCGCCACAGAGTCTGATGCAGGGCTCGAACTCATGTATCGTGAGATCATGACCTGAGCTGAAGTTGGACACTTACCCGCCTGAGCCACCCAGGCGCCCCCAGCACACGTTTGTTGGACAGTAACTTTATAGCAGCTGCTGGTGATCCAAATATGGGTAGAATAGCCTTTCTCTCTTGGGGAATAAAACTCGTAAAGTGGCTGCTGCTTCATGGTTTTATCTGTTGTGTGAAATAGTATGTGCACGAAGGAGGGAAACATCAGTGTCGTCGTAGTACAGATGAGGACACTGACCCCCAGCATCCTGTAACGTAGGCAGCATTCAGTCATTTACCCAGTATCCATCGGATGTTTAGTGTATGCCAGGCACTGGGTGCCGGTGATGAACGCCAGGGGCGATGGACTTGCGGAGTTTACAGCCTGAGTGAGGCCAGACGGCACGACCCTGTTAAGAACACAAGTGAGCAGAATTGGACACAGTAGGGAGTGCCGCGAAGGAGCATGTGACAGGACAGTTTCCATGGGGGCTGGGGAGGGGGCTGATGGAAGTGACATTGGACTGAGATCTGCGAGATGAGCAGGGGCAGCTTGGTGAGGTGAGCACCTCCATCCCGGCAGAGGGCAGGCACTGAGGCGGGCAAGCACCAGGCTTGTGTGAGGAGTGCGATCCGGGCCAGCGGAGGTGGCTCGGGGAGGTGCCGGAGGAGGCTGGCATGGGGTTCCATCCCAAACGCCTCCAGGGCTCAGGCGGTGGCGTGTTTGTGTGCCGGGAGCCAGCCTGGGTTATGAACACTGGGACATGCGTGGGCTTCCCAGAGCGGCCCTTTGCCCTATGCGAATCGGGGCCCCATGTTAACAGAGCTTTCCACTTTCTCCCCCAAGACCTTTGTGACTGTTACAGGTTGGAAACACTATTTTCTTTTCTTTTCTTTTTCTTTTCTTTTATTTTTGTATTCTATTTATTTTATTTATTTATTTTGTAACATTTAGTTTTTTTTTTTTTTAATGTTTTTATTTATTTCTAGGAGAGAGAGAGAGACAGCGTGAGCAGGGGAGGGTCAGAGAGAGAGGGAGTCACAGACTGAAGGCTCCAGGCTCTGAGCTGGCAGTCAGCACAGAGCCCGACGCGGGGCTCGAACCCACAAACCGTGAGATCATGACGTAAGCGAAAGTCGGATGCTTAACCGACTAAGCCACCCAGTCGCCCCAACATTTATTTAGTTTTGAGAGAAAGAGACAGAGCATGAGTGGGAGAGCGGCAGAGAGAGGGAAACACAGAATCCGCAGCAGGCTCCAGGCTCCGAGCTGTTAGCACAGAGCCCAACATGGGGCTTGAACTCACAGGTGGTGAGATCATGACCTGAGCCGAAGTTGGACACTTAACTGACTGAGCCACCCAGGTGCCCCAAGTTTGGAAACACATTTTATTTATTTATTTATTTATTTATTTATTTATTTATTTATTTATTTATTTATGTTTTATTTATTTCTGAGAGAGAGGGAGAGACAGCGTGAGTAGGGGAGGTTCAGAGAGAGAGGGAGTCACAGAATCTGAAACAGGCTCCAAGCTCTGAGCTAGCTGTCAGCACCGTGCCCGACGTGGGGCTCAAACCTATGCCGTAAGATCATGACCTGAGCCAAAGTCGGACGCTTAACCGACTGAACCACCCAGGCATCCCTGGAAACACATTTTAAATTCTCTTAACAGGAACTAACTAGAGATGATGGGATATGTTGGGGAGTCAGGGAAGACATCAAGAATTCTGTATGTGTGGCTTTGAGATGCCTCTTAGACACCCAAGTAGGGTGGTTGAGAAAGCAGTTGTACAGGTCAGTCTGAGGTTGGGAAGTTGCTGACCGTAGCTGGATTCACAAGCCATGGGATTTATACCATCGTGTAGGGAGGTCATATGGGATGAGAAGAGAAGAGGTCCAGGCCTGAGCCTTGGCACATTCCAAGATGGTAGGAGGAGGGGGAGAAGAGGAAGGAGGACTCGGGTTAGGAGGCTGAGAAAGGACCGAAAGAAGATAGTGTTCAGAGAGGTAGTATAGTTGAATCATGCCTGAATGCTGCTGAAAGGTGAAGTGAGATGGGACCTTAAATGGGTCCAGCAGTTTTGGCAGTAATTTTAGGAGACTGGCAAGGAAAGAATCCATGTTTGAGAAGGTTGAAGAATAAAAGGGAGGAGAAGAATTGAATTCAGTACATAAACGGGTCTATCAGAAAGATATATATGGATATATAGTAGACCCTTGAACCAACATTGGCTTGAACTGTGCAGGTCCACTTCTCCCTGGATTTTTTTCAGTCAACACAAGACAGTAGTATAAATGTATTTTCTCCACCTTATGATTGTTTTAAATGTTTACCTCTGAGAGAGAGAGAGAGAGAGAGAGAGAGAAAGAGAGAACATGCAAGGGAGGGGCATAGAGAGAAGGAGACACAGAATCAGAAGCAGGCTCCAGGCTCCACGCTGTCAGCACCAAGCCTGGCATGGGGCTCGAACCCACAAACCGTGAGATCATGACCTGAGCCGAAGTCAGACACTGAACCGACTGAGCCACCCAGGCGCCCCTCACCAGCCTTGTTTTCACTGCCCTTGCTTCTCAGTTTTCACCACCATTGTACAAATCCATACACGGACAGAATTCCAAATGAGGCGCTCTAGAATGATGCCTCAGAATCCAGTTTTCTCTTTTCTAGAGCTTACTCTGAGGAGGTAGCTGGTTTCTTGAGAGCCTCTTGACTTGGGAGGAGACCCCCAAGTTTGAAGATGCTGGCACTACTCAAGGTTATCTCCTACCTTTGTGTTACACAAAGCTATTGAATGCCTACTGTCAGCCAGACTCACCTGACTCTTTTCTCTTTTTCTATGTCCATACTGGAAAGCTCAAGGGCATGCTTTTCAAGTCTTCCAGGGCCTCTGCAAGGCAGTTCTGCTGCCTGAACTCAAGGCATCTATCAATGAGGAAGATCTATTGGTAGAAGAGCGATGAGCAACTTTCTGTAACTAAACTGTCTCATGTATTTATTTAGGAATGAGGTTTCAGCTGTGGCTTTCTGTTTGCTTTTTACCCGGCAACTTCTGACCCTCTGTTCGTTCTCAAAAAAATCCTAAAATATGGTTGATGGTCAATAAAGTCTAGAATTCAGGAAATAAAAGCTGGTTGGAGCTCTGGCTCCCTCTCACTGCCTCCCCAGAAGGATCTGATATGCAACTCTAGCTTTCAGTCCTGCTCATGAATTGATTGATCGATTTGTTTGTTCAATAAGTAAGTATTTATTGAGCTGGCCCTTGAGGCATTAGGGGGGCGCTCTAGGTGGGCCATCACATCCATTACACTTCAGTAGATCCCATTGGCTTTCTCGGGGACTGTGACCCTGGACAATCCTGTTTGAACATCTCATACATACCCATGGCTTCCATGTTAGAACAAGAATGACTGAGAATGTTTTCTTTTTAGGTTTCTCCTGTGAGCTTCAGGCATCAATATTGAAGTGCTTACTTGACATCTTCACTAGGATAGCTCAGATTCAGCTCACATTCAACACACGACTTTGTTTTCCCCAGCGCTCATGGTCTCAGTTAGATGGCCCTTGACCAGTCCATCCCACATCCAGGGGATCTTTCGAAACCTGAAAGTGGCATTGGACCTGCTAAAAATCCTTCTAGTGCTTTAAATTGGCCTCAAGATAAGAATAATTATAGCTTACTGATAGTAACTAGCACACGTTTTGGACAAGGCACCCTTCTGCGCTTTACATAACTCAACTCATTCCCTATATCACCCCATTTGAGCCAAACCAAAATTGTTGCAGTGGCCAGTGAATATGACCCCTGCCTGCCCCCTCCTGGTTTGTCTTTGTATTTGTGATTTCCAGCTACAGTCTTTCCCTCTTTTATAAAACGCAGTTCATTCTCAGATTGGACTTGAAGTAGACTGGCTTCTGGAAACGATTGCGTGAATTCTCAACAAGTGCCCAGACTGATGACCAACTGACCTGTGCCATCTTGGGTAACAGACATCAAGGTCCTGGTCCAGTAGGAGAGGAGGGTTCTTGGTGTTAATTTCACATTTGTGTTTTTGGGGCTGGGGTGGCATTCTCTGACTTGGTTAGGACACTGATTTCAAGTGAAAGGAATCCCTTTGCAACTTATATTCGCAAGGTACAGGAATTTACTGGAAGTGGACTGAACCTGTAATAAATCCCAGGGGTATAATAAGGGGAGCTCAGCCTCGCAGGGAACTAGAGCTGGAAACCAGGTGGTAATCAGGGTGGAGAGGGGAGGTCTGCTCCATCACTGTCTGGGGACCAGAGGTCAGTGCTTCAGATCCACGCAGTGTCCATTTCTACATGAATGGAGGTCCCTTGACCAGCCTGGAATAATGAATATTCCTCAGCTCGGTTCTGATCCCTTTGGAGAAATCATCTGAATGGCCCAGCTAGGACCAGGGACTGAATTGGAGGTCAGGAGGGTGGAGTCAGGGAATGTCTGGTCAGGTGACAGATGGGACAGCTAGATGGGAAATTGTGGTTTGGCCAGAAACCCTCAAAGGTGCCGCTCTTGGACTTCACTTTCTCATCTTTAAAAGCTTTCCAAACACCTTGGTTTCTCCCTGCCTGCTCCCCGCACGGAGAGTTGAAACTCACGGTCACAGATGATACCATGGCACTCTTGAAATAAACGGAATGCAGCCCAGACTCTAAAGATCTGGGGATTACGCACAGAAACCTCTTGTGCCATTTCCACAAAGAAGCTACAAATCCCCTAAGTACCCGTGAAGGGGAGGCTCCCACTGGGGAAACCTCAGAGAAATCAAACACTTGGCTCTGCTCTCACGTCCTGTAAGGGGATTGCTGTTTCCTAACAGTGAGCTTGGATTTATTTTGCAAAGCCAAGCCCACCATTAGCGCGGGAGATGCAGCGTGTCACAGCAGGGGGCGGGCAACACGAGGGTCGGATAGTAGACCTATGTCTCTGTCCCAGGCAAGCCTTATGTCCCAGATTCCCCATGTCCACACCAGGTGGAATGTCTCATCCAGCCTTCCGCCTCTGTGGTGCTGGTTCTTGATCATGCAAGTCCTGCCTGCTCTTCCTTGGCTTCTGTGCTGGAAACCTTGCATCTCGGGAGGGAGACCGAGTCCTTCCTCCTGGTCCGGTGAAGTCTACGATCCTTCGCTTAAATGACTGCTCTTCTGTGAAGACTTGGAAATTCTTGGTGCCATATTGAGATGTGATTTACCTTTTGTAAAATTCCCTTGTTTTAAGTGTACAGCTTTGTTGGTTTTGGCAAATTTACATAGTTGCACGACCGTCAACAGAGTCCAATTTAAGACCTTTCCTCCTCTCCAGAAAGATCTTTCATGCTCTTTTGTAATCACATCCCCATTTCCACCCTCCACCCAGGCAACCACTAATCTCCCCTCTGTCTGCCATGAATTCTAGGCTCCTGGCAGAGTCATTCCTTCCTTGAGGCTCCTAACATCCTTTGTATGCACTTGCAGAGTGACCTTGTAATCATTTTTTTTATGTCTGTGTTTCTCCATCTAGACTTCAGATACCACACTGCTGTCTCATGCTGGGGGCTGGTTAGCAGACCCCCTGCAGAGGGTGGGTAGACTAGAATAGTCTATGTATGACTGAGCACGGGCATGGATTAAGTCTATTGCGCAATCTGGGGCAAAATTTCATACTGTTTCTCTTTTAGAATATTGTTGCTAACGTTTCCTGAGCATTTTCTATGTGCCAACGCCCCTCCGAGTGTTCCTGTTGATAGTGACCCTCACGATCCTTTAGGTAACCTTCACTTCGATGGAAGGAGCACTTTTTATTATTGGCATTTGTAGATATGAAGACAGAGGCTGAGGGAGGCTAAGAATTCTCTTGAGAGTAAGTGACGGTCAGGCCTCCAATGATTTTGTTGAGCTGAGAGATCCTTTCTCTCTCTCTCTCTCTCTCTTTTAATTTTTTTTTTCTTTTAATTTTTTAAAACAGTTTATTTACTTAGTTTAAGAGGGAGAGAAAACAGGAGTCAGAGAGAGAGGGAGAGAGAGAATCCCAAGCAGGCTCTGCACTGTCAGCGGAGAGCCTGACCCAGGACTTGAACCCACGAACCATGAGATCATGACCTGAGCCAAAGTTGGTTGCTTAACCAGCTGAGCCACCCAGGTGCCCCAAGAAATCTCTTCTCTTAACCACAACACTGCACTGCCTCCAAGCTGCGGACAGTATGACCCACGCCATAGGAGTTTCCTGAGATTGAGATAGGTCTATACTTTGTAGACTTTAACTTGTGATTTGGTCAGTGACTGCGCTCCCTCCCCCAGTGCATTCACTTTGGGGCCCCTCTGAAAGGGGCAGGGCCATTTAGAACACGTTAAGGTCATTGATTAATTTAGTGTGAAGCCATTTGATTTTCCTGATCAGCTAAACCAACTGTGTGCTTTCTTTCCTCATTGATTCCTTGCAGGCAATGGCCCGGTGGAATATGAGGTAATAATAACAAATTTCGCATTGATAAAGCATTTTATGAAGAGAAAAAAACAAACAAACAAAAAAAAACCTCCCTGAGAGTTTACTAGAAAACCTGAACTGGATTCTTCAAATTTTGAAGGATTCTTGCTTCACATTTTTTTTTTTAAATTTTTTTATTTATTTCTAGGAGAGAGAGAGAGAGACAGCGTGAGCAGGGGAGGGTCAGAAAGAGAAGGAGTCACAGACTCTGAAACAGGCTCCAGGCTCTGAGCTGGCAGTCAGCACAGAGCCCGACGCGGGGCTTGAACCCACGAACCGCGAGATCATGACCCAAGCGAAAGTTGGACGCTTAACCGACTAAGCCACCCAGGCGCCCCTTGCTTCACATTTTTGAAATATTGGAGGCAAAGGAAGAGTGATGTGTGGGATGGGCCTGTGACAGTTGGGCCTTCCATGGCCCACAGACATTGGAAGAAGCGAGGCCCAGCTCACTCGGGAAGGATCCTTCCAGGGGTTAGTAATACGAGTGAGAATCCAGATTCTCTAGCTGCACCGTCTTCAGGGACTAGAGTAGATTTCACCTGGAAAATCCTCACATTGGCTTAGGTCATGGTCAATAAGCTTCAATGCCTACACACTAGCAGGTGATGATGGGTAGGAATGAAGGGAGTCCAGTGCAAGCCAACAGGAGATGGTGGGGATTGTGGCAAATGGAGAATAGCTTCTGTCTTCAAGGAGTAGCTGCTACTCAGCTCCAGCTCATTGGTTTTTTAATTTACCTGATTTTTAAAATGTTTGTTTATTTACTATTATGTTTTTAAGTTTATTTATTTATTTTGAGAGAGACAGAAACTTCATGAGCGAGGGAGGGGCAGAGAGACTGGAAGAGAGAGACAGAGAATCCCATGAGGTCTCCTCCCTGTGGTCATAGAGCCAAACAAGGGGCTAGAACTTATAAAGCCTGTGAGATCATGAGCTGAGCTGAAACCAAGTGTTGTGCCTATATATATTTATTTATTTTTTGAGAGAGAGAGAGTGAGTGAGCTCGTGCGGGTGAGAGTCGGGGAGGGGCAGCGAGAGAGAATCCCAAGCAGGCTGCACGCTGTCAGCATTGCGCCCGATGTGGGGCTCGAACTGACAAACCGTGAGATCATAACCAGGAGTCGGACGCTTAACCGACTAAGCCACCCAGGCGCCCCTGGTTTTTTCTGACTTTTTAAAAGAAGCTGGAAATCTGGCTGCTGATTGGAAATCACGTGACTCTGCTATCTCTGCATCCATCAGTTCAGTCAGTGTATTTTGGATGCTTAACCGTGTGCCAAACTTGCTCTGGGTGCTGAGGATAAACTAAACAGAACAGACAAAGCCCTTGTCCTGCTCGGTCCGTTAGAAGCCTGTAGAACAAACAGATCACGCTAGCTGGTCGGCTTCGGTCCACGGATCACCAGTCTGCAGCCTCGGGCTTGGCCTCTGCAGCCCCATCTGGGGTGTGGGGGCCCCTGTAGTGCTACCTTGCCTCTTCCCTGCTGTGTCCCTGAGGGCCCCGTGGAGGCTTCTCCTGGAGTTTCTTGTTCTCCTCGTAAGGTGTCCGGGTTCATGGACCCTGAGGCATCTGGTTTGCATTTGCTACAGCTACGTGCTTTACAGGGACCAGAGCTCTTTTCCCACCTGGATTCAGAGCTTAACCTGGCCCCACAGCACCTTGTCTTTTGAATTTCTGATTCTCTCTCTCTCTCTCTATCTCTATCTCTATCTCTATCTCTACCTCTATCTCTATCTCTATCATCTCTATCTCTATCTCTATCTCTATCTCTATCTCTATCTATATATGTATATATATATATTTAATGCTTTTTTATTTTATTTTATTTTATTTTTTTTGTTTTTTGTTTTATTTATTTCTAGGAGAGAGAGAGAGACAGCGTGAGCAGGGGAGGGCCAGAGAGAGAGGGAGTCACAGACTGAAACAGGCTCCAGGCTCTGAGCCGGCAGTCAGCACAGGGCCCGACGCAGGGCTCGAACCCACGAACCGCGAGATCATGACCCAAGCGAAGGTCGGACGCTCAGCCGACTAAGCCACCCAGGCGCCCCTAATGCTTTTTTATTTTAGAAAGAGAGTGCAAGCAGAAGGGGAGGGGCATAGAGAGAGGGAGACAGAAGATCTGAAGCTGAAAAGGGCTTCTAGCTGAGAGCAGAGAGCCAGATGCAGGGCTCGAACTCTCGAACCATGAGACTGTGACCTGAGCTGAACTCGAATGCTTAATCGACTGAGCCACCCGATCACCTCTCCTGTCCAATACTCTGTTGCCCACCAGCCACAAACCACCGATGACGTATGGGCTCACCTTGCCAAAAACGTGCCTTTCGGCAGACTTCAGCAGGCACTATGGGCACATTTATCAGCTTCGCCAAGGAATTCCATTCTAAAGCTTGAGAAAGTCCACACATGCTTAATTTTGCTCTTTTGTCCACGGGCATCAAAGGACCCAGTTTTCAGATGTAAGGGGTCCGTCACACCTGGGCTGGCACCAAAAAGCAAAGATCGCAAACAAAATAACAACACAAAGAGCCTCTGTTATAACGTGGACGCGGAATCCTAAGTGGGAGACTTTAGAACGTAACAGCCACACCTCTGACCCGACACCACCTCCCTAAGGATCCAGGAGGCCTCCTTTCTTTGCCCCAAGAGGGAGCGCTGTGGCCTTACTGACCTCAGTGTTTTCCCTCCGGCTGACTTCTCGGCCTCCCTAGACATGTCCTTAAGAACAAACATTGCCCCTTCTCTTTCCTGGGAGGTTCTTGGTCTCATGTCCCAGGACCCAAACGCTGTTCCCCAAACCCTTCTCCCAGGGCCACGAGGGATGCATCCGACGAGGCTCCTCAAGACCCACCCTGGGGCACACGAGCATTCCTTCCAAGCCTCTTCTACCTGGAGATATGAAGGCACCTGAGAAGGTCAAGTGCAAAGGTGATGTCTTAGCAGAGGCGGGGATGGTGGGGTGCTTTGGATCGTGTCTGAGCAAAGTGAAAGTCAGAGAAGCAGTGGAGGGAGGAGACGTGTGGATGGACGAGGAGGTTGGCAGATGACAGGTGAGGAAGCTGCCTCAGGAAGATTAAAGGTCATTTTCAAGGGCACACAGAAGGACCCAGGACTGTTCTCCAGGGTTCCTGCCTTCTAATCGCAAACCCCAGCCCTCTGCGGTGGGAGCCCCACCCCTGCCTGGACCCCTTGTCCCGCGTGAACACCAAAGACAGGCAGGAATGTTCTGGGCTTTCTCTGAGGCCTCGGGTCCGGGGCAATGTGACCTAGCTCCCGGGAAACAATGGGAGGGTCAGTTTTTGGCACTAAAATCTCAAAGGCGTGGCCTGAGGTGACCCGGAAGGTCAGCACCAGGGAAGGAGAGAAAAGAAACAGCTGCATTCAGGGGCTCCTGGGTGGCTTAGTCGGTTAAGCGTCCGACTTTCGCTTAGGTCATGATCTCGCGGTTCATGGGTTCAAGCCCTGCATCGGGCTCTGTGCTGACTGCCAGCTCAGAGCCTGGAGCCTGTTTCAGAGTCTGACACTCCCTCTCTCTCTGACCCTCCCCTGCTCATGCTGTCTCTCTCTCTCTCCTAGAAATAAATAAAACATTTAAAAAAAATTAAAAACAACAAAAAAAAGAAACAGCTGCATTCAGCTCCTCAGACAAGGAGGAGGCAGGACTCGACCTCTTTCCTGACATTTGCGAAGCCAGGTAGCTGTGGTCAGACCTCAAGAATGTCAGTGTGGCGGTGACTGGGTGGCTCAAGCGGTTAAGCGTCCAACTCTTGACTTTGGCTCAGGTCATGATCTTGGAGTTCATGGGTTCGAGCCCCACATCGGGCTCTGCGCTGCCAGTGTGGAGCCTGCCTGGGAGTTAGGACAAAAAGTGTCAGTGTTTCTGGATGGGGTCCAGGTGGGGCTCTTCCTCCCCACAGACCTCGCTGGGCCAGCCCTGTCCAAACTCTAGCCACTGCTGTCCTGGTCTTGCTGCTTTAAAAGTGAAATTCGGTTCCCAAACCTGCAGTGTGAGCATGGCTGAGTCCCAGTCTGGGAAATACTTTTCTCTCTTCACAGAACTTTCTCTTTCCTTTTTCTGTGCCTCATACATTTGTATTCTCTGGTTTGTAAGCGACAGAAACCCTTTCAGACTGGCCTAAGCAGAACAGTGCTCAATATTAATTTAAAAGGTTTAAGGTGTAGAATGATGTCTTCAGGAATGGCTGGATCCAGTCTCATTCAGGGTGACGGTGGCTAAGAAGATGTTAACAGAAATCTTTTCTCCGTCTCTTGTCACTTTTTTCCTGTCTCCTGATTTCATCCTCAGTCTAGTCCTCCCTAAATATGGATAAAGATCCATTAGTCACTCTGGGTTTACGTCGTACCATTGTTGGGATCCTAGTACAGTGATAGATCCAAACATCTAGATTCTTCTCTTCAGTGGGCAACTTGGATCGTATGACCACCCCCAAATCAGTGATGGGAACCAAGTTCCCATTGGCTGAGCTTTGATGAGTCCGTCCTTGGATTCGTAGAGTTGAGTCCGCCATGTCTACGTTGGGTATAAATTGGGAAAATGGATGCTCCGGGCACAAATGTTAGATTCTAAACTCGCCTGTCCTTACTACCACTGTATTTCCAGCGCTGAGCAAAACGTCAGAGGCACAGTATGTGCTCAATAAATGTTTCCTGAATAAAGTCATGTGCTCCCAACACACCCTCTTCCTCCTCTGGCATAAATGCCGGGCAGACTGTTGTACATTCTCTCTCCTGTGTGTCCTTCTGCTTGGCCGCACTGCGTCTGAGTCACCGTTTATATTCCGGCCACCGAGCACCGTGCCAGGCAGTGGCAGGTAGTCGGTAAATATTTAATGTAAATGGAGGAAAAAGGAAAGAAAGTCCCTAGAGATGGGGAAGTAATGCTAACAGTGTTAGACGGATGATGATAGTTTGTGAGCTTGAATGAGCTACGGAGGGGGAGTCTGGGGAAGTCCAAGGCCAGAAGTCATCTGCCTCTGGGGTGCATGTTGCAAAAGCAGGGTCCCCCTCCTGCACTTGCTGAGGGTTAGGGCAGCCCCGCCGGCACATCAGCGGACCAGGCTGGTGGACAGAGTGCTCCGGAGAAGGGGTCCAGCAGTCCCGGTGCCCAAGGGGAGCTGCGTGCCCTGGGCAACTGAGGCGGCGCTGGATACGGGGCACTCCCAGTGAGTGTGCCACTGCGTGCTTGGCGTTTGCTGACGAACTGCATTGAGCACTTTGGCATGTGTCTCTGTGACCCAGAAGGTAGGCACTATTACTAGGGACCTCGTCATTACAGATGAAGAACACTGTTAGTTGTCACTCAGAGTCACATTGGAGCCTAGGCAGGTGACCCCCGTGGCTGGCACGACTCATCACCAGGCTGTATGACTCCCTGAAAGGCAAGGAACAGGAAGAGAAAGGAAAGAAGGCTCAGAGGAGCTCTGAGGCTAAGGGAGACATGGTGAGGCTACTTCTTGGTGCTGTGCCCTCAGGCAAGTGACTTCTCCAAAACGTCATTTCCTGTTCTGCAAAAAAGGTGTAAAAGAATAGAGGACCTCCTGAGGGAAGAAGGAAGGCCTGAGCAGGACTGTGAACTTGGATTTGGGAGACCTCAACTCAAATCCTGGGTTCACTCTGTGGAGTGAAAAAGCCTGGTTCTGGGGCACCTGGGTGGCTCAGTCGGTTGGGCGTCCGACTTCGGCTCAGGTCATGATCTTGCAGTTCGTGGGTTCAAGCCCCACATCGGGCTCTGTGCTGACAGCTAGCTCAGCCTGGAGCCTGCCTCAGATTCTGTGTCTCCCTCTCTATCTGACCCTCCCCTGCTCATGCTGTCTCTCTTTCTCTCTCAGAAATAAATAAGACATTTAAAAAAAAAAAAAAAAAGCCTGGATCTGGGGCTAAGTCAGGATGGGCTCAGTTATGCCTCGGTCACAAATAGGACACAGCGCCCAGAGGGAGGGAACAGCCAAGTGCTGTTTTTCACATTTGCTGTGTGTCCATCGTGGCTCTGCTGAAGCTCCGCTTCCTACCTCCCAGGACACGAGGAGCCTGGATTTGCCACTGCACAGGGGAAGTCACAAGTTGTACTCTGGCTGTCACACCTCCCGTTGCAAGGGACACCCTTCCCTTTGCTCACACTGTATGTCCACAGTGAGTCACAGGTCACACCTGACTCCAAAAGGGCAGGGGGGTGTGACTTCTACATGGGCCTGTAGGAGAGAGAACCAGAAACACAGAAACACGGCTGCCTTCTTGGATCCAGGATCCCTGTGACCTTGAGAAGGCCCCTTCCCCTGCTGGGCCTCAGTCTCCCCTTGTGTGAGATGAGGTCCCATCACGGGGCACCCGGGCGGCTCAGTCGGTTCAGCGGCCGACTTCGGCTCAGGTCACCATCTCACAGTTTGTGAGTTTGAGCCCCATGTTGGGCTCCGTGCTGTCAGCGCGGAGCCTGCTTCAGATGCTCAATCCCCCACTCTCTCTGCCCCTCCCCTGCTCATTCTCTCTCACTTTCTCTTAAAAATAAATATTGACCCTCTCTCTCTGACCCTCCCCTGCTCACGCTGTCTCTCTCTCTCTCCTAGAAATAAATAAAAAACATTAAAAAAAAAATTGGGGCGCCTGGGTGGCTTAGTCGGTTAAGCGTCCAACTTTCACTTAGGTCATGATCTCGCGGTTCGTGGGTTCAAGCCCCGCATCAGGCTCTGTGCTGACTGCCAGCTCAGAGCCTGGAGCCTGTTTCAGTCTATGACTCCCTCTCTCTCTGACCCTCCCCTGCTCATGCTGTCTCTCTCTCTCTCCTAGAAATAAATAAAAACATTAAAAAAAATAAATAAATATTGAAAGAAGAGAAAGAAAAAAAAAGAAAGATGAGGCCAATCACCTGAAACTCTTGTTTCAAGCACTGAATGTCACCTGTGAAAAAAAGCACCTTTTTAAGATGTAAAGTTGGTGCTCGGGTGATTTTTTTTTCCTTCTTTTTATTGCCCCCTTCCCCTCCCTGCTGCATTTTTTCCCCACCAGCAGCGAAACCCTCACCCCTGCTGCTCTCCCACACCCCACAGAAAACAGCTCACAACGTTCCTCCTCTCCCCCAGGGATTTGCCTGGGGCTTTTACGCAGGCAGGTAGTACATTTTTATTTCCTTGCGAGAGCAAAGCCTAAAAATAGATAAAGTGCAGGGCACAAACGATAACCATTCGATGTATTGACCCAGTCACGAGTTTATCTTGGTGAAATTCAAATTCCCTCTTTATTTCCGAAAGCAAGAGCGCCTTCAATGGGCAGTTACGGACACATTACCGGGGCCATTTGGCAATAAAATGTGACTGACTTCATTATAGAGTATGGGGACAAGAAAGGGCTCGTCTTAAATCACAGGCCGGCCGACCAGGATGCATTTGGCACCGGTCTATGCAGACAGATCCTGTTGGGCAGGAAACCGCGTGGCAGAAAGGGAGGCTCTGCGAAAATACAGAATTACTCTGAGTCCTTTTGTTTAGCTCCGTGCAAAAGGTAACTTATGTGGACCGTGGAGTGAGCCACGAGGTTCTGTCTGGGGCCCACCAGTGCCTGTTGCTGCCTTGTTCTGCCTTCAAGGCTTTCCATCTCTCAGAGGTATCGAGGCAGAGGGCCTCCCCGTCGCTTCCGGCAGGTCGATTATGGGGAGATGCTTCTATTGGAAGGATCCCCCAAGGCTGTGTTTTCCTTTAGTTGTGCTTTTTGAAAGGAAGAAGGCAAAACGCTGTACAGGCACACCTGGTAGATATCATCGGTTCGGTTCCAGAACGCTGCTATAAAGCAAATAGTGCAATAAAGTGAGTCACATGGCTCTTTTGGCTTCCCCGTGCACAGAAAACATTTAGACTATCTTGTAGTCTATTGGTTTTTAAATTTTTAAATGTTTTTATTCATTTTGTGAGGGAGCTTGAGCTAGGGAGGGGCAGAAAGAGAGAGAGGGAGGGAGACACAATCCAAAGCAGGCTCTAGGCTCTGAGCTGTCAGCACAGAGCCAGATGCAGGGCTCAGACTCATGGACTGCAAGATCATGACCTGAGCTGAAGTCGGATGCTTAACTGACTGAGCCACCCAGGCACCCTGATATACCGTAGTCTATTAAAGTGTGCAATAGTATTATGTCTAAAAAAAAAAAAAAAAAGACTATGTCTGCATCCTAGTGAGAAAAAGATGTTGTTGCTAAAGAATCCGCACCATTATCTGAACTGTGACACATTGCAATCGATGATCGCTGGTCACCCTAACAAATATAATAAGAACAAAAGAGGTTGGAGTTGAGAATTATGGAGGTGAGACCCAGAGACCCGAAGTGAGCAGGCACTGTGGGAAAATGGCACCGATAGATGCTCGACGCAGGATTGCCACAAACCTTTGTAAAAGTTTATAGAAATGGCAGTATCGACAATGTGCAGTAAAACGAGGGATGTTTGTATTTGCAGTTCGTTCCCCCAGTCTCTCCTCGCCGGTCCCGTCCTCATAAACGGCAGTGTATGCACTCTGCGAAACCGGTAGCCACCTGTGATTTCTTTGCTGCTGTCGCATCTGCCGGGTATTTTGTTTGTTTGCTTTTATTCCCAGAGAAAGAATCAGCTGCCATTTTTGTTCCTCATTCCTGTTTGGCATAGTTAAGTTCTTCATTCTCTGTGCAGAGCACCTGGGTGGCTCTGTCAGTTAAGTGTCAGACTTCAGCTCAGCTCATGGTCTCATGGTTTGTGAGCTAGAGCCCCGCGTTGAGCTCTGTGCTGACAGCGCAGAGCCTGCTTCGGTTCCTCTGTCCTCCTCTCTCTCTGCCCCTCCCCTGCGCACTCTCTTTTAAAAATAAACATAATGGGGTGCCTGGGTGGCTTAGTCGGTTAAGCGTCCGACTTTCGCTTAGGTCATGATCTCGCGGTTCGTGGGTTCGAGCCCCGCGTCGAGCTCTGTGCTGACTGCCAGCTCAGAGCCTGGAGCCTGTTTCAGTCTGTGACTCCCTCTCTCTCTGACCCTCCCCTGCTCACGCTGTCTCTCTCTCTCCTAGAAAAAAAAAAAAAATAATAATAATTAAAAAAATTAAATAAATAAAAATAAACATTTAGGGGTGCCTGGTGGCTCAGCCGGTTAAGCATCCGACTTCGGCTTGGGTCATGATCTCGCGGTTCATGGGTTCGAGCCCCGCGTCGGGCTCTGTGCTGACAGCTCAGAGCCTGGAGCCTGCTTCGGATTCTGTGTCTCCCTCTTTGTCTGTTCCTCCCCCCTCTCACACTCTGTCTCTCATTCTCTCAAAAATAAATAAACTTTAAAAAAATTAGTAAATAAATGTTAAGAAAAAGACCTTAGTTCCCTGCATCCTTCTCCTGTTGCATGCTGTTACTCCCCTTGCCTGGATGAGGAGCCCGAGACTCAAGCAGCAGCAGCAACAGCAGCGAGCGCCAGTCCTTGATGCCTTACGCGCCCTCCAGGAGCCAGGCGTGTGCGTGACACTTTCAGCACACTGAGTGCTCCTGAGGAATGTCCTGGTGTCATCCCATCTTGCAGAAGAGACTGTTGATGCCTGAGAGGGTGAAGGGACTTGTTCCGGGTCAAACAGCTTCTTGGTGGCAGAGCTGGTCTTAAACCTCTGGGCTCCTCCTCGCATTCCGTAGACGGTGGTGAGATTCAGGAGCTGAAGTTTCCCCCAAATCAGGAGCCTTTCCCACCCCCTTGCCTCGCCTGTCAACGACAGCGAGTTCCAGTGCCTGTTCCCCGCGTTCCTCGTCATACATTTTGCCAGGGGGGCTCCAGGCCGTTCACACCCGGTGTCTCGTTTCTCACTCACCTTCCGTCTGCCTCTCCTGCACTCAGACACCCAGCTCTGGGCCAATCTCATTAAACTGGCCTTAATTACTTATGTGACGGCGAGGAGAGACTTCTCCTGTGCTCCTCCGCCACAGCCGTTATTGATCGGCTGCCGAGACATTTCTGTTAGACAGCAGATTAGAAAAGGTTAGTTTCCCTAATTCTTCACCGCTCTTCCTGGTGGTAATTGCTTCCCAAGTGCAGCGTCCTCCCGAACAGGGGCGTCTTGCATTGGTTTTCCACCTTCACTTGCTTTTGAAGTCAGGTTTAGCATAGTTGGGAAGTCTGTCATGGTCACCATTTCTCGGGCGGAAGGCACACCTGAGATGCCATGGGAAGGCTGGCCTTGCTTTGTGAACTCTCGAGGTTATGCGCTGAGTCACTCTGCTGTTTCTTCTGCCCTCCCCGAGGGATGGGGTCACGGGGTTTTCCCAGTGCCTGGGACATACCTGCTTTTATCTCACAAAGGACCAGGTGATTCCTGAAGTCTTCCTAATCTCGAGATTCCTGATAATCCCTGGCAGGACGGTGTTGCTCTCGAGTAGCTGTCTTTTTGACTTCTTTCTTTTTTTTTTTTTTTTTTAATGTTTTTTTTTTTTTTATTTCTAGGAGAGAGAGAGACAGCGTGAGCAGGGAGGGTCAGAGAGAGAGGGAGTCACAGACTGAAACAGGCTCCAGGCTCTGAGCTGGCAGTCAGCACAGAGCCCGACGCGGGGCGCGAACCCACGAACCGCGAGATCATGACCTAAGCGAAAGTCGGACGCCTAACCAACTAAGCCACCCAGGCGCCCCTTGACTTCTTTCTAAGTGTCTGTTCCCCGTTTAGCTATTGATGCCCTTCCACTCTCTGAACACTGACCAACATGATTCATATGTAAAGAGCAAGTGACCAGGCTGATGGGTAGGGTCTAGAAACCATTACCCATTACAGTGATGGATGGAACTGAGGTTATTTACATGCGAAGACAGAGATTCATTCTTACCCCTGGGAGATAGGAGATAGAGCCCTCAAAACAGACACACCAGCATGCGGAAGAGGGAGCCATTGAGTTCCAACATGGCCCCGGAGGTCAGAAGCCCAATGAATGGGAAAAGAAGGGGGTTGAGGGGCCCATTTTGTGTTCTCTTGGGAAATAACATTACTGCTCAGCTCTTAGAAAAGACAGAGTTGGTATGTGGTGCTGTGGGCGCCTCGATTCCCGGAACGTTCACACTGAGGCTGCTTGCCTTGCTTTCTGAGCCTTGGTTCAGTGGTCTTCCTTGGAAGAATTCCAAAGAGCAGGGCTTGCGAACTCCCAGTGCTGTTGTGGGCCAGGCATGGAACTGAATAGGCCAGATGCGGACAGGGGTCAACTGGAGGACATCTTCCCATGATACGGACCTTCAGCTAGTGGCTGTAGGTAGGCAGCATGGGCTCCCTATCGCCCGGTGTCAGGGATTTTTCAAAAGCCAGGAATTTAGGCCTTTATGTAAAGTCTCCCACATTTAAAAATGTCAACTCAAGTTAAACCAAGTACATTGGGACACCAGGACCCTTCACCTCTGAGTCACTGATGGAGCATCTCCATGATGCACCTGTTGGTAAGACAGTGGTGTAACTAGTTGATGGTGACCCTGTTCTGTGGATTCCCAGTGGGAGAACCCTGCAGTGGGATGGATTGTCCTTTTTGGACCAGGGTGGAGACGCCCGTTCATGATGCCTCAGCCCACCAGTGATCCTTTGTGTTCACTTCTGTCCTGTTTTAATCTTGGTAGTTTAAGGACCTAGAAAGTCTCCTGATCAGATATGCAGATGATACAAAACTGAGTCTGATAGTTTTTGAGAGGCACGATGCAGTCAGGACTCAGGACCATCTCTTCAAACGAGAAAGCTTGAGAGACACTGCGCAGGTGGAAACTGAGTCGGGGCTAAGGCAAAGTCTTATGTTTGGACTTTGCACGAATTGCCTTTTCACTGAATCAGAAGAAAAACCCGCTCGGAATGTGTATATGTCGAAGGAGGGCGGTGGGGGTGGGGTGAATAGGTTCCAGGATGATTTGTTTGACCACAAAATGCATATAGCCAGCAATTTGATAAAGATGATAAAAAAGCTGAGGACAAAAATATATAGATGGTCATCCATTCATCATTTCTTACTGAGCATTTTCTCTGTGCCAACAGACATGCTACATGTAGGGAATAAAGAGAGGAATGTGACTAAGGCCCTGCTCTGGAGGCTTGCCCAGCAACTGTTTTTTCTTTAATTTTTTTAATGTTTATTTTTGAGAGAGAGAGAGAGACAGAGCGCAAGCAAGGGAGGAGCAGAGAGAGGGGCACACAGAATCTGAAGCAGGTGCCAGGCTCCAAGCTGTCAGCACAGAGCCCAACATGGGGCTCGATCTCACAAACCCCGAGATCATGACTTGAACTGAAGTCAGACACTTAACCAACTGAGCCACCCAAGGGCCCTGAGCTGGTTTTTTTTTTTTTTTAATCAAGGTATAACTGACATATAACATTATATTAGTTTCAGGTGCAAAATATGATTCGATATTTGCGGGCATGGTATAATGATCACTACCCTAAGTTAAGTTCACATTCATTCTGATGCCTAGTTACAAAAATTCTTGTTTCTCTTGTGAGGAGGACCTTTAACGAAATGAGGTTTTGAAAGAAGAATAGGAGTTTTTTGTGTGAAAAATGGAGAGTACGATTGCAGGGGTGGCAGTGGTAGGCATTTGGGCTTCTTGCCACTGGTATTTGGCATTGGCTTTAACGAGATTCCTGGCATCTCTCAGGCTTTGTGCTTTTTTTTTTTTTTTTTAAATGTTTTTTATTTATTTCCAGGAGAGAGGAAGACAGCGTGAACAGGGGAGGGTCAGAGAGAGAGGGAGTCACAGACTGAAACAAGCTCCAGGCTCCAAGCTGGCAGTCAGCACAGAGCCCGACGCGGGCCTTGAACCCACGAACCGCGAGATCATGACCTAAGCGAAAGTCGGACGCTTAACCGACTAAGCCACCCAGGCGCCCCTCAGGCTTTGTGCTTTGCATGAGGTTGACTCCACTCCCTAGCCTCAGGGTGGAATGGTGCAGACAGTCAGGGCATTCTGTCTTTTAGCCATCCAGGTTAGACCAGTTAGGGATTAGGAGATAACTTTTGGGTACTCTTCGGGTTGATAGGGCATTTCACCATCTGACTGGCTGGTTGCCAACAAGAGAGATCATAGATGTAGGAACTCACTGCATCTGGGTGGTGAGTTTATAGGACGGAAGTATGGAATCAATATCAAGGAATCAAAGACAAGAAACCAATCAAGAGAAATTCTGCCCCACACTGTCGTTGGAACCTTCCACCAAATGGTGCTTGAAGTATCACCCGTGGACCGTGTGGTCACACAAACCTGTCAGTTCACTTTCACTTTTTTTCTGTCATCTTGAGTTGAATCATCCATTTGTTTCAAACCATGGGAATCCAGTGTGACTTTATTTCCCTGGGTGGTCATGGGAAAGAAAAGATGTTCTGGGTGGAGGAACAGCTTGTGTGGAACACAGAGGCGCAGGGAGTGCCGTGTGCTCCTGAGATCCGACTGGTGTGAGCACGGGCTGCGCAGAGGATGCTGTGGGTGATGCAGGTGGAGAGGGAAGAGACTACATTATGGAGAGCCTCGGGGACCCTCTCGTTTCCACTGTTCTTGCTGCTTGTCATAACTGAGCTGCTAACTACAGCTTTTTTTTTGTTTTAAACACTTATTTATTTGAGAGAGACAGAGCGTGAGTGAGGGAGGGACAGAGAGAGAGGGAGACCCAGAATCTGAAGCGGGCTCCAGGCTCTGAGCTGTCAGCACAGAGCCCAACGCGGGGATTGAACTCCCGGACTGCAAGATCATGACCTGTGCCAAGGCCAGACGCTTAACCGACTGAGCCACCCAGGCACCCCGCCAACCACAGCTTTTAATTGCACAAAGCCCCGATCCCTTGTGTGAAGCTTTCATGATTATTGTTCAGAATGTAGCCAGTGCTTTGACATTTATTTACTTGTTCTGTCCTTCCCGTGACACGGTGAAGTTCACGAGTGTATCCGTTTTGTGGAAACACCAGCAGAAACAGAGAGATGTAGCAGGTAGCTTGAGATTACTTGGTGAAGGATCCCAGCTCCGCAGCATCCAGGGACCCATTGCCGGGGAAGCGAGCAGCCCTCTGGCCACAGGGAAGCAGGAGGGCATAGAAGAGATGGAGACATCACATCAGCCTGGGTTGATTGGGATAACTTTTCTGGCTTCGGGGATGCTTCCGGGTTCAGATTCCACTCCCAAGTCTTGAGACTTAACCTTCAACCTTCACTGTCCCTGCGGATCCAAATAACAGTACTTTCTTCCCAAAGCCAAGTACGGCATTGGCAGTCATCCACCGGCGAGGACAGCTGGGCCCAGCAGGGCAAGAGGCTCAGCGCAAACAAGAAATAAAAGCCCGATTCCCGACACCCAGGAGGCCCCCGGGGAACTTCTCCAGGAAACAGCTGGGAGTCAGTTGGACGGCCTGAGGCCATCATCGTTTGCATAGGAAGGAAGAGTATAATCTCATTTTGTAGACTTGGGCTGATGAGGTTGGGGATTTCAAAGTTACATATATTTCATTGTCTTTTCAGGGAGGAAAGAAAAAGAAGTCTGCATTTTCTGCCAGGGATTTGTGCATTTGTGTGTAAAGACGAGCAGGGCCACAGCCACCTATCTCTTGCGTGACAATACGGAGTCTACTGGAAAGATCACCGCCGTGATAGGGAGCTCAGGTGCCTGTTCCTAAGAAAAGACACAGTAATAAAATCCTCCCAAGGTTTTATCTACAGTATTAAAAAGGAAAAGGAAATAAAGAAGCCCTCTTTGAATTCCCAAGACTCACCAACCTCCTTCCCGCCTCAAGGCCCGTGCGCCTGGCGCTCGCTTCTTCGCCATAGAACATTCTCCTTGTTCTGTTTTCCAGGCCTCCCGTTGGCCAGCCTCCCTTTGTCCCTGGGGCCTGAGTTGAAATGTCACCGCATCAGAGAAGGCTTCTCTGATCTGGATAAGGCACATTTTTCTTCTGTTTGTTTGAACGACGCTCTCTGTTCCTCCTTGGAAATGCTTCTTACCTTGGCAGTGAGTAAGGAAGGCAGGTTTATGCTCTTTCTTCCCGGCGAAACTAGAAGTTCTGTAAGGGCAGTTTCCGCGTCGCCCCGCTCACCACTCCAGCCCCAGCTCACACTGCGAGTGATCGATGGTGAGATGGTGATTATTTTCGCCAAACCCGTCAAGTTGTCTCTTCTGACTCCAAATCGGGTGTGTTTGCCACTGTTGATTGCTTGGCTCATGAAGTCTGCATGTGGAGATCAGAAGCACATCGTGTAGGGCCCGGTGGGGACAGTGGCCAGTGGGAGCCCAGACCTTGACCCAGAGGGTACAGATGCCAGTGTATCAGCGGTTTGCCTGCCTCACAAGCCAAGTGGATCCAATGTGGGCAGGTCTTGTTTTTTAAATTTATTTTTAAATTTTTTTTTTTAATGTTTAATTTATTTCTAGGAGAGACAGAGAGAGACAGCGTGAGCAGGGGAGGGTCAGAGAGAGAGGGAGTCACAGACTCTGAAACAGGCTCCAGGCTCTGAGCTGGCAGTCAGCACAGAGCCCGACGCGGGGCTCGAACCCACGAACCGCGAGATCATGACCTGAGCGAAAGTCGGACGCTTAACCGACTAAGCCACCCAGGCTCCCCTAAATTTATTTTTAAATAATAATTTTTTAAAAATAATTATTTTTAAAGTTTTTTAAATTTATTTCTTTATTTTGAGACAGAGAAAGAGAGGGGGAGGGACAGAGACAGGGGAGAGAGAGAGAGAGAGAGAGAGAGAGAGAATCCCAAGCAGGCTCTGCACTGTCAGCACAGAATCGGATGCAGGACTCGATCCCATGAACCAGGAGATGATGACCTGAGCTGAAATCAAGAGTCGGAGGCACCCTGGGAAAGATTTGAAGCCTTGATTTTATAGATTCCTTTCCAGTCCTTTAATGTTAATGATATTTTTCAAAAGTAAATGCTTCCCGGGGCACCTGGGTGGCTCAGTCGGGTGGGTGTCTGACTTTGGCTCAGGTCATGATCTCACAGTTGGGGTTTGAGCCCCGCGTCGGGTTCTGTGCTGACAGCTCAGAGACTGGAGTCTGTTTTGGATTCTGTGTCTCCCTCTCTGTCTGCCCCTCCCCCACTCATGCTCTGTCTCTCTCTGTCTCAAAAATAAATAAAATAAATAAATAAAATTAAAAAAGTAAACACTTCTCTTGGCCAAGACACTCCCAGGTTGGAGCTGGACGTGGCCCCTGGGCCATGGGTGGTCTCTGGCGAGAGGCTCAGCGACACTGCCTTGGGGCACAGCTCGGGCTGCACGGAGAGGAGAGACTTCCAGCCTCTGTGCCACTTTAAACATGCTCATTGAGGCAAAACAGGGCAGCCGGAATGATGAAGGGTCTGAAACCATGCCATGGAAGGGGCTGTGGCCCAAAATGCAGATCGGTGATGTGACTTTTCAGCTTTGCCCTGGCCCTCCCGCTGTGGTACCTGATTTATCAGACAGGGATCTGGCCCCCAAAGTGCTTAGGAATTATGACTGCAAACATGTGGATGGTACGTAGGTAATGAGGGCGATTATTAACAAATACATGGGTGGTTATGCACCCACACAGATGTGGTCCTTCCTCCAAGCAGACCCCTCAGGAGGTCATGGCTTTATTCTAATTATGTGGCAGTTTTCCAGCAATTCTGGAAGTGCTTTTTGGAAATTGCCATCAGAGCCTGAACATAATTTTTAAATATCCTCAATTGTGACAGATCTCCAGATTTGATTCTCTGAAATAGCCAAGAATTATTTGGAACTAAGTCTGGTGAATTAGTTGATGATTAAGCTTAATAAGACTGTTGAGGACCACCGTGATGTGCAATCGAGCCTTAACCAGAACATGGCCAGTGGGGGAGAAAACAGAGAACCAGGTGGAACCTCACTTAGTCAGGGTAGGATATGGGTGTGGGGTGTCCTGACTTCTCCAAAATGCTCAAGCCAGTGGTGTTAAATCCAAAAGGTAAAGCAGAAACAGACGTGGTTTAGAAGGCCTGGTGTAAGCTGGGATTTATAGAATGAATCAGAATATTGGAGTCCAGTCATCCTGTTTCATGGGCTGCCGGGTTTCCTCGGGGCCATGGAGAGTACAGGCAAACTCTGGTAAAAAGATTTGTAAGAGTGATGTACCAGGGAGCCTGAGTGGTTCAGTCGATTGAGCATCCGGCTTCAGCTCAGGTCATGATCTTGCAGTTCATGGCTTGAACCTGCTTTGTATTCTCTGTATCCCTTTCTCTGCCTCTCTCTCTCTCTCTCTCTCTCTCTCTCTCAAAAATAAATAAGAACATTAAGAAGAAGAGTGATGTACGTATGGTATGGAATAGGGGCTTAGGAGAAACCTCCAGTTCTGTGGGGAGAATGGAGCGTGAAGCAGGTTGACCAGATGGATGAATGTACTTCTCGAGGCAGAAGCTCCATCTTTAGTGAATTCTTTACTGAGTCCTTCACAGCCCAAGTGGTCTGCTCTCTGGCTCTATCTGCATCATCATCTTACCACTCTCCCCCTTGCTCTCTGAGCTTTCTTTTTGTTCTTTGAACACATCTCCTTCATTTCTGCATTGGGGCCTGTGCACTTGGCTTCCATGCTTCGTGGGGTACACTTCCTTTGGACTTCCACTTGACTGGCTCTTTCTCACATTAAGTCTCAACTCATGGTAACATCTCAGAGAGGCCTTCCCCGACCATTCAGATCAAAGTAGTTTTCCACTCCCCTGCTGTTGCTTTCAACACAATACCCTATTTTGTGTCTTTCATAGCATATCCAACCTCACCTTGTTTATTGGCTCACTTAGTTACTATCTACCTACCAGCACTGGCATGGAATTCAGTGAGGGCAAGGTCTTTGTTCTCTCTTTGATCCTCAGAGCTGTAACGGTACATGACTCATGACAGGTGCTCAATCTATATCTGCAGTACGAATCCACAAAATGAATGATAGCTTGGTCCATCAGATGAATTAGCCCCTTTAGGTGTGGGGGGGAGGGGTGGGTGAAAGGACTCAGGGAATGTATAGAATCCCACCTACCACCTCACCTGGTCCCACAGTTATTGAGTAGCAAGTTTTAGATCATTGGGGTTGTCCCAGTTGCTAGGCTTTATCTTTTTTTTTTAATTTTTTAAACATTTATTTACTTTTGAGAGACCAGGAGAGACAGAACATGAGTGGGGGAGGAGCAGAGAGAGAGGGAGACACGGAACCCAAAGCAAGCTCCAGGCTCCGAGCTGCCGGCACAGAGCCCAATATGGAGTTTGAACACACAGACCGGGAGATCATTACCTGAGCCGAAGTCAGACACTTAACCGACTGAGCCACCCAGGCGCCCCACAATTGCTGGGCTTTAGAATTCAGTAGTATGATAGGTCTGGGGGCCCGAAACTTAGGAACTAGGGGAGGAGAAGCAGGAGCTGATGAAGTGTCTATCACAAAACGAACAATAGAAAAGGTGGATCCTGAAAAATCTGGCCAGTAGGAAGATTCCAGAAAGCAGGGAGTCCCCAACCAGTGAACACATTCCAAATGTTTGTTGGGCAGTTTGTCACACGGGGTTGTAACTACCCGTCTTATCGGATTGGTCTCTTCTGCCATTCCATATCCTTTCTCAAAGAGCAGTGAAAGAGCTTTTCATTATTCTGGGCTGACTTATTCTTTGAAACAATTTGTATTCTCCATAGAATTCATACTGTGGAGCCTTCGTTTTATATTAGAATTTACCATGATGTGCGACCTCTACCTTGTCTCCTCTTTAACCTCTGCAGGAACTGGAGAGCATTTTCCTTTATCTTAAAAATTAAATAAATAGGGACACCTGGGTGGCTTAGTCAGTTGAACATCAGACTCTTGCTTTCAGCTCAGGTCTTGATCTCCTGGTCATAGGATCGAGCCCCGAGTTGGACTCGCCCCTGAGCGCGGAGCCTGCTTAAGTCTCTCTCCTCCTCTCCTTATGCCCCTCTCTCCCGCTTGAACATGTGCTCTCTTTCTTTCCCTTTCTGTCTAAAATTAAAAAGATTTAAGTAAATAAACCAAGCAGCTCAGCAAACAGTCCACGTTATTAGCACAAAGTGGCAACAGTAACCATAACCGAGACACTAATAACGAAGTCTATAAAGCAGAGTCTGTGCAAACCCCCAACCGTGTCTTTTCTGAGCCATTGTATTCTCACGCCTGGAGCGCCCTCAGGCATTGAGGCAGGCCAGGCAATGGAAAAAGTGGCACAAAGATAGGGATCTAGAGAGTTATGGTGACTCTTCCAACATGAGGAGTGGATTAAACCCAGCAAATCCAGGAAATGCGGCACGATTCCCAAGTCTACAGAGCAGCAAGAGGAACTATCAGACAAGATCCGTGAAACGTGCAGGTGATAAAAGTGGAGAGCGACACAGCCCCTCCCCCGCCGCCCTGGAAAACGAACCAGTGAGGAAAGCCTGGGAGGGAAGACCGCAGAGTGATAAGAGTAGATTCATTGATACATTCATTCATTCATTCGTTCACTTCATCACGTAGCAAGTCCTCTGTGACGTTGTGGGGCTGTTGGGATGATGGGTGGCTTTATTTCTGTTCTACGTCCCCAACTTTTAAATTTGGGACAGAGTACTTCTATTTAAAAAAAAAAACAAAAACAAAAAACAACCAGAGAAAGCTGAGGCTAATTCCTTGTAAAAGCAAAATCATTCTTGTAAAGCTCTCACAGTCCTGAAGAGAATGCCAGACTCCTTTATGGATCCCACTTTTGAGCTCTGTGACCGAATTCTGATATAGAACCAAGAGTGACCCAATTATCACAATAAGCAATGGTGTATGCCAGTTTGCCATTTTCCAAGGACATTCTGAGCAATCTTATTAAATCCCTGGGACAGCCTGGATGGATGCAAAAATTTTGAGACTGGGTTAGACCTGGGGTCATTTCTGCTCTGTGGTTTATTTACCCTTATCTGCTTGGCATTTTCCTTTCACCCGATCTTAAACGTACTTTGTACATTGAGATCCTTAACTATAAATCTCTTTCAGATGATTTGTTAAAATGTTAAATAAGCCCCATGTCAGCAGCAGTGCCTGGAGAACCTTTCTTTACCTAAGAGACGTGATGATATCCCCCAGTTGCCTGTCCCTTCCTTTCTCTATACCCCGCCTCCGCGTCTGTTGTTTCCTGATGGAAAAGCCTTCTTTCCCACACTTGTCAGAAGTTCTTGGTCGCTGGAGGAAGCACAGGGCCAAGATCATCTGCAGAGAGACTGGCCATCAGTAAAAACCCTTGGAGCACCATCTAAGTGCCAAGGGACTTTGGTCTCATTCTGAGTCCCTCTCCTTTTCTCCTGGCTGCATTTTCAAGTGCAATTTCACTCTGCTCAGGTGCTTGCCTTCCTACTTACTCGCTCATCCTTTTGAACAACTTTTTTTTCAATGTTTAACTTGACTAGCAAAGTCTGGCTGTATACCCCTTATGAAATAAACGGGATATTATAGATCACAAGCCCCCCCACCCAAGTCTGCCTCCCACCCCATTCCCCCAAGGTGACTGCTGTTCACAATTTAGGGTGTAACCTACTGGACCACCCACTTCACAATTACACACAAATATATGGCCCAGGGAAGCACACAATATACGGTATTATGTTGAGGAGGCGCATGTAAGGAGATTACAGCATGTTTTGCTGTGTCTTTTGTCCTCTCTCCCCAAAATCCCTTTGGGATATTTACATGTTAATGCATTTCTTGTTGTTGCATTGCATCCCCTTGATGACTGCATTGGAGTCTGTCTATTCCTTCCTCCAATACTGAATAGCTGAGTTGTTCCCAGTTTTTGCGGTGATGACCATATTGCCCTGAACCTCTCATCCTAGCTCTTCCCTTGCGCTTGCATGAGGTTTTCTCTAAGAAGATAGTGAGAAGAATTGTATATCACAGTGCATAAGTCTTTCAGTTTTTATTTTTTTGAATTTTTCATTCTTTTTACTGTTGATTTATTTTGAGAGAGAGAGAGAGAGCTTGAACGGGGCAGGGACAGAGAGAGAGGGATGGAGAGAATCCCAAGCAGGCTCTGCTTTCGGTGCAGAGCCTGATGCAGAGCTTGATCCCACGAACCGTGAGATCATGACCTAAGCTGAAACCAAGAGTTGGACGCTCCACTGACTGAGACACCCAGGTGCGCTTGAGTGTCTCAGTTTTTAAAAGATAATGCTAAAGTGCTTTCCAAAGCCATCAGGCCAATTTCTACTCCTGCCCTGTTTCTACCACCTTCTGAATACCATCAGCTTGAGTTTTCTGATCCGCTACATTTATTCTCTCTTTGGTGCCATTGTGGTTGATTTTTTGAATCATGGTGAGTTTATTATTCATTCATTCATTCATTCATTCATTCATACTTGAGGAGGGAGAGGTAGAGGGAGAAAGAGAATCCCAAGGAGGCTCGGTGTGGAGTCCAACACAGGGCCTGATGCCACAACCCTGGGATCATGACCTGAGCCAAAATCAAGAGTCAGATGCCCAATTGACTAGGCCACCCAGGCCCCCAGGACCATGGTGAGTTTAGAGCGTAGTACCCAGGACCCTCCTCACCTCTTTCTGATTTGTCAGTACTCAGTTTCTCATGTTGCCTTCATCCTCACCCTGAACTACTCCTCATCTCTCCTTTATTCAGATACAGGCTTCCATCTTATGATCAGAATAATCCCAGGGCACTGATTAATTATTGACTGATTTCACGTATTCGTTTCACAGATGTGCGAATGACAAGATGTCCTTTACCCCAGCATAAACACATTCAAAATGAAGTCATCATTTGGTCCTACACATGGCCTCTCTTATTGCCAGCCTATAGATTTCTAGTCGCTCCCAGAGGAAATCCAGGCAGCCTTTGCTTTAATACCACGGAGAGATGCAACCAGCACGTTCTGCTGCCAGCCACTGTTCAGCTGTTTGAGAAACTTTCATTTCTCGTGCATCGATTTTTGAAGGTGATGGTATAGAAAACCTGTCGAGAGAGAGCACCACATCCAGATGTTTCATCGTCATCCCATTACGGGGGTCTGCTGGATTGTAAAACCACGGTGCAGATACAGAAGGACACACGATGAACCCTGCCATGTAGATTGACCATATTGTGCTGTGCAGAGGTCATATTTCCCGGTCGGCAATAACAGATGGGTAACGCGTTCCCACCACACTGTTGCTTCGTGAGAGATCTGTCTTGGCCAAGGCTCAGGGAGAGCAAGTGGGAGTTGAGAGGGCTGATGTAAAGAAGAAGGATTAGTTCTGTTCTCGTGTGCTTTAGGCAACCAAAATAATCCTTTGTCCGCATTGCTCTCTGAGCTCTTAACCCAGAGCACTTTTTCATTTGGCCAGTTTTACTGAGCATCAGCCTCATATCATGGACTGTGCTAGTGCTGGTGATACAAAGAACAGGGTGTGTGTCTGGAGGGAATAAAAGACCCTGTATCTGCTCTCAGGAAGTAGACAATTTATAGCAGAGATAGACACAAATAAAATTTTATGTATGTATCTCAAATTAAGACTATGTAAGTGAAATGAAAGAGAGAAATGCATGGCGCTTAGAACTCATAGAACAGGGGCAGCTAAAGCTCGAGAAAGATTTCTAGAAGGAAGTGACAGTAATTGAGAGTCAGGTAGGCAACGTGTTAGGGAAAGAGCATTTCTAGCAGCAAGAGAAGCATTTGGAAAGTTCCTGAGACCCCTACAAAAAAGGAGTAGTGCACATTCAAAGCGTGTGCATCTGTGCAAAAACAATAATAAAACAAAATAATAATAATGGTAATAAGAATAATAGTGTAATTACAGCACCTACCTACATCACTAGGGTTAACTTAGTTAAATGCATAGAGAATTGCCTGAATATGGTAAGTGCTTAATAAGCATTAGGTTGTTATTAATATGGGCTCATCTCCTCTTATTCAAAATAATTCAAAATTTTTGAAATTTAGAATTATTTCAGTTTTTGAAAGGCAGCTTGATACATTCACCATTTAATACATTCCCAGTGGCTTCTGGGGCAGTAAGCTATAATCAGATTTTTTACTCTTCTGCCATGAAACACAATCATTCACACAAAATGGGAGCAATTATGAAATTACACATACTTGTGTATCCGATCAGTGAGCATTTTGGATTTTAGATTTGTGGGCAACGGATGATGGCCGGCGTCAGCTTTAAGCGTGGTGTGTGTGAGTGCTGCACTCTCATCTTAAAATCCCCCTTATGACCCTCTCCAGGCATAAATACTCGTGGTGACCCGGTCCCAAATATCCCCTCATTCTTTGAAGACATGTTATCCCTCATTCTGCCCCTTCGACATCGATCTCTCTGTACCCTCATGTTCTAATGATTCTTGAGTTTAGGGATTGTGTAAAATGCCAGACACTCCATAAATGTTCTTTGATTCAGATGCTCTGTGCTTCTGTCTCCTTGTCCTGATGCTGGTGACAACCACTACTGCACCACCACTGGTGTCCAGTGAGCATTGGAGTGTGCCAGCCCCGTGCCCAGCGGGGACGCTGCTTATCTGGCTTGATCCTCACACCTGTCTGCAACGATGCTAAAACAGGCCCATTTTACAGACAGGGAAACTGAAGCATGGAAAACATGTTATAATACCTTGCCAGTTCATAGATGCTGGTGTCTGAGGATGAGAGTGTTAAATTGACAATCAGCCCAAACTTTCTACGTGTCCAGATGGTATTTGTTACTCCCTGTGACTCAGAACCACTCGGCTACCCTGGTATTCAGAGTAAGTATCATCTACTGGGTTGTGTTTGAATGAACAAATGAATCTTTTCCTTGTGGACCTCCCCCCATGGTGTCTATGTGTCAGAGAAAGCCAGAGCCAGATAGAAATTAAACTGGAAAAGGCAAATTTTATTCAGGAGCTATTGCGATAGGGGAAGGGGGACCTCAGTACGGAAATAGACTCCCTTCCAGATACAAGGAAAGGAGGGGTTTGTAGCCAAGCAGCAGGGCAGGGCGGGGAAGAATCAGTGGGTGCAAAATTACTAAGAGAAAATATCAGGGGTCAGGGGTGTGGTTCTGGCTAAATGGGTTCAGCAGGGGTCTTGCTGGAGACAGACCAGAGTAATAAAACATCAAGGCTAAGAGACAAGGAATCTGATCAGATATCAAAGGTGGGTTGGTTTTTTTGTTTTTGTTTGTTTTTTTGTGCTAAACTGACCTTGTGTGATTCTTGCTAAAACTGGACTCAACGGGTCAAAAGTAGAGCCCAGGTTTGGGTATGGTCAGAGGTGGAGCCTGCCCAAGTTAGGTCAGGGAGTGAGTCTTGTCACAGCGGGATGCCCAGCAGGGTCTCCTTGGACACCCCAACAAGCCCAGTGTGTTCTGCGTATCGTTTTCCAAGACAGTTCAGATGAAAAATTCTTCCCCACTTAAAAAAACAAAAAAAAAACAAGAAATTTAAGAAAGCGGCACCTGGGTGGCTCAGTTGGTTGAGCGTCCCAGCCTTGATTTCGGCTCAGGTCATGATCTCACAGTTCATGAAATCAGGCCCTACATCAAGCTCTGTGCAGTCAGCCAGGAGCCTGCTTAGGATTCTCTCTCTCCCTTTCTCTCTGGCTCTCTCCCACTCATGCTTGCCCTCTCTTTCTCTCTCTCAAAAATAAGTAAACTTGAAAACAATCCTTCCCAACTTCCCTTTGTTTTACCAATTTGTGACATCTATGCACTGACCCACATTCTGATCTCTTAGGGAATGATCTGTCCATCATCAGTGAGGGAAGTGGGCTCTAAGGAGAAGAGGTAGAGGTAATCAAGGAATGCAGATTCATTCCTGTCCAGCTAGACTGCCCACCTGTTCCTTGGCTTTCAGTGGCCCTTTTGCAAGGTCTTCACTTGCCCTTTGTTCCCACAACTGGTTCCGTCAATGGACTCTGAAACCTCACTCCTCTAAAATGTTAACCTTTGGGAGTGTATGGGGACCAGATCTTAATTCATCTTTGTACTTTTCCTCTCCAGGACTAGCATAGGACATGACTAAAAGGAGCTCAGGCAATAATTATCACATGTGTAAAAGAATGATTGGGGTGCCTTAGTGGCTCCATAGGTTAGGCGTCCACTCCTGATTTGAGCTCAGGACATGATTTTGCGTTTTGTGAATTTGAGCCATGTGATCTGTGCTGACAGTGGGGAGCCTGCTTGGGATTCTCTCTCTTCCCCCCACCCCTCTGCCCCTGTCCCACTCTTGCACTCTCTCTCTCTCTCAAAAAATAAATAAATAAAACTTTAAAAAATGAAAGAATGATTGGTTCATCAGAGGGATAGATAGATATTTGGATGGATGGATGGATGAATGAATGAATGACAACCGTCACGTTTCTTGTTTGGTGCCATATAGACTGGACTACTCTTTGCCTGAAACATTTATTTAATTTTAAAAAATGTTTTATTTATTTTTGAAAGAGTGCACGAGCAAGGGAGGGGTGGAGAGAGAAGGGGACAGTGGATCCCAAGCGAGCTTCGTGCTGACTACATAGAGCCCAATGCGGGGCTCAAACTCATAAACTGTGAAATCAGGATGTAAGCTTAAGTCGGACGCTCCACCAACTTGAGCCACCCAGGTGCCCCGAAAAGTTTATTTTTAAACCAGTCTGTTGGATCATTTCAAACATATCTGAGCCAGTGACTGTTGAGCCATTGCAAACGAAAGGGGGACAGAAGTCCCGGTTAGATGCCTTGGAGCTGTACTTCTCCGCCCAGAAGGGAGAAGAGCCTGCACTTGGGAGTTGAACAGCTTTGCTCAGCAGGATACATTGATCAGCTGCGTTCAGTTCCTTTTTCCTGCAGACTAAGTGTGAGAAGCCCCACCTCCTAGTTGTCCTGAGGATTAAGTAAAACAGAACATTCATTAGGCCCGCAGCTTGGGAAGGACCCTCCACAGTGCCCGTGTTGATCCCCCTTCCCATTGTTTTTGAAAATAGCCTGTGACCCAACTGCTCTGCTCCAACCGTGCTGGGCACCTCTCCTCCTGAGCAGCATGTGCTGGGATTTTTGTAGGAAACAGGGATACATCCAGAATCATCCCACTGGACTTTTAAATTATCCCTCTCTCTGAAAGGGCTGCCCACCCCCCCCACCCCCCTTTGCTGCAATGGCACAGGCATCCTGACATCATTGGGCTCTGGGTAGAGTTGGAAGCAGAGGACGATTCACGTTGGAGACAGCGGGTGTGCCTAGATGAAGCCTGAAGTGGTAAATACGCAGCGGGCCAGCTTGGAGCCACTGCGATGTGGCCGGTGGGAAGCCCCTGTGGTTCCTGGCTCTGCTCCACCAGCCCAGGATCTGCAGTTTCTAGAAACTGGCGCCAGGCAACCCTGGACGTGAATTCCTGCTATAGGCTGGGTGACACTGGGCAAGTGACTCAACCTCTTTGCGTCATGATGGAGACGGGCAAGAAACCCTGGCATGCTAACCACAGGGAACTGTCCGTGGTACCACGTACCCAGAGGCAACTGAAAGAAAGTCCAACCTCCTTAGGGCGGCTAATGGACCCTGCCTTGCCTTCTGTTCTTCAGGTTGTAGGCATTAGTGCGTCTGCCCTGGGGGATGAGGTGGGCCAGCCCAGAACTAGACTTGAATTCTCTAACCATTTTCCACCCCCCCCACCCCCACCCCCGGCAAAAAAAGCAGTGCACGGTCCAATCTTTTAGCCACTTTATAAGTGGGAAAGAAAAACAGAGCCCTCAAGCATCACTTTTGTGCAAAGAGTTTTCCAGATCCTTGCTCAGGGGTCAATAAACCACAGGCCACCAGTCAAATCTGCCCTGTCCTGCTGACTTTGTTTATATAGCCCGTGGGCCAGGAATGGTTTTTACATTTCTAAGTGGTTAGATAACAGTCAAAAGGAGACTAGTATTTAGTGATCCCTGAACATCCTATGACATGACGACTGTGGTGTCCATAAATAAAGTTTTCTTGGAACACGTCCATGCCTGTGTGTTGGTTTATTGTCTACAGCTGCATTTGAGTTCCAACAGCCGCATCGAGTGGTGTGACAGAGATGATGTGGGAGATAAAGCTGAAGACATTTTTTACTCTCTGATACTTTATGGGAAATGTTTCCTGAGCTGTGTCCTGGCGCACCCTTCTGTGTGGGCCATTCAGGACAAGAAGTCATGCTGCTTACAGTGGGGAGCTCCCCGTCCAGGACCCTGAAACCAGCCGCTGTTCCGCTGGCTTCCTCCATGAAGGGGATGGCTAGTCAGGGACCTCGTGCCTGACCTTGGCCGTGAGACCGTGGGCAGACCAGTCCATAGAGAGGATCAAGGCACCTGATTGGCAACTGGATGACAGTCTTTTAAATCCTCCTGTTATTGCTCTCTTCTGGCTTCTTAACCTTCCCGCCTCAAGTTTGTTCATCTGTAAAATGGAAATAATCATACTTTCTTAAGGGCCTGAGGCTTAATTGTGAGGTTCACGTGCCTTCAGCACAACAGGTACTCAGCCCTGGGCCTAGCACATAAAGTTAAAGTATGCATTATTATTATTCACTTTTTTAAAAGTTTATTTAGCGATGTATTTATTTTGAGAGAGAGAGAAGGAGAATGAGTGGGGGAGTGGCAGAGAGAGAGGGAAAGAGAGAATCCCAAGCAGGCTCCACATTGCCAATGCAGAGCCAGACTCAGAGCTCTAACTCACAAACCTGTGAGACTGTGACCTGAGCCAAAATCGGAGGTCGGACGCTTATCCGACTGAGACATTCAGGTGCCCCTATTATTCATATCTCTAAGAATCGTATTCTCTGTCTCTTACTGGTTGTGTGACTGAGGGCTGGTTATTCCGTCTATCGAAGACTTAGCTGCTTCATCTTTAAAATAGTGCTCCAAGGGTGCCTGGGGACTCCGTTGGTTAAACATCTGACTTCAGCTCAGGTCACAATCTCATGGTTCGTGGGTTCGAGCCCCGCATCGGGCTCTGTGCAGCTC
The DNA here is from genome assembly GCA_017311185.1 of Proteles cristata cristata. Lineage (NCBI taxonomy): Eukaryota > Metazoa > Chordata > Mammalia > Carnivora > Hyaenidae > Proteles > Proteles cristata. Next base: position 119,367 of record JAESUZ010003863.1, read on the forward strand.
AGAGCCTGGAGCCTCTTTCAGATTCTGTGTCTCCCTCTCTCTCTCTGCCCCCTCCCCCCCTCCCCCCGCTCATGCTCTCTCTCTCTCTCTGCCTCTCAAAAATAAATGAACGTTAAAATTTTTTTTTAAATAATAAAATAGTGCCCCGAACAAAACCTTCTTCAGAGAGTGGCCGAGAAAGGTTAAAAGACTTCCTAGATAATGTGTGGCTGCATTCGGTGAGTGTTCCATGGGTGTGTTCTCAAACCTCCCATCCCCTTGCCACCCTGATGTCCTGTGAGTTTGCAGTGTCTGAAGAGTCTCTTGCTGTGGCTTTCACTCCAGGACCACTCACGTGTCACGAGCCACATGTCATGCCACATCGTTTTAATCGTTTGAATATGTCACGCCTCTTGATGAACCTTCTGAGCCCTTTGAGGGCTGGGGTCTTCGATGGCACTGCTGATTTATCTAAGGTCAAGATGCAGGAAAAGCCAGCTTGAGTGATTTAAATACACAAATCTCATCCTAGTTCGGTGGAGCCGATTCCTTGCTCTCTTCCTAGAGTTGCAGAGACCGAGTAAGTGACGCCGTGCCTATGTCGGGAGCAGGTGGGGAGGCAGGCACCAAGGGGGCTGCCGGGAAGGAGCTTTGCGCGGTGCTATTTGTGGTTCATCAGGAGCCCAGACCTCTGCTCCAGGGCCCCCAGGCTGTGCCACAAGGCTCTCCCTCTTCTAGTCCCTGGCTCCTGACCTGTTAGAACCATTTCCGCATTCTTCCTTAACAACAGCATGCCAGATCCTGTAGGGCCACAATGAAACCTCCCAGTTTCCTTCACTAACCACTGAAACCCTGTAAATTGTTCTCAATGGGGCGTCAATCGAGATATCCCTAGAACTCCCAAGGCATGTCCTTTCAAGGGAGGACTCCCACTATCTCACTGCTTCCTCCCTGCTGGCTGGAATGCAGGTGAGGTGGGCGGAGCATTAGTGGCCATCTTAGACCATGTGTTCTGTTAGGTTTCCCCGGAAGAGCAGACCCTTGCGTCAGCGATTCTAGAGAAGGTGATTCATTTGCCAAGTCACCCCAGGAAGCACTGATCCAGGATGGGGAAGTGAGATAGAAAAGGAAGGTAGCTTGTACAGGGTGTGGTTATGGGCAGGTGATGGTGGGTCCATTCTACGTGGGGTCTCAGGGAATCTGGATAGCATGTGCCTCAGAGGCACTCCACTTGGAAGGAGGGAGAGCTGGGGTATTTAAACACTGGAGCCTCTCTGCCATGGGGTGAGGACTCCTCCTGGGGGCATTGCTCCCTGCCACTCACAGGCTTCCTTTGTACTGCTCATTCTGCTGGGGCCAGAGAAAGGGCAGAGAGTTCGAGATGCTTTCAGTCTGCAGCTGTCAGCATATTTGGGAATGGTGAATATGTATGAGGTATAAAGACACTGGCAACAATTACCTCAGACTTGGGGACCATCTCACAAGGCTTGGACAGCTTACCTTTAGATGTTATGTCAAAGAAAAACATCTACTTTGCTTAAGCCATTATTGGTCACTCACAGCCAAACGTAATCCCAAGTGATGCATGAAATGATGATGATGATGATAATGATGTGATGATAAAGAGACAGCGCATATTGAACATGCAATATTTGAATCTACTACTTGTTATAACCTGCCCCTCCCCCACACCCATGCACGAGAAGGTAAGTTTTATGACCTTTTCTGTCATGTTAGATGTTCGGTACCTGGTACCTGAAAAATGGCAAGAAGTTCTCGGAAAATACTTCTTGAATGAACGAATCAATGATTCTTCAATAAAGGAGAAGTCAAGAGGTGAACCCTGATGTGTTCCCAGCTCCCCAGCCCTTAACCATTATACGACGATGAAAGGTTTAGAAATCCTATTTTATAAATGGTTGAAGGAACTCAGTATAATGCCGGAGAGCCTGAGTCTTGGCAGACGGAGACCTTGGATGGGATGAGAGTAGCGATTGGGCTTGTGGAATAGTTTTTATAAAGGCCCTCATGAGAAGGTGAGTCAGAGTCCCAGAGTCCCTTCTAGAAAAGCCAGTGAAGTCTAAGGCTGGGCTAGAGATTGGGTGATCCCACGCTGTGGGACTCCAAACAGGGCATTTCCGAAAAGCCCACTACATTCCTCCCCGGCCACTCGGAGCTCTTTTTGGTCTGAAAGCCAAGCCCAGATAACCTTGGAGGGACCTTGGCCCCCTAGCACAGGTGCTTTGACCTAAATTTGTTCAGACAGAGTCAGGCTGGCAAATGGTTAGGGATGCTGTGGGGAGTGCTGGGAATGCGCTAGGAGACCGCACAGGATAGATTCTGCAGGGGGTCCTGAGGATACAATAAATCTCCTCGGTAGTGCCACACGTCTCCACTGCGACTTTCTAGTCCACAACTGACAAGCATCCTTTCCGCCTTGGTGTGGGTTTGCATTCCCTGGGTCTCTGGTTTTCATGGAGGAAAGAAATCCCTTCCCAGAACCCAACTTACTAAGTCTTTCTGGCCAAAATTATGTGAGTGGCCCATCCCTGAGCTATGGGAAGGGAGAAGGTGAAGAGGGAATGGTTTGGCCAGAGTATGAGATACTTTGATTTCCTGTGGATGCCTTCTAGAAGGAAGAGGATGGTGTGATCAGGTTTGTGCCCTTGAAACAGAGGGGAGAGGGGTGTGATTTAAGCATGGGGTTTGGTGTTGGATCTGGATGATATTGGAGGGAAGGAAGCTGTAGGCACTTGTCAAGGGGAGGAGGTCCAAGCCCAGAAGGTCATGGTGAGGACAGGGGGAAGACAGAGAATGAGGACTATGGAGTACCTCAGTGCTGGCTGGGGCTCCACACTCGCGACCCTTCCCAAGCCCCTCCCCCCCACTCTTCCTTTAGAGGGAAGACTTCAGGGGCCTCAGCTCACTAAATACCATGATTACAACCAGTATCTGTCCTTCTCCTCCTCTTCCCATCCAAGATGCAGAGAAAAGTGTAGACAAATCAGAATAGAGAGAACATCAGGGGTAAATTCTGGGGCAGTTAGCAGTAAGAATAAAATCAAGTCTATTATTTTTTAAAATTTTATTTGAGAGAGAGAGACAGAGGGGGAGGGAACGTGAGCCCAGGAGAGAGGCAGAGGGAGGGAGAGAATCGTAAGCAGGCTCCACACTCAGCACAGAGCCCAGTGCGGGGCTGGATCCCACAGACTGTGAGATCATGACCTGAGCTGAAATCAGGAGTTGGATGTTCAACTGACCGAGCCACCCAGGCACTCCGAAAGCGAGTCCATTCTGTGAAGTAAAGGTGTCCTTTTGAACAAAGGCAAGATGACTTACTAGATGTCCCATCGGCACCAGCCCTGTACCCCAAGCGGCAAGCATAGTAGTGCAGTGGTCTGAATTCTGAACGTCCAGATTTTGCTCACGAACCATGCACGGACCACCACCGTTTTCCACGCAGGGCTCAGCCTGGGTGCCCTTCTTTGCCCAGCTCTGGTTCATGCTCTTGACCGTGGAACACCTGTGCTTATAGCCTTAGCCTTTCTAACCCCTGCTTTAATGAGAGTCCTGGACTGACTCTCGCAAGTCCTGTTCCTGTGGATGCTCTTGGTGCATATGGGTCCTAGAATCTTAGGTATTCTGAGAAAAGGAACGTTGGCCAGTTATTGGTACAGCTAGACCTCAAGCTTGCCCTTCTCACTCCCCTTCCAGAGCTGTTTTTATTTTTTTATTTTTTTATTTATTTATTTTTTTAAAATGTTTTATTTATTTCTAGGAGAGAGAGAGAGAGACAGTGTGAGCAGGGAAGGGTCAGAGAGAGAGGGAGTCACAGACTGAAACAGGCTCCAGGCTCTGAGCTGGCAGTCAGCACAGAGCCCGACGCGGGGCTCGAACCCACGAACCGCGAGATCATGACCCAAGCGAAAGTCGGACGCTCAACCGACTAAGCCACCCAGGCGCCCCTACCAGAGCTGTTTTTAATCTCTCCTCCTGGGCTCTGTATTTCCCGTTCCCAGACAGACCAGGTACCTTCAGTGATTTTGATACAACTGCGCGGACTCCCGCAGGGATTTCATAAGCATTTTATTTCCCAAATCATCAAAGAATTTAGTGCTGTCATGCTGGAGGCAAGTGTCCTTCTGTTTTAGCTCTGCAGCCTTGTCCTTTGCAGACGTGAAGGGATTTGGGCTGAGTCAGGACAGCCCTGCTGGAGATCTGCTATCGGGGGAGAATGACAGGCTCGTACACAGACATGGTGCTGCTGGTGGGCGGGATTTAATGCGTGCTTGTGACAATGGACCGTTCAATATAACAGAATGTACACTGGCATTGGGTACTAATATATGACAAGACACTATTTTAAGTGCTTGACGTTTCAACTAACATGATGCTCACGGCAACCCTACAATGTCCCACTTTGCAATAGGAAGAAACTGAGGCATATTTAAATACTGGCCCAGAGTCCCACAGCTAGGAAATGGTGGTGTAGTTTTGATTGCAGGCAACTTGACTCCAGAGCCCATGCTCTTTCATTTCTATGGGCTCCATCACTCAGTAAAGATTAACTAATCAGTAAAGTGCTTCTTGCATATTCTTTTTCTAGTTTCAGTCCCGAAATTAACATGTTCCCAGGAGTTGTGTCATAGCACGCATATCACCTTATTTCCTATAATTTTATATAACCTGAGCTTACAAATAGTACTTCGTGTTGCTACTATCTTGATAAGGATAAGTAATGATTATGTGATATTCCATATATATTTATCACTGTATTACCCATTTGTCCTTTTATTCATCTATTCCACAAATATTTTTAAAATAATTTTTTAAGATTTTTCTTTTAAGTAATCTCTATACCCAACATGGGGCTCAAATTCCCAAGACTGAGATCAGGAGTCGCACAGTCTACCGACTGAACCAGGCAGGTGCCCCTCTTCTGCAGACACTTAATAAGTACCTACTACGTGCCAGGCAACAGGCTCCATGTGAGGCACATCAGGATGAATTAGGCAGAGTCTCTGTTCTGAAGACATTGGCAGGTTCGGGGTTGACGTTGTACGAGATGAAAGAAGGTACTGAGCTCACCTGTGGAGATCTGCACCGAGAGTTCTGTGTGGCAGAGGAATCGGAAACCTGGGAGTGCCCAGCGCATCTGGGAAGCAGCTGCTTTCGGAGGAGGAGGGGCAGTGGATGGAGTGGGATGTGGGCAGCAGCGTCCTGAGTCCTCGGTGAGGCAGGACCCCTCACGAGGCCATGAACACGGGGGCTCTGCCGTCACCAGTGGCACGATTCCTTCCCCACGGTGAGGTCGACAGTCGGGACAGGTAGTGTGAGTTCCCAAGAAGTAATGGAGTCCACAGGTTTGAGCATTTCATCCTGTGAATAACTCTGACCCTCCCCACCTATCAGCTTATGCCCTGCCTTCTTGGCATACCTGTGTTCAGATATCTTGTTAAGCAAAAAATGCTCTTCGCACCCTCCATGTCGCGCTCACCTCCCTGTACTGAATTGAGGCGTTTTATTCTTTACCCAGAGTCCTGATGAACAAGATACTTACCTGGTGGCAGCATTGTGTCTTTTTACATCCAGATGTCCTCAAAGCCCTTCCCCAGTACATGTGATGTAACACTGGGTCCCTGTTTAGAAAAGCGGTAGCTGACGTTCGTTGAGTGTCTCCCGCGGGCCGGGGCACTGCTTTGAGTGTGTGGTGCGCAACATCTCATTTAATCTTGAGAGTAATCCATTAGTGTGGCAGGATTGTCCTGCCCATTTTACAGGTGAAGGAAACGAGGCCTGAGGAGGTTAAGGGCCATGTTCAAGGTCATGACTAGAACACGGAGCTGGTGTTTTGCACTCATACAATTCTGACCTCAGCACCTGCGTGCTTAACCACTATGCTACGTCTGCCTCTCGCTGAGCAATAATGTTCTAAATTTTCCCTGCGAGATGGCTGCTGGGACCACTATATTTCTCAGGAATAAGCCAGGAACACTACTGACTCCTGGCAGGGCCAGTGGAGTGGCTGTGCCATTTGAAGTGCTCCGGGGCCGGCCACTGTGTTCTTTGTCTTCCCAGGTAGCTTGAGCTCCCGCAGGCATTGGCCAACAGCTGGGGCAGGTTGGCTTTTGACTGGGAGTGAGCCCATGGGGAACCTCTGAAAGTTACCATAAACTTGACCACTAGGGCGTGCCTGGGTGGCTTCGTTGGCTGAGGGTCCGTCTCTTGATTTCCGCTCAGGTCATGATCTCGCGCTTCCTGAGTTCAAGCCCTGCGTTGGGCTCTGCACTGCCGGCTCAGAGCCTGCCTGGGATTCTCTTTCTCTCCCTCTCTCTCTGACCCTCCCCTGCTCACACTCTCTCTTTCTCTCTCTCCAAATAAATAAACATTTAAAAAAATTACCCTCTGGGTGGAGGCGAGAATTCCATCACTGTCTCCATTTGTGCTCTGAGAAGGTGAGTAGCTTTGGGACAGGGACAGAGACTTAGAGACCTGCTAGCCCACTTCTGCCATGAATCGCAGGCAGTCCTGGGGGCCCTGGGGGCCTGTGGAGAGGGGGTGGACCTGGAGCATGCTGCACGGAACCCTGTAGAAGAGCAAGCTCGATGGGCAGGAGGCTCCTGTTCTGAGAGGAGGCGGCCGAGCACACGCTGCAGGCAGAAGATTCCTTCCATAGCTGGGATGGATCCATTAAAAACCGTGCAGAGCGGCGGTTCCCCGAGTGTGGCCCCTGGGCCTCTGGCATCAGCACTGCCTGGGACCTTGTTGGAAACACACCTTCTGGGCACCTCTCTAGACAGAGGGTTTCAGGAACCCTAGGTAGGTCCCAGAAACCTGAGCCCCAGCAAGCCGTCCGGGTGCTTCTGGTGCTGCCTCCAACTTGAGAGCTGCTGGGCCAGGGCAAGAAATGTATTTTACAGTGCTTTACATTTTTTAAAAAAATGCTTATTTATTTTTGAGAGACAGAGACAGAGTGTGAGTGAGGGAGAGGCAGAGAGAGAGGGAGACACAGAATCCGAAGCAGCTCCAGGCTCCGAGTTGTCAGCCCAGAGCCCGTAGTGGGGCTTGAACTCCTAAATGGTGAGATCGTGACCTGAGTTGAAGTTGACCGCTTGGCCGACTGAGCCACCCAGAGGTCCCCGTTCTCACTTCAGACATCAGAAAACTGAGGGGCGTCTGGGTGGCTCAGCTGGCCAAGTGTCTGACTCTTGATTTCGGCTCAGGTCATGATCTCGTGGTTCGTGAGATCCAGCCCTGCGTCTGCGCTGACAATGCAGAGCCCACTTGGGATTCTTTCTTTCCCTCTGGTTGCCCCTCTCCTGCTCATGCGTAATCTCTCACTCTCTTTCTCTCAAAAGAAACTACCACACCATTAAAAAAAAAAAAAATGTAATGTTTTGCTTTTAGCATCTGAATCATGCAGTGCTCTTTTTTTTTCTTTTTAAATTTATTTATTTAAATTCAAGGTAGTTAACATACGGTGTAGCATTAGCTTCAGGAGTAAAACCCAGTGACGCATCTCTTACATAGGACACCCAGTGCTCATCCCAGCAAGTGTCCTCCTTACTGCCCATCACCCATTTAGCCCATCCCTCCACCCACCTCCCCTCCAGCAACCCTCAGCTTGTCCTCTGTATTTAAGTCTCTTTTGATTTCCTTCCCTCTCTGTTTCTATCTTATTTTTGCTTCCCTTCCTCTATGTTCATCTGCTGTGTTTCTTAAATTCAACATATGAGTGAAATCATATGTCTTACTTTGACTGACTTATTTCGCTTAGCATAATATACTCCAGTTCCATCCACATAGCTGCAAATGGCAAGATTTCATTCTTTCTCATTGCCAAGTAGTGTTCCCTTGTATATATAGACCACATCTCCTTTATCCATTCATGAGCCGATGGACATTTGGGCTCTGTCCATAATTTGGCTGTTGTTGATAGCGCTGCTGTGAATATTGGGGTGCATGTGCCCTTAGAATCAGCATCTCTGCGTCCTTTGGATAAATACCTAGTAGTGCAATTGCTGGGTTGTAGGGTAGTTCTGTTTTTCACTTTTTGAGGAACCTCCATCCTGTTTTCCAGAATGGCTGCCCCATTCTTTCTGGAGAATTAGGAATTGAAAAAAGTTAAGAAAGCTTCCCATAAATCCTATCCTTGGCAGAAGATACATATTACTGGGGTTTGGGCGTTTCCTCTTCAGGCGGTTTCCTTTCCAGATCATAAGATGATCATTTGTTTGCCAAAATTTGGATGAGTTAATCTGAGAATCACTTCCTGGACGCAGGCAGGAAGACGAAGAAGGTGAATGGAGAGAATGAAATCGGATGTGCAGTGGGTCCCTGGGTTGGGGGAGGGGCGCTTCTCAGCTCAGAGCCCCCGTGCTTGCTGGGGATGGGAGGGTCTCCCGGGGCCAGGCAGGTCCGTGGGGCTGCCCTGGCAGTAGCACCCCTGGAAGACTAATCCGCCTGGGCATTGGCGACGCTCTTTATCCTTCTTGTTAGATGGGATAAGATTGATGTCAGCTCAGAAATCATTGCAATGATCAAAATCTGTACAGGGCTGTCAGAGGGAAGAGGGATTGGTCTCTCCGTGATTACAGCGGGGGTGGGCCTCTGTGTCAAGGGAGGCAGGAAAGAGGGCTGGTGCTGGAGGGGGCGGATTTTTAACTCGGGGGTGGGAGGAGCCCCCGCAATCAGAAGAAAACCACAGCCTTCCTGCCTAATGAAGTGCGGGCTCGCGGCCCGAGCCCCGCTGTCCCTGCGCTTGGGTGGCACATGGGCAGGATGCCAGCGCATGTGACTCACAGGCCTGTTCTGCATGGCCAGCCTGTGCTGACATTTAAAATCTGGAAATCTGCCCTCCCAGGTGGGCCCCTGGTGTCTCCAGAAGACCAGCCGTCTTCCCACAAGACAGGTGGGCTGTCACAAGACAGCAGCTGCCCCTTGAGACGAGGCGTGAGTGCCCCACGGTGTCCCTCTCACTGTCACCCCCAGCCATCCCCTGAGTTCGAGCGACAGGTGCTGTTTTTATTTCATTCGTGTTTTCGTATCTGTCTACACAGCCTCCTTCCTGTGTTCATATTAATGACAAGGTAGCACAATGTGGCATTTGAGAGTGCAGATTCTAGATCCGGAAGGCTTGGGTTCGGATCCCACCTCTGCCACCTCGCTGGCTGTGTGCCTCTGGCTAGGGGCTCCCCCTCTCTGTTCATTGCATGTTCTCAGCTTTAAACCTCCTACATCAGGATTGCTGTGAGGAGTGAGTGAGTTAACATCAGAGGAGATGCAGAGAAGAGAGTGTGGAAATTACTCGGTAGCAGGTGAAGACTCTTACGATTGCCACCCGTGATCACTGTTCCGGCCACTAGTCCTTTACGTCACGCACCTGCCACCCAAGTATCGGAGGTGCTGCCTACTGCCTGGGTTCCCTTCCTTTAGTGCTTCTCTACTGCTCACCCACTGTGGGTCCAAGGTCTTTGGAGTACAAAGCTGGAGGGAGTTTCCTGTCTGGAATAGATATTTTATTCCTTGAGGCAGGGAGGTTTCTGGGATCCCGGCCATATGGAGGAGTCTAGCTGACTTCCTTTAAAAACGAGTCTATTCTGGGGCGCGTGGGTGGCTTAGTCGGTTAAGCGTCCGACTTTCGCTCAGGTCATGATCTCGCGGTTCGTGGGTTCGAGCCCCGCGTCGGGCTCTGTGCTGACTGCCAGCTCAGAGCCTGGAGCCTGTTTCAGAGTCTGTGTCTCCCTCTCTCTGACCCTCCCCTGCTCACGCTGTCTCTCTCTCACTCCTAGAAATAAATAAAAAAAATATATTTAAAAAAACGAGTCTATTCTGCTGGGCTAGTGGGGCTCCCTAGCCTCCCTGTGCAGGATTGGTAGGGGCACTGGCCGTATCACGGTGTGTGTGTGTGTGTGTGTATGTGTGTGTGTGTGTGTGTGTAAGAAAGTGCATTGCTGAGCTGTGTGTGCCTGGTGGCGCTGCGGTTGGGTCTGGGCTCTAGCTGGGTGGCCCCTCTTCTTCCCAGCTGTGACCAGGCAAGTCCCAGCCTCTCTCTCGGCATCAGCTTTCTCTTCCTTAAAATGAAAGCAGTGGTAATGTGGGCGGCTTGTGTCAGCCTTGAGCGAGGTGGTGGTGTGTAGGAGGCTGGTACACCACAGACACAGCAGTACTGTGCCCTTTTCCTTCTTGTTCCAAAGGGAGAGTGCAGGGCTTGCCATGGCAGGAACTTGAACGTGAGCTCAGCATCTGATGAGCGGCAGATGGTCTCCCTTTCAGATCGTCGAGGAGCCTGGGAAGACGCGCTGATTATTAGGATGAGTGCTATGGTGATTCAGGCTTCTCTTTTCAGCTTTTTCAGGAGCAAAGCTGCATCCCAGACCCCACCTTGAACCCTGTCCCAGGCTGCCCCCGTGCCTGGAACAGTGCTTGCACCTCAAGTCTTTGTGGACTGAGTGAATGAATGCACAGTACCTTCCCATCCACGGTACTGAACAGGAGCGCACTGCCCTCCCCAGTGCTCGGGTGGGACAGGGGAGAAACGGTGCTTGGAGTCTGAAGCAAAGGAGTCAGAAATATGGCACTCTGTACCTCCGCAGGCCACATTGGCTAACTGAGCCTCAGTTTCCCCTTTGCAGAATGGAAATGGGTCAATCCAGTCATTGTGGGGATTTAAGCATGACTTCAGGACAAGGCCTGGAACATATGAGGTGCTCAATAAATGTTATTTTCCTTTTCTTTCTTCTGGGTGGTTTAAAGTAGAGGGAGTGTTTAGACCTTTGAATAATCCTCTTATACATGAATGCAATACTAATGCTTCTGGTTAACTATATATATGTTACATATATGTATATATATACAGGCTCACGTCATGATCTCACAGTTCATGGGTTTGAGCCCCACGTTGGGCTCTGTGCTGACAGCTAGGAGCCTGGAGCCTGCTTCAGATTCTGTGTCTCCTCCCTCTGTCCCTTACCTGCCCATGCTCTCGCTCTCTCTCTCTCTCTCTCTCTCTCTCAAAAATAAAATGAACATTAAAATTTTTTTAAAAAATCTATCCATATGCTAATAGTCATAAACTCATTTCATTCATTCATTTACTTTTTCCTTTCATTTGTTCACCCATCCATTCCTTCAGAGGGGGTACCATTTATATGACACTCTTTCTGCAAAAATCCTTTATAGGACAAGCCGCTATAGGGTGCGGGGGATATGAAATTTAACAACACCACATCCTTTACTTGAGGACCTTGCCGTCTTCCGAGAGAGAAAGAGACAGCTAAAGCTGTGATACACCTTGCAAAGGTGATCTCTCTGTCAGAAGCCTCTGCCACTCCTTAACTCCTGAATCCTGTTTCCCTCCAGGGCTCACCCCCCTCCCACTCAGACACCCAGCACATTTCCGATCAAATTTAAGACACTCTCTCAGGCTGAGGTTCATGGTAAGATCACCCCTTGCCTCGCCTCCCCCAAGTGGGTGAGCAGCAGGCCCCTTGAGTGAAGGGAGGGAGAGCACTGCCTAACTGCTCATTCATTCATCCATCTGCCATCCCCTTTTATTAGAGCATAATGGTCAAAGGGGAAGATTTTGGAGCCAGGCTGCCTGGGCTCAGATCCTGGCTCTCATGCTTACTTAGCTTAGCTGCAAGATTTGTGTGAAATTCCTGAACCATTCTGGACCTTGGTTTACTAATCTACAAAATGGTATAAGAATACCTAAGGGGTTGTATTAGCTAGCTATTGCTGTGTAACAAATTACCCCAAAATGTAGTGGCTTGAAATTTATCACCTCAGTTTCTGTGGGTCGAGAGTCTAGGCATGGCTCACCAGGGTCCTCGGGCTCTGGGCCTCTCTCAAGGATGCAATAATCAAAGGGTTAGTGGAGCCTGCAGTTACCTTCAGGCTTGAGGCAAATCAGCTTCCAAGCTCACTTGAGAGGGTGTTGTGAGGAGACTTAATTCCTTGCAGCTTGTCGGGTCTGAGGGACTCAATGACCCCCTGGCTGTTGGCTGGGAGCTTCTATTGGCCCCTTGCCCCCTGGTCCTCTGCACAAGGCAGCGAGCCACACATCAGCTTGTTTCATCAGAGGGAGCAAGCAAGTGGGCGAGAGAAGAGAGCTTTAGCAAGACTCAAATCCCGGTCTTTTACAACCTTATCTCAGAAGTGACATCCATCACTTCTGTGTATTCTGTTCATCAGAAGTAAGTGACCAGGTCTGGTTACAGATTCCACAGGGTGTGAATGCCTAGACGGTGGGGTGGCGGATCACCGTGGTCGTGGGGATTGAACGAGCTGTAGGTGTAAACCATTTATAAGAGTGTCTGGGACAGAGTTCACACTTAATAACTCTTAGCTGTTATTATCACTTATATGATTATTACCCATAGCATGTTTTTTTCTAGCAAATAGTCATTAACTTTCCTCTTCCATTAAAGGCACCATCTTTATTGCTATTGTGAATTCTTAGGGTGCTGGGAGCAGATGAATTATAAGTGGGTCCTTCCTCAGAGAGCTCTCTGCATACTGGGGCAATGGATGTTCATTTAAAAAATAGAGACCATGGAGTAGGAAATGATTATTGTATTGCCAGAGGAGGGCAGAGACCCAGAGCTGGAAGGCTCTGGATGTGCACAGGGATTAGCAATTGTTCGGTTTGGCTGGGAAGCAGGACACATGGAGGTTGGAAGAGGAGGTTCGTGCCAGATGGTGACAGGAGTTTGGAGTCTATCTTCAATGAAGTTGGAAACCAGGGAAGATTTTTTTTTAATGTTTATTTATTTTGAGAGAGAGAGAACGAGCAGGGGAGGGGCAGAGAGAGAGGGAGACAGAGGATCCAAAGCAGGCTCTGCGTTGACAGCAGACAGCCCTATCCAGGGCTCAAACTCATGAACAGTGAGATCATGACCTGAGCCAAAGATGGACACTTAAATGACTGAGCCGCCTAGGTGCCCCCAGGAAGGATTTTTGAGATGGAGAGTGTCATGGGCAAGGATGCATAGCCCAGAAGGGAGTGGTCAAAAGGGGAAGCTCTGAAGTCATCCATTAAAGTTCAGAAAGGAGGTTATTTTCCTTGGTCAAGACAATCCAACAGAAGAAAATCCAGTGCAATGAAAGCACCCATTTCTCCTCTGGTTGCCTGTCTCACCCATCTCTGAGATGTGCTCACAAAGAGCACACCACCTTTGTCTTCCCAGTCTGCGGCTGCTTGGCTACTGGGAAATAGGCCTGAGATGTTAGAGCTCATTTAATGAGCCTGCTCCTGGAGCCTCATTCTGTGACATTTGGCTGTGTCATTTGACCTTCTGCCTCTCATGTTCCTCATCTGAAAATGGGATGATTTTGCTGACCTTGCTGACCGTGAATACTCTGACAATTGCATCCATGTACACACATGCACACACGTGTGCACGTTCCTATTTATTGAGTACTTTTAAAGAACTCCACAGTTTTATAGGCTTTCATTATCCCCATTTTACAGATGAAGATGTAGAGACTTGTTAATTAAGTAACTTGCTGATAATTGGCAGAGCACAGCCCGGTTGACTTCTCAACCACGTGTCTAACCACTGTGCTGCCATGCCCGTGTCTAAATGCTTAATAAGTGGCCTTCCCTCTCTGCAAACAAGCAATCAGAGAAAAGGAAAGGTCTCAATGTCCACTGGAGGGTTGGATATACAGGGAGGCTTCCTCGGGAGGGCAGAAGCCGGGCCTGACTTAACTCCAGGTCCTTGCTCAGCTCTGACCAGAGAGAGGGGAGGCTCTTACATATACGTGTGTGTGTTATGTGGCTGAAGGAGTATCTCTCCATCATCTGGCACCCTCTATTTTGCGAACTCACCTTTAAATCTCTCGGAGCTGTATAGATCTAAATACCTTTTTATCAGCCATCAAGCCATTAGCTGTGACTCTTTTATCGGACACTAGATTTGGTGGGACATCAGAGGCTCCTACATGGTCTCTGGGGATTGCTGGCCTCCGAAGCTATTTTAAGAGCCACGCTGTGAAGTCTTGGGTCTCATTACAGGGCACTGGGGCGCTAAGCTGCTTAGCCTTTTTCTGGCACCACATCCTGAGAAGGCCTCCCTCGGTAACTTGAAAATTGCATTGAAAGGGAGGCTCAGAAACGAAATGATAGGATTTCCTCCAGGGAGGTTCTGTAATCTGGATTTGAGGATGGGAAGTGTGTTCTGGTTGAGAAGCCAGTGGAGGAAGATACTAGGTCCTTTGAGGTTGGTGTGGCAAAGAGGCTCCCCTTCAGGGGGTCCTTGAGTGGCTCAGGACCATGGCATGGCATTTGGTGTCTAAAGATAAGGGACAGCTGTGGTTACTCATAAGAAAGGGGCATTATAAGCAATTTAAGATTTTCTTTGTTTTTCACTTTCCAAATTTTCCATAGTGAATATGGAAATATAATTTTTTTCCATAATTTTTACCAAAAACTTGTAATTAGAAAAATAGGTCATTTTATTTATTTTTTTTACATTTATTTATCTTGGAAAGTCAAAGAGAGACAGAACACAAAATGGAGGAGGAGCAGAGAAAGAAGGAGACACAGAATCCGAAGGAGGCTCCAGGCTCTGAGCTGTCAGCACAGAGCCCGACATGGGGCTCAAACCCATGAACCGCGGGATCATGACCTGAGCTAAAGTTGGACGCTTAACCAACCGAGCCACCCAGGTGCCCTAGTTTTATTTATTTTTTAAAACGTTGTTTAAGTTTATTTATTTTGAGAGGGAGAAAGCAGGGGAGAGGCGGGGGCGGGGGAATCCCAAGCAGGCTCCACACCGACAGCGCAGAGTCTGACAGTGAGACTCAGTCCCACAAACTGTGAGATCATAACCTGAGCCAAGGTCATGAGTCAGACACTTAACTGACTGAGCCACCCAGGTCCTGAAAAATTGGTCATTAAAAAAAATGATTCACGTCTGCTCCTTAAATAACTTGTCATAGGGGGTCATTGACATATTAAAAATGATGGTATCACATGAAAGTGCTCTAATAATAATTTTGGATTTAATGTATCCAGAGCAAACTCTTATTTTCTCTTCCCAAACGTCCTTCAATGCTTGCTTCCCCATCTTGGCCAATAGCCACTCCATTCTCCAGTTGCTGAGGTCAGAAGCGGTGGAATTACCCTTGACTTAGGATCTCATGGCACACCTGTAGTGACCGGTCAGCAAACCTGACATCTCTCCTTTGGAAAAATAGCCAGACGGCTTCCTTCCATTGGTAACCACACTGGTCTAATCATCATTTCTTAGCTAGAATGTTGGAGTAGCCTTTTAATCGGAGACCTTCTCTCTTCTCCAGTTTATTCCCTACATGGTGGGGAGTGAGGTCATTAAATGTCAAGTCCCAGTCTGTCCCTTCCCTGTCAAATCTCTCCATAGCTTCTGATCTCATGGTGAATAAAATTCGCACATTAAAGTGTCTCCAAAAACCTGATTGTTAAAAATAGCCATAGGGCTAAATAGCGGGATAGGTCATAGTCTATTTATTTACTTTTTGGTGGACCCTCCCTGCATTTACTAATAGGGCGCTATTGTGCACATCAACATTGGTCTTTGTCTTCTTCTCAGATGATTTATCTAAAATGGATTCTTTTTTTTTTTTTTAAAAAGTTTGTTTATTTTGAGAGCAAGAGAGCAGAAGCAGAGGAGGGGCAGAGAGAAGAGAGGGAGAGAGAGAGAATCCCAAGCCGACTTTGTGCTTCCAATGCAGAGCGGGACGTGGGGCTTGAACTCACGAACCTGTAAGATTGTGACCAGAGCCGAAATCAAGAGTCTGATGCAAGAGTCTGATGCTTAACTGACTGAGCCACCCAGGCGTCCCTATCATGGATTCTTAGCGGAGGAATTACTATAGAAGAGGGACCTGTTGAGTACTATCAGGAAAGGAGAGAAGTTGAGGACTTTTGCCAGTTTATTTTCTGGAAGGTTTGTCCCTGTTTATAATTTCATGAAACGTATATGAGCATATCTATAAAACTGCACCCTTAGAGCAGTTGATTTTACAAACTTGGCCTGTATCCTACTGTGGTAATTAAAAATATTATATCTGTGTGTTTTAGTTGCATCTGTTTTATTATCAGGGGCTCATATACCTTTTTTCCCCAAAGCATTACTGATCATTTGCGAATTGACTATTGGTGTGACCTGTCTCATTTCTTCAAGGACTGTTCATTTATGTTTTGACTGCCCTCATCACCGAATGTGCACGAGGGGTTTGGTGCTTCCTGGAAACGTATAGTTGGGAAGGTGCGGTGGGAGGCAGTGTGGAGTCATACAGACAGGCAGTGCCTGGAATCAGAGTACTGATTTCCAGCGCCCCTCCCCCTCCTGCATACTGGCTATGCAAACCGGGTCAGAGTGGACACTCTCTAAAATTCTGTCTGCACCAGTCAACATAGGTCTAAGAAGAGTGCTAGGACCTGAGTCAGCAGACTCTTTCTGTAAAGGACAAGGGACGGTGAATCTATTTGGCTTTATGGACCATACAGTCTCTGTTGACTACCAGATCTACCATTGTGGTGCCAAAGTAGCTCTAGACAACACAGAAATGAATCTGTGTTCTAATAAACTGTACTTACTGACACTGATTTGAATTTCATGTAAATTTCATGTGTCACAAAATCTTCTTTCAAAAAAATTTTCCCCAACTACTTAATAACATAATAACCATCCTTAGTTCGCAGGAGGTGTTTGGTCCTTGAGCTGAAATTGACTGATCCCTCCCTTAGGGTCCTGAGCACGTTGAAGGAGAAGACACCTGTGAGTAACTTGGCCTGTTGTTTGGCACAGATCAAGTGCTTAGCCTATATCATTATTATTCTCATGATATGACTGTGATTTTGTAAAGTATTATCAGCATTGTCAGTTTTAGAATGTGGGCTAATTCTCACCTTCCATACTTGCTGGAGCATGCCTGGGATGGTCTAATTTGTGGTGGCCATCCCCAGTACATCACAGATGCTGAACGCTTCTGTTTCTCTTGCCCTGTGTAAATGCAAATCGTTGGTCTCTGCTCCCCACCTGTTCTGGGCTGCAATTGACTGAAACCTTTTTAGCTTTCTGAACACACCATGCCCTCCCTCACCTTGAACTGCTCATTGCATTCTGTATCTTAATTCTTTCAACACATGGCCCAACCGTTGCCTTTCGATGCGGAGACAATAAATAATACCAACAGAGCCCTCGGACCTTAAAGGTCTTAACACATCCATCATTGTATTCTCCAGTCTAAGTCTTTTTGTTTTTTAATAGTTTCCCCTGCAGAATCCTGTCCAAATTTCCTGAATCTGCCCTTGAACGATTTCTGAGAACTCCATCCCCACACATGACACTGTTAACACCATAGCTGGTTGCTGGGTTTTTATTGGGAATTCAAATCCCCCTTCCCGTGGCACTTGGCCTGCAAAGGAAAGTGGAAGAGCATTGTTCATTCTTTAATTAAAGCAGTAGCTGCTACAGCTGTTGACGGCCTGATTTAAATGCCTCTGTGAAAAGAGAGCAGAAATGCAAGCAGTTTCGGGTGGGCACTCTTGCTGCATCCAGTGCAGCCCCTGTGGCAGTGGGTGTGGACGTGTTCCAATAAAACTTTATTTACACAAACAGGTGGTGGCTAGATTTGACCCGCCAACCCCCATGGTGGAGAGGTAGAGCGGCACTCTGGTAGGAGTTGTTCAGAGATTAGGAGGCAGGGAAACTGTTCCATGAGCAGCCCCCCACCCCACTCCCGCTTCTGGAAGCTGCTCCAGGGGAATTGAAAGCGTCCCCCATGACCTAAGGATAGAGCTGAGGCTGCAGTTTGAGATGAACTAGTGGCTCCGTCTTCACTGAGTCCTCTCTGCCTTCCTTCAACCAGCCGGATTCTGAATTCCATGTTGTTCTTGGACAAAGAGCCCCCCCCACCCATGCCTTCCAAAAGCCCTAGGAGGAAATTGGACAATGTTGCTGAAAGCTCTTGAGTTGGGTGGGGGATGGGGCGCATCTGGTAACCTGTGTAGGGTCATCCTGACTGTTGCTGCGGGCTCTGTTCTTTTGTCTCAAGCGGGTCCCCGGCTTTATCTCCTGGCGCCACGTGCATCCCCAGCCACAGCTGTGTCATGGCCCTTCTCTTCTTAAAACGTTGAACCTCTAGGGGTGCCTGGGTGGCTCAGTCAGTTGAGCATCTGACATCAGCTCAGGTCACGACCTTGGGGTTCATGAGTTCGAGCCCCACATTGGGCTCTCTGCTGTCCACACAGACTCTGCTTTGGATCCTCTGTCTCCCCGCCCTCTCCCAAAAATAAATAAACATTTTTAAAACATTTAAAAAAAACCTTTGATCTCCACTTAAAAACCTGTGTCTACAGCCTAACATCCTAGTCGTTAGTTTTATTTATCTGCAACTAGTTGGGCACCAACTAGGCGACTGGCTGTTCTGGGCACTGAGGCTATAATAGTGAAGAAAACGGTTGAAAACTCTGCCTCATGGAGCTTACATGCCCATGGCGGTAAATTATTTGAAATAAGTGAGTGTATACAGTAGTCTCACTTTATCTGCAGTTTTACTATCTGCATTTTGGATGACGGCGGTCAGCCAGGGTCTGGAAACAAATGATTCTTCTGACATATTGTCAGGAGGTCAATAGTATAACGCTTATGTCACAGATTACTGCCCTCACTTTGTCCTAGTATGTAGCCTTTTTATCATCTCCCATCACACAAAGAAAGGTGACTATAGGGCAAGATATTTAGAGAGAGAGAGAGAGAAGAGAAACCATATTCACATAACTTTTATTACAGTATATTGTTATAATTGCTGTATTTTATTAGTAGTTATGTTGTGAATCTCTTCCTGTGCCAAATGATATATTAAACCTTATTGTAGATGTGTCCATATGGGAATGACATAGTGTGTCCAGGGTTGGGTACATCGGTCTTGTGTCAGTTATTTGTGAACTTCACACAGGGCATGGGGGGCGGGGGGAATCAGATTTGCATCTTAGAAAGATCAGTTGTAGAGTTTAAGTGTGATAATAGGTAAGGGGCTTCTTGCCCCTTGTACACAGAAGTTACTCACAGTAGTAGTTGATGAGGATGATGGTAGTGCCAAAGTCTGAATGCTCGTGTCCCCCAAAGTTCATATGTTGAAACTGTGACCCTCGAGGTGATGGTATTGAGGAGAGGGGCCTTTGAGAAGTGATGAAGTCATAGGACTAAGCCCTTATGAATGGTATTAGCGTCCATAGAAAAGAAGTCTGAGGGGCACCTGGTTGGCCCAGTCCATTAAGCATCTGACTCTTGATCTGAGCTTAGGTCTGGATCTCAGGGTCTTGAGCTCAAGCCCTGTGTTGGGCTCTGTGCTGGGCGGGAAGCCCACTTTAAAAAAAATGGAGGTGCCTGGGTGACTCAGTTGGTTAAGCATCCAACTCTTTGTTTCGACTCAGGTCATGATCTCATGGTTGGTGAGTTTGAGCCCTGCGTCGGGCTCTGTGCTGACAGTGGGGAACCTTCTTAGGATTCTCTCTCTTCCTCTCCCTGCCCCTTCCTGCTCTTCTCATTCTTTCTGTCCCTCTCTCAAAATAAATACATTAACTAAAAATAAATTAAAAAGAAGGGGCACCTGGGTAGCTCAGTCGGTTGAGCATCTGACGTTAGCTCAGGTCACGATCTCATGGCTTGTAGGTTCAAGCCCCACATCAGGCTCTGTGCTGACAGCCCAGCGCCTGGAGCCTGCTTCAGATTCTGTGTCTCCCTCTTTCTTTGCCCCTTCCCTGCTCATGCTCTGTCTCTCTCTAACTCTCAAGAAATATAAAATAAACATTTTTAAAAAATTAAAAGAAAAAGAGAAAAAGCCAGGAAAGAACTCTCTTCCACCATGTGAAGGCACAATGCGATGTCTGTATCCTGGGGGAAAACCCTCACTCAGCCATGCTGGCACTCTGACCTTGGACACCCAGCCTTTGGAACGATAAGAAGTAAATTTCTGTTGCTTCTGAGCCACCTAGGGTATGGGGCTTTGTTACAGGAGCCCAGACAGACTAATACAGGGAGCGCCTGTGTTTGTGGAGCACTTAGATGTCACACAGTTAGTGGAGATAGTAGGAGTAAAACTAGTAGAATTAGAATGAGGAATAACACTAGTTATACTGTTAACTAGCTGTAAGAGGTGGGACGGCACTGAAGATTAGGAGATGGCATCTCCATTAGTTATCAGTTGCTGTGCAGTAAGTTACCTTCCTGCTTTGTGACTCAGAACAACGTTGTAGGAGTTATCTCACCATTTCTCTGGGTCAGAAACCCAGGCAGGACGTCCCTAAATCCTCGCCCAGGCCATTGGCTGCTGTCAAGGAGCCAGCCGGGGCTGTGGGCGTCTCAGGCTGGGGAGGGGTCAGGATCCGTTTGGGGGCTCAGCTCCTTGGTCGTTGGCGGGATTCAGTTCCTCTCAGGCTGTTGGACTGAGGACCTCAGGTCTTTGCTGGTTGTTGGCTGGGGGTTCCCCGCCAACCTCCCCAGGTTGTGGCCACGTGGACATCTCCATAGGGCAGCTGGCAGCATGGCTTTCCCCCGAGTGAGCAAGTGAAGGAGCGAAAGCAGGTGTGAGCAAGAGACAGGAAGTCTTACGTTCTGATCTCAAGGGAGCCTTATCAGCCCAACCTTTCCCATCCGCCATGTTGTGGCAGAAGTGGATCTGAGAATCGAGTCCACACCTAGGGGACTCTGGGGCATCTTAGAGGCTGCCTGCTGCTTCAGCAGACTTATTCCAGGCTTGTTGAGGGTGAAAATAAGTCTGAAATGGCCCAGACATCAGATGGGAGCACAAGGTAAGGATACACCACGGGAGAGCTTGGGAAGAGACCCTGGGATGTTCTGGTCCTCGTTCCTTTTAAATTTCATTCTCATGACTCCCTTGAGTTGCTTCCTCTGAGCTGTGTGGTCTGGGGATAAGTAAGTACCTGCCTCCATCTCCACATCCAGGCATCTGAGGTCATGCTGCCTGTCATTGTCCTGAGCTCATATCTATTGCATGGCATGGTTCAGCCCTTAGCACTCAGTGGGCTTCCGCTGAGATTAGTGAAGATGAAGTGAATCACAGTAGACACTCTTACCCAGGGGATCCATCCCAAGGCCCCCCATGGATGCCTGAGACTGCACATAACACTCAACCCTACATCTGTCCTGTTTTTTTCCTAGGCATACATACCTATGGTGAAGCTTAATTTCTAGATGAGGCACAGCAAGAGCTAATAATAAAATAAAAGATTTATACCAGTACCCTGTAATAGAAGTTAGGTGCATGTAGTCTGTTTCTCCCAAAATATCTTCTTGTCCGGTGCTGACCTTCCTTCTTGTGATGGTGTCAGGCGATCAAGCGCCACATGGAGAGATGAAGCGAGGTGAATGACAGAAGCATTGTGACGTAGCCTTAGGCTGCTACTGACCCTCTGACGATACATCAGAATGAGGATCATTTGCTTCTGGACCGCAGTTGACCGCAGGTAACAGACTAATAAGGGGTATTACAGTATTCACCACCTAGTGCCCCCTGGCATTTCATCGGTGGTGGAGAAATGAGTGGTGTCCGCCAACCCTGGGTCCGTCAGTGGAGAGTCGCAGGAAAGATCCTCCCCTCTGCAGCTGTCCCTGTGGTTTTCAAGGAGTGCACGCATTACTGTAACCTGGTGTGAACCCCAGTATCCACCCGGAAGGGCATGGGGGGAGCATCTGTGCCACCTTGAGCCCCTGTTCCCTCAAGCACGAAGCAGGCACTGTGATGCCAACCTCCTAGGCTCTCTTAGGTTGGGTTATCCCGGGAGCTGACCATGAGGTGGCTCAAGTGCACATAGTGTATCTGGAAAGCAGCTCTAGGAGGCAGTGCTGGGGGAGAGCGGGAAGGGGTCCAGTGAAGAGGGAGTGTCCATGGTGTATTCTTAATCCCATTGGGAACTCTGGAAGCCGATAATGAACTTGAACTTCATGTTGATCGCATCCGTGGGGTGAGGGTCCCGGGGTATTTGTACCCCACTTTCCATCAGCCACTGGGCACAGATAGTGTGCCTGTCCCAGGAGTGTGGTCAGGGACCGACAGCTCCCCCTACCTGGGGCCTTGCCCAGTACACTCAACAGGCCTCTCTTTGTGCACCGTTTTACATATTCTCCTCCTCCCCCAGTCTGGGTTCCTTGGGGCCATTTCTGTAATCCCGTCCCCTCCCCCCCCCCCCATAAAGTGCATACAGCCAGCACTCAGTGTCTTTTGAATGAATTGTGATAATTATAGATGTGTATTAAACGTTTAGTGGGGGCGCCTGGGTAGCTCAGTGGGTGAAGCCGCAGACTCTTGATTTCAACTCAAGTCTTGATCTCGGGGTTCGTGAGATCAAGCCCCACATCGGGCTCCATGCTGACAGCTTGCAGAGCCTGCCTCTGATTCTCCCCTTCTCTCCCTGCCCCTACCCTGCTCACACTCACTCCCTCAAAATAAATAAATAAACTTAAACATTTAAAAAATTTTTAATGTTATGTCCAACACTTAAATGGTGTTCCAACCATTATTACAATTATTATTTTTTATCTATTTATTTAGCATTTTATTACACTTGAATAGGCCAGTGAAGGAAAGCATGTGCTCAGGGGCTTGTTTTCATTTTGAAAAGAATCCCTAACGCCCTGCCTGCCTGTGGAAAACCTGATTCTCACGTTTATAGAGCAGTTGGCGCTTTGCAAATGGCCTTCCCAGGTATCGGTTCATTTAATGCTCTGTGGTAGGTGAGGCCGCCCTTCCTGCTGCGTGCTGTGAGTCGGTCCAGGAGGTCCGCCTTGTGTTTCCAAGCAGAGTTGACGTGTCTGTCTGGGTAGATTAATTTCTCCTTTTTCACTTGCCTGGATCAGTGGGCACCTTTGCCTGTGTGGAGAGAGAGAGAGGGTTAGGGGCTATGGAAAAGGCGGAAGGGCGTGGGAAGCACTGCTCATCCTTCTCAAGAAGTCCTCTCTTCCGTTGGCACTCAGAGTCCTACACCTTCTTCTCTCCAATTTATACGAGGACACGGATTCTAAGTAATTAGATCACAGTCTCATTACTGTTCTCATTAATGTGCGCAAGCCCTGAGTACCCGTGAGTCTCTCATAAGTTTTCGGTGCTTTGGGAAAGGAATCTGTGGCTGACCTCTGGGGTCATACGTCCTTTGTAATAGAAAATAACAAAAGGGTTCAGCTCCAGGGCTAAGCTGTTAAACAGTCTATGCCTTACAATCTTCTGGTTGCAAGGGACAGCACTCAACTCAGAATGGCTTCAGGATTAAAAAAAAAAGTTGATGGATCGGATCATTTAGCTGATTCAGGTACAGCTGGATCAAGGAGTTAAGTAAAAAAATGTCTTGGCATATCTGTCTCCTTTTGCTCTGCTCTTGATTCTGTGCTGCTCAGTAAAGGCACAGGCATCTTCAGGGCGTCCACCCTACCAGCTTGGCCTCCCCAGAAGGAAAATTGTGTCTGCTTCCCAGTGTCAGTAGGTTGAGCAAATGTCCCGAGGTGCACTAGTTGGCCTTGCTTGGGTGGTGTCTCATTGTTGGTGCTTGCGGATGGACTTTAACTTCAGATAGACCTTCTTGACTAATAATTTGCATCTGATGGATCCCATGGCTATTTCCATTGGCTACTTTAGGAAGTTGGTCTTGCCTTTAACTTGATAACACGGAGGCTATTGTGTGAAGAGAAAAGTAGGCAGGAGCCCTCCCTAAATCAACGAAGTGGGAAGAAGAACCGTGCATCCAGGCACCAGAATAGAGTTTGCCCTTCCAGGAAGGTCCGGACTAATGTCTGTTAAGTAAGCACCTTCTATGTGCCTGGAAGTGATCTAGCTCCTTTAAGAGGCATGGACACTAGAACTTTGTAGCACAGGCTCTGGGGTCTGACTGGTGGAGTTTAATCATAACTTTGTAGCTGTGTGACACGAGGCAAAATCTTAACTCTTGAGGTTTCAGTCTCCTGCTCTGCAAAGCGGCGATACTAATAGCTCCTCGCAGCAAGAATGAAGACAGCAATGCCTCCCCAACGCTTAGCATTGCGTCTGTGTCACATTAATCTCCAATAAGTGTTAGGAATTATTTTTCCTCCCCTCAGGAACAGGACGCCTGTTTGATGCTTCTGCAGGTGAGGGAGGGGAACTCTCTCTGAATTTCAAGTCCTTGGCTTTCCTGGTATCAAAGCTTTTTGTTGGGCGAGAGGATGCAGTTAAACAGCGAAGGCAGCGTCCATCTGTGTGGATTCTTGGGTGTATTCCTCAGGATGCTTGCTCGCTTCTAACACAGCTGTGATCTCGTCCTGAACCCAGAATGTATGTGAGCGGGGTTGTAAGTCACAGACGCCTGCCTTGGGGTCCTGTTTCTACCCCCATACTGGTTTTGTGGCTCACAAGCTACCCTTCCCACCCACACTTTAGAGTAAACGACATTCTCCAATATCACATAATTCAGAAGATTCAAAGCCGAGGTTTGCACTTCAGTCATCACAATCTAGGAGTTTTAACTCTTCAGATATCTCTAGAAAGTGAAGGGCTAACATACGATCAGGTAGCACACTCCCCTACCCCTGAATGCCCGCAAGAGTTCGGGGAACCATCAGGAAACTGAGGCTCCGCCTGTCTTCGCACATCCCTTGGCCCCGTTCAATCTTGGGCAGATATCTGAGTGTCCCCCTCGTACTGGACAGTGTAGATGAGGGAGTCAGAACACTCTGGCCTTCTGGGGTCAGATGCGGTTTTTCCCACTCAGGGCACCCACCTGACGATCACTGTCCGTTGTGCACTGGGGGTATCCAAAGCCCGCTTGGTCATTTACACACCTTCACCCATTGACTTGGGTCGCATAGCTGTTTGGAATGCTCTCGCATGTGCATATTTTCTTAGCATTCTGCCACAGCCCCGTACCAGCAGTAGCTACCACAGAACAGGGGTCTACCGTGTGGGTTCGGCTCTCTGCGCAAGTCCTGAACTCAGAGCCACCACTTCAGAGTTATCTATGTCACCTTCTCAGCAGGACCTTCTCCTGTTACCTTTTAAAAACCTGCCATGTCGTCTACCCCGCCATTAACATTCCCGGTCTCCTCCTCCTGGGTGATTTTTCTCCGCGAGCGCGCCCCCCCTGGCATCCTGCCATCCAGTGTCCCTCCTCTTGTTCTCTTGCCCGACTTCTCCCACGAGAATGTCAGCCACGCAAGAGCAGGCTGTGTGTGTTTTGATCACTGCTGTGTGCCCAGAACCAAGACTGGAAACAGGCACCATGGATGAATGAATGAATGAATGAATAAATGAATGGGCTTCATATTTACAGTATCTCTGTGAGGTTGGTTTTTTTTATCATCATCCCAGCTTTATAGATGGGGAGACTATTTGGCAAGGAGGTGTTTCATTTTCTTTTTTTAAAAGAACTTATTTATTTTGAGAGAGAGAGAGAGCACAGTTCAGGGACGGGCAGAGAGAGAGAGGGAGACCCGGACACGGGGCTCGAACTCACAAACAGCCAGATCATGACCTGAGCCGAAGGTGGCTGCTTAACCGACTGAGCCACCTGGGTGCCCCTTCATTTTTGTTCTTGATTAATTTGCCCCTGGTGTCCCACCACAGGAGAGGCCAGAGGCCCAGCCAAAGCCAAGGCTCTCCGGTTTCCAGCCCCCTGTTGTCTGAGCGGCCACATCGAGGGGAACAACGTGGGAACAACATGGAAGGGCCTGGTCATGTCAGCTCTGCTGCCGGTGCTCACGGTGTCCATAAAAAATGTTTATTTTAGTCCCGCCACTGATGCTTATGAATAAAATTTAGTCCTCATTCAGAAACACATTAGCAGTAGCCATTTGGCATCCTGTTACTGCGTTAATTTTTATGGAGAAGATAACAGCGGCCAGAAGCATACCTTCTCCCCCCAAAACAGAGCACGCACCTCCCAGGCGGGGCCGGCGGTGCTCACCGCCCATCGTGAGCCGGGCTGGCGTGTCACTACAGCTTTCCTTAGGGGACCCAGAGTGTAATTTTCAGATGGCGGTTTGTTTAGCTGCCACGTTACATCTCAGGCTTGGCCATTACATTTCATTAACAGGGAAACATAAGCCATAAATCATTGATCAGAAACAGGTTGTTAATCGGTCCGGTTAGAGCGTCTGCCGGCTGGCAGGGCCTGGACCGCAAATTGATGGATGTCGGAGCTCCGGACTCGCTCAGGTAACCCATTAAAGCAATCCTGCTAATCATTTTCACTAATATTTATTGAGCTAGTTTCCTACGTGCCTGTGAGGGCTGGAGTCTCACAGCAGCCCTCAAAAGACAGTTCTCCTGTTACGGACGAGGAAATTGAATTCCAGAACAGTTCGGCTGCATCAACACCACCTCAAAGTGGCACAGGTGGGATCCCAACCCAAAGGTTCAGACCCCGCAACGTCATGGCCATGGGCTTCCTCTTCCCTAAAGTGCACCCTCGGATGGGGAAAGGGGACAGCATTAGAAGTCACCCACCACTCTGACTTGGTGGC
Source organism: Proteles cristata cristata (assembly GCA_017311185.1). Classification (NCBI taxonomy): domain Eukaryota; kingdom Metazoa; phylum Chordata; class Mammalia; order Carnivora; family Hyaenidae; genus Proteles; species Proteles cristata. Next base: position 145,844 of record JAESUZ010003863.1, read on the forward strand.
TGCTTTTCTATGGAACAGACCTCTCCCAGCCTTGAGGAGGCTGATGGGGGGGCGGGCGGGGGGACGCTGAGAATCTGCAAGATTGAATTTTAACCCGCGCCTCCGAACAGCTCAAGTCGACCAGCGTGGCCGGGCTTTGGGTTAATTCGTCTGACTTCACGCCTGTCGTCCTGGGCAGAGTGGTAGCAGCTGGGCCCGTTCACATCCGATTAACCTTGTGTGTTGGAGTGACACCTGGCTGTGCCGGAGCCCCGGGTCCTGTAATTAGGAATGTAGACAACTCTGGCTTCCTCCTGTGGTGCTGGCTCTGCAACTGCCTCCAGCCCCCGGGCTCCCGCACCCGATCCAGGCTCTGACGCCTGACGGGCTAACACTTCCTCGCTGCTCGCCTTCCTAGCTCACGGCCTCGTTGACAGTCATGGTGCCCTCACCTGGCTGCTTTGTTCCCATTTTACGGATAAGAACACGGACTTCTGGAGAGACTGAATATGTGATCTGAGGTGACACCCAGCTACTTAATCTTTGGGACAGTTTTGTTTTTTAGTCATTGGAAGTGTACGGTGTTCAATAGTGTTCATGCCTGGTGTCGTACGTTCTGTGGGTTTGGGCACATTTATAATGGTACATATCAACCATTGGAGCGTTATAGAGAATAGTGCCTCTGTTCTGAAAAGCCTCTGGCCCACCTGTTCATCCCTTCTCCTCGCCCCCCGGGTCCCCAGTCCCTGGCAGACACTGATCTTTTCACTGTCCCCATAGTTTTACCTTTTCTGGAACATCAGAGTTGGAGCCATACAGTGTGTAGCACGTGTTTTCACATTGGCTTCTTGCACTTAGTAACATACATTTAAGATTCCTCCATGTCGTTCCATGGCTTCATATTATTTTAATGGTTGTTATTTTTGAGAGAGAGAGAACGTGAGTGGTGGAGGGGCAGAGAGAGGGAGGAAGACACAGCATTCGAAACAGGCTCCAGGCTCTGAGCTGTCAGCAGAGAGCCCGATGCGGGGCTCAAACCCTGGAACGGCGAGATCACAACCTAAGCTGAAGTCGGATTCTTAACCGACTGAGCCATCCAGGCGCCCCTGAAATTATTTATTTTTAGCACTGAGCAATAGTCCATTGTCTGGACATACCACAGTTTATTTATCCATTCACCTGCTAAAGGACATCTTGGGGGGCACCTGTGTGGCTCAGTCGGTTAAGTGTCTGACCTCAGTGTAGGTCATGATCTCTTGGTCTATGAGTTTGAGGCCCGTGTCGGGCTCTGCACTGACAGCTCAGAGCCTGGAGCCTGTTTCGGATCCTGTGTCTCCCTCTCTCTCTTCCTCTCCCCCATGCATACTCTATCTCTCTCTTTTTCAAAAATAAATACTAGGGGCGCCTGGGTGGCTCAGTCAGTTAAGCGTCCGACTTCGGCTCAGGTCGTGATCTCACGCTTCATGGGTTCGAGCCCCACGTCGGGCTCTGTGCTGACAGCTCAGAGCCTGGAGACTGCTTCGATTCTGTATCTCCCTCTCTCTCTGGCCCTCCCCCGCTCACGCTGCCTCTCTCTCTCTCTCTCTCTCTCTCTCAGAAATAAACATTAAAATTATTAAAAATAAATAAATAAATATTAAAAAAATAAAATTTAAAGGACATCTTGGTTGACTTCCAGGTTTTGGCAGTTTGATTAAAACTGCAGCGCACTGGGTTTGGGGTGGAATAAATTTTCGACTCATTTGGGCAAATACCAAGGACGGTGGTCACTGGATCATATGGTAAGAGGACGCTTAGTTTTGTTAGAAACCGCCACCTGTCTTCCAAAATGGCTGGGCCGTTTTGTATTCCCACCAGCGGTGGAGAATTTCTACTGCTCCACGTCCTCACCAGCACCTGATGTTGTCAGCGGTCTGAGTTCGGCCTTTCCATACAGATTTTCAACCTGGTTGTTTTGCCTGTAAATGCAGCGATCCTTCTATGTGCTAAGTGACTTGGGTAGATTCGATCCTCACAATAAATAACCCCATGACTCAGGTGCTAGTATTATTATTACTAGTTTTGACTATAGTTGATACTCATTGTTATATTGGTTTCGGGTGTTGGGTATGGTCATTCTACAAGTCTCCACAGCATGCTGTGCTCAACACAAGTGTGGCTGCCGTCTGTCACCATGAAACACTGTTACAATACCATTGACTATGTCCCTTGTGCTGTGCCTTTTCTTCTCGGGTGCTATTATTATCTCCTTTTTGCAGATAAAGAAACAGGAGATCAGAGAGACTAAGTGCTGTGCCCAAGGATAGGTAGGGAGTGTCTGAGCTGGATTCAAACCCAAACCTGCGTGACTCTGGGGCCAGCGTCCTTAACCACTATGCTGTGCACCGCCTTCTATGTAATAGATGTTCAGTAAAAGACACTGCCCCGCCTCAGGCACACGGCAGCGGCAGTTTCCATTCATTTCAGTAAAGGATCCATTATAAGGCCAGGGTCTAGGTAAAATGGGCTGTTGTGGTCCTCTTTGTAGCTTTTGTTCAAAGATCCCACAGTCAGCTCACTCCCGCACCTCAGCGCAATCCTGTGTCCCTGCCCGTGGAGAAGATGGAAATCGAGAGTGTCGCCTCCTCATTATGGCCTCAGCACGCTCTCTGAACTCTCAGATCATCAATAACATTGATACCAACTAATTTAAACCCACTGAACCAGTGAACTCCGGCTGCAGATGTGTTTATGAGCGGGATATGGAGTAGATATTTTAACTAAGTGGAACATTTCTTGCTTCAATTAATGCAAAAGGTAGCAACTCATAGGAAATATTAGGGGCATTAAGTTTTATATTAGTGCCATTTATTATATATGATATTTAACACTTTTAATCACTTTATTTCCATGTTGACAGCTAGTGAGAGAAAAAGGGCTTTCCGTGGTGACTGTGACCCAGGAACTACTGTCAAGCTGAGACCAATTGTCATTAACAATCAGTTGTCATGGTCTCCTGAGGAAGTAGTGAGGATTCTTTGGGCTTTAGTAATGGGAAACAGGTAGATCGAGTTAGTGACTAGCAAAGAATGACTCCATAAGAACAAAATTCTTGGAAAAGGTAAAATGAAGAAGAAGGGAAGTAACATGTATTGAGCACCCATTGGTGCCAAGCAGCCTTCCTACTGAATTCAATCTCCAAGCAATCCTGTGAGGCTACAATTAAGTCCATTACACAGATGAGCAAATCGAAAGGCTGAGATATTTGTTCACTCTTCAGAAGTTGTGCACTGTTAGTTCCCCGTGGAGATCTGATGCTGAATACTGTGGCATATTTCCTGCCTCTGTGAAGCGTCTATTCTGGGGAGGGAACGAGGTACTTATAATTACTTTTTAATTATGATTACAATAATGAGACCAGGAGACCAGGGCTGAGACAAGGAAAGAATGGAGGAGCTTTGGGAACCTGGAAAAGGTGAACTTCATTTAGACCTTAACGGTGAGAGGTCAAGGAGGACTTCGTGGAGGAAGTGGTATTTCAAATCTCAGGAAATCCTGGGATTTGGATGATTACCAGTGCTCAGCCAGGGGAACAGGTGAGGGAACGTGGAGTGGAAGAGTATTCCAGGTAGGGGGAATAGTATATATCAAGCCACAAAGATATGAGAAAGCCACTGATTTGCCAAGAAGTGTGTTTCTGTTATGTGACAAAACTAATATTTGAATCCAGGTTCATCTGAATCTTTTTTAAAAAATGTTTTTATCTTACTTTTGAGAGAGAGAGAATGAGAGAGAGAGCATGAGTGGGGAAGGGACAGAGAAAAAGGGAGACACAGAACCCGAAGCAGGCTCCAGGCTCTGAGCTGTTGGCACAGAGCCTGACCCCGGACCTGAACTCACTGATGGCTGAGATCATGACCTGAGCTAAAGTCGGTTGCTTAACCAACTGAGCCACCCAGGTGCCCCCTTATCGGAATCTTTCCACTGAAACCCAACACAGAAGGGAATCTGTGATCTTCTTAGGCACATAATCAAACTGTCTAATCTTCAAAGGAAACATCCAGGTAGTTTGAGGCATGCTGGGAGTTCCCAGTTGGGCCCATAGTAGTCGTCTAATAGTGACACCTGGCCCCAGGTTAGAGTCACATCTCGGTGGGGCTTTGAGACTAGGGGTGAGAAGCTTCTTGGCTTCCTTCCTAGCTTTTCACAGGAGGGACACAAGGCTTCAAACTATTGCCTCTGTTTGAAAATTTGAGGTCATGAGGAACAAAGGCCCCAGGCACACCGGCTCAAGCACATATAAGGTGCAGGGGTAATTTTGCCTTAGGTTAGCCTTGAATGAGGATCAGTCTCCGCCAGAAGTTGTTCTGGCTCCCCTTTGTACAACGAGTGGCCCATTCCCAGGAAGGCCATACCCTCTACGGTGGCTGCAGAGCCGCTGCTGGTGTGAAAGTACTTAACCTCCGCTTAAATACAGCTGCATGGACCTGGGGCAGGGTGGGGTAGTAGTGAGACTCTAATACTCTGGGATCCCAAATGCAAGCCCCGCCCCCCTGGCCAAGATTGTGGCTCTGATTGGCTGGCCTGGGTCATCTGTCCCTCCCATCCAACCAATCACAGTTGTGAAGGGAATGCAGTGAGCTGATTGGCTGAGTCTTGAGCTAGGCACGCCCCCCCCCACCCAATCCAGAACTGAGCATGCACTGAGAGTGCCATAGGGATGACTTCCCAAGGGGAAAATGGGGCTGTTCCTGAAATAATGTGGAGTGGATCCTGGGCCCCATGGAACCTCACACTGCAGGAGTAGCTGTCCCATCTTGAAGTTGCAGCGACACCCATGACCAGCAGCAGCCTTTGTGGGGCACTGTGAGGGAGCCCTGGCTGTTTTAGAGGCAATGCGTGGAGGGCGGATGGGGGGGAGGGGGAGTGAGGAGGGGAAGCAAATGGGCTTTAGACCAAAAAGACTGCAGTTCCCATCTAAGCGCCATTGTTACCACCTGGGCCATCTTGGGCACATCATTGAACCTTCCAGGCCTCAGCTTCCCTGTTGGTAAAATGGGAATGCTGATCCTGAGCTTGCAGTGTTTCTATTAGAATAAACGAATTACTGAATATAAAAGACCCAGCGCTGTGCCCGGCGCGTACTGAGCACTCAATAAAATGTCAGGAACCTCCAACAGACCCAGGTAGCTGCTTGACTTCAGAATCCCCGGTTCTCTTAGTCCATTAAGTTCTTTAACTCTGTTAGCTTTATAATATAGTCCCTTTTTCCTCTTCTTACCTGGTCACATTTCTATATTTAGTCTATGTCGTCTTGTTTGGTGGTTTTAATCTTGTGGATTTATTTTTTCCAATCTTATAACTTATTTATTCTCTTTAGTTGCCCATTTTTTCTTCTTTATATTATCTGCACATTTTGCCATTTCATACATATTGGAAAGAAAACATTTAGCATTTATTTTATTTGAGGCCCCATTTGTATCATTCCATTGCTACCCTTGAGCTAATTTCTTCTCTTAGTAAATGCGGTTAACTGGTCCTACATATTTATTTTTAACCAATATTTATTTCTTTGCATATGTTATTTTTAAATATGAAATCTAAAGACTTGCTATTATATATTGTAATAATGGCACTGGAAATCTAAACTGTACCCACGTATCCCAGCAGCATTTAATAATATTCCATGATACCCCTTTGCAATTCAAAATAAATAAATAAATAAAGGGACTTCAACAGCCAGAATCATATTTCCATCTCACAAAGGCTCTCACAAAGGAGGAAGAGAAGGAATTAAGACTCAGAGAACGACACTTTCTTGCCTGACATTGCACAGCTGAAAGGTGGGACCAGACTTCTCTTTTCTGTTCTTTTGACTCAGAGGTCATTGTTCTTTTCCACTTCAAAATGTCCTTTTGGCTGAATACCATGTACCTATTGAATAAAGGCAAATCTTTGGGACCTAGTCTTCATTTTTTTTCTTTTCAATACAATTTAAATCTTATTTCCATAAAATTTCTTGAATGTTCTTCCCTGATTCCACTCATCAAAGACAGTGTCGAGTTCACAGCAGGCTAACGACTGGTCAGGTATCATAGCGGATTACTTTATGGATTGTACAATTTTCCACCAGTTAATAAACAGTGATTTTTTTTTCAGGAAATGGGGCCTTGTGGAAAGATCATGACCCTTGGAGTCCGAAAGAAAGACATTGATGTGTGTTTTATCACTTCTTAGCTCTGTGGTGACTTAAGTAATCATGATGTTTTCTTTTTTTTCTCTTTCTTTCTTTTTTTTTTTTTTTTTAGCATTTATTTATTTTTGAGAGACAGCGTGAGCAGGGGAGGGGCAGAGAGAGAGAGGGAGACATAGAATCCGACAGGTTCCAGGTTCTGAGCTGTCAGCACAGAGCCTGACTCGGGGCTCAAACTCATGAACTGTGAGATCGTGATCTGAGCTGAAGTAAGACTTAGCTGACTGAGCCAGCCAGGTGCCCCTCAATGTGTTTTCTATACAGAGGACGACAGTCCAATATAAAGTGCTGAAAGTCTGTAAAGGAATGGATCAGTCTGTGTATATCCACTCAGTCCAAAAGAAGGCAGCATTTGCTTCAGATATGGCTGGATCCAGGGGCTCACACTATATGATCAAGACTCTGTGTCTTTCATCTGTTTAGCTCAATTCTCAGGTTGGCTCTGTGCACAGGACAGACTGTGGCAGCTCTAGGCTTGCAGGCTACCAGCTCATCTGCTTGAGTGGAAAGAACTTTTGCTTTTCAACAATTACAACAAAATTTTTAAAGTGCTGTAATAAAACTGACCAGGGTCTCATGCCTACTCCTAAACCAGTCCTTGTGGCCAGAAGATAAAACAAAGTGATTGGCTGTGCCTCAGCCATGTGCCCATCCTTAGATGTACAGGGACTAAGAATGGGGTAGATGGTTTGCATTCTTACTCTTGATTTCAGCTCAGGTTGTGATCTCACGGTCATGAGATCGAACTCTGCATAGGCTCTGTGATGACCATGGAGTCTGCTTAGGATTCTCTCTCCCTGTCTCTCTGCCCCTGCCATGCATTCAAGAGCATGTGCACTCTCTCTCTCCCTCCCTCAAAAAACAAACAAAACAACAATAACAACAACAACAGAAAAACAACAAGAAAAACAGAGTGCTGAAAAGAGAGAACAGGCAGTACATCAGGAAACTGACCACAGTGACCTTGAACAAGTTACTTAATCTTGCTGAACTTCCCTCTTCTTTATGAGGCAGGAATGACACACATACTCTGGTTGTTTTCGGCATGAGATACTGAAAGTATTTTGCACATAGTAGGCCAACAATCAATGTGAGGTTTCTTTCCTCTCTTCTTCTCAAGCTTCTACTTCCATTTTCCCGACTCTACCAGGACTTTGTATGGGATTAGTGACTGTGTGTCACCTTGTTAAGAAGCACGTTTGTTTTAGCTGCTTTGTCTTTCCTCCTTATAACAAATGATACATTTGTAGATAAGGTGGATCAACATACAATAAGTGTAAATAACGATACAGGAAAGTCTTTATTTGGCTGGGAATTAGCAAAGAAATGTGATATGGGAGGAAAATGCCTTCTAATTGTTGGTTATAGCAGTTTTCTGCAGGCACGGTGACCACACTATACCCTGATAGCTTCCTACGGTCCAAGAATCCTTTATTTGTTACCTGATTCCTTTATACCCATCCCCCTGAACCAGAGGGCTGGGATGAGTCTGAGAATAAAATAAAGGGATAGGAAATAGTCTTATAGCTTCTAGGTATTTTGTGTGGTTTAAATATCTAGAGATATGTGTATCATTTTAAGTTATAACCTTGGATTTTAACTACATTGTTTTTTCTTTACATTTAGATATTTAATCTATCTAAGGTTTAACATAGAGCATAAGGTAATGAGTTCCATTTTTCCCCCTAGATAATAGGCAGTTCTGCCAGCACCATTTATTAAATGAAATCATGATTTAGTTACTGGCGTTTTCATTATATACAATTGCTGCATGTAATGCAATTTATCTCAAGGCTCATTTCCCCACAATGCCACATTAATATTACATTGTTTTGATTATGGTAATTTCATAGTATGTTTTAATATCTTGCAAGGCAAGTCATTCCTCCTTGTTCTTTATTTGTATTTTTGGCCAACCTGGAAAATCTATTCTTCCATATGAAAATTAACATTATTTTATAAAACTAACAAAATTTGATATCCAGATTGAATTCCATTGAATTAACGTGGTAATTTTAAAATAATCAGTATTTTATTCCATTAAGTATCCCATCCATGGAGATAATATATCTTCCCACTAACTGATATCTAAGTAGATATCCTTAAATACAATTTAATAGATACATTTTTTCATATAAATATCATATTATTTGGGTTTATGGTACATTTCTGTGTATTTCCTAGCTTTTATCATACTTAAGAATATGACTTTGTTTCCATTTTTGTTTCTAGGTGGTGAATGCTTGATTTAGAAACTATATTGATTTTTGTGTATTTATCTTATATTCAGCCATATGATCAAATTAAAGTGTTCTTTATCTGTAGCCTCTCAGATTATCTTGATATACAACTCTATTAGCAAAGAGAATTTTTTTCTGCTTTTCTTTTCCAGTATTTCAGCAATTTATTTTTCTTGTCTTCCTGCATTTTGAAAACCTCTGGGAAAATGCAAAATAATACTCGGGGATGCAGGCCATTTAACATGGTTCTTGATTTCAGTGAGATTGTTGCAGAGAGTTTAAAGAGGGCACTCGTGGAATCCATGTGCCACATCGATTTCAAAATCAATGTTTCCTTTAATCGTATCTTATATGGCATGTTTTTAAGGTCGAATTAGCTAAACATCGTTTGGTGGCCAGTGGCAGAAACTGAACTCAAGCTAGTTAAGGAACATATGTAGATTCACACAATTGACTTCAAGAAAGATTGGATCCAGGTTCTCATTTAGTGGTGTCAGGAATCTATCTCTCTTCATCTCTTATCTATGATCTTTTTACGACTGGCTTCATGGTCACAGTGGACCCTCGTCCCAGATTTATGTCCACTCAACCCAACAACCTCAGCAGAAAGCGAAGATTTTCGTAATTGCTCCAATCCATGTCCTGACTTGATTTGGTGATCACGAGCCCACAAAACAGCCAGTCACTTTTTCCAGGAGGATAAGACTGTGGTTGGGCCATGTATCCCCTGCTCTGGTTGACTTTAAGCCCAACATGGACTCAAAATGGTGGCGGGGGAAGTTTCCCTAAGGAGATGAATTGTTCGCAAAGAATGAAATGAGGCAGAACAAGAGATTCTACTAAAGAGTTCCTCGTTATTCAATCTCTTTCTGGATATGTGCTCTCTCTGAATTAATATTCCTTTAAAACTGAGCATTCCATCCGGTGTACTCACCAGGGCACTAGAGAGAGAGACTGTCATCTTTTTTTTTTTTTTTTTTTGAGACGGTGTGTTTCTGCAGTATAACCGAAGATTACTTGACATTTTTGCTAACCACATCACATTTCTGAGTCATAACGAGTTACTGTTGAATGACTGGTACCGCAGGTGTGACTGCTCACTGGCTGCCTATCCACCAGCGTTTAGTTCCATATTCACTGCACCCCATCACTGCACGTTATCAAAGTAATTTCTCTTCCTGGTCTTGAAGTTGAATTCTTCTTAAAAACTCTTTCCAGGCTTGTGGCCTTTGTTGAATAGTGATCTCCTCCTTCCATTCGTGAGCCCAAGCCTTTTCTCCCAATTCCCACTGCCTGGGATGAACCTCTCTCTGGTCCATTTGGTGAACCCACAGCCAAACTGTGAGAACTAGCAAAAGGTTCCACTGATGGGCCTGAGAAGTTTTTAAGGTTTTTCTCTGAGCACTTATCACAGGAGGCTTTAAAAGAATGTTCTATAACGGGTTAAATGACAGAAGACCTTTCTGTTCCTTGAAGGCTTGATTCACTTCTTGAGTTTTCTGGGCACACACTTTTTTCCCTTGCAGAATGGACTTGCCTCTGCCTCTAAGAGAAGCTATTTCTCCAGTCCTCTTTCATATTGTGAATTTGAATTTTGGTCTTCTTCTCTTCATTAGGTGAACAGATGGGTTCCCCCGCCCCCCATACCCCACACCCAGAAAACTATGTTTGGGATTGTAGTCATCATTTTAGCTCTTTTTCTTTTCTAATAATTTCTTCTTTTACCTTTGAAAATTGCTGCCTTCTGTCTTCTTTGCATTTATCTTGCTTGTTTTTGCTAGAGCCTTGAGGTAAGCATAATCCATTTTCATTTGTCTAATTTAAAATTCCTAACATTTGGAACTATGAATTTTCCACTGAGAACATCTTTAGATATATTCTGCAGGTTCTCAAATTTCATATTGAACTTTCTATTTAAAATATATGGGGCACCTGGGGGGCTCAGTTAGTTAAGAGTCCAACTTCAGCTCAGGTCATCATCTCCTGGTTGGTGAGTTTGAGCCCTGTGCAGGGCTCTGTGCTGACAGCTCAGAGCCTAGAGCCTGCTTTGGATTCTGTGTCTCCCTCTCTCTCTGCCTCTCCCCTGCTTGCATTCTGTCTCTTTCAAAAATAAACACTAAAACCTTTTTCTAATAAAATATAGTTGTAGGGGCCCCTGGGTGGCTTGGTCATTTAAGTGTCTGACTCTTTATTTAGGCTTAGGTCACATTCCCATGGTTTATGAGATGGAGCCTCACGTCAGGCTCTGTGCTGACGGCACGGAGCCTGCTTGGGACTCTCTCTCTCCCTCTCTCCCTGCCCTTCCCCATTCACAATCACTCTCCTGAAATAAATAAATAAACATTAAAAAAATAAAATAAAATTGTAAATAGTTATGTGCCTACCTTCTACCAAACTACTCGTGAGCAGGGTTGAGCCATCTATACACAGCAATATCTAAGCGATGTTGGGGCACCTGGGTGGCTCTGTCGGTTAAACATCTGACTCTTGATCTCAGCTCAGGTTTTGATCTCAGGGTTGTGAGTTCAAGCCCCATGTTGGGTTCTGCACTGGGCATGAAGCTTACTTGAAACAAATGTGGGTTGATTCTTCAGATTAATGTGTCAGTGTTGAAAAGGAGGTGTATGTACCATTGCCCAGTCTGGTATCATGCTGGGACTTTACCGACACAAGTGTGAAAACGATGGTAAAGTCACCACTTTTAGCTTAAACAACTTGGTGATTTTCCAGTTCATGCAAATGAAAAGTCCTTGGTAATAAGGGCTTCAGGCGTGGCAGGAATCAGGTGCTGAAGTGATCTCATTACGTCTCTCTTCCTCTCTTTTTTCTTTCAAACACATACTTCAAGTCATGGCTGTATTTTCCCTCATTCTCGGAAAGGATCTCCCTACATCGTGATGAGATGCCCTTCTTCCACAAGTCTAAACACGTGCTCCTCATAATTCACAAAGTTCAAAGAAGAGAGATTTGTCCTGCAAGGTCCGGAGAAAGCCCAGGGTGGCCCACCCTGGGCTATGTTGCCCATTTTTGCATTTCTGATGAAGTCTCTAGAACAGAAATGCGATCTGCGCCGTGAAAACCAGGAGGACTGAGCGGCGTTAGCAAGGCGTTGGGGTGGTGTGCAGCATTTGCCTAAGGAACGAATGTTGGGCAAACAGATTCTACAGTGGTTTGTCCGTGGGGGGTCAGCCAGACAGGGCTCAGTAGGTAATCAGAAGGCAGGTCTGGGGGTGATTGAGCGGCTCAGTTGGTTGAGTATCTAACTCTTGTCCTCAGCTCAGGTCTTGATCTCAGGATCATGAGTTCAAGCCCCACATTGAGCTCCACGTTGGGCATGAAAGCTACTTAAAAAAAAAAATAAAAAAAAAAAGGAAGGGTATGTGGAATCTAGGAAGAGTCGAAATTTAACAACTACGAATGCCAAACTGAAAACATTTAATCTTCCTGGACGTGTTACCCTGAGAAGGACAGGATGTTGCTTAAGTGGTACTCATTCAGAGAGTGGTTCATTTGAATCTGATCGTGAAGAAACACCAGGCAACCCCAAATAAGGAAAGTTCTATTAAAAAGGGGAGAAGATTGCATTCTTCGACAAATGTCAGTGTCATAAAAGATAAAGGTTGTGGAAATGTTCCAGGTTCAAGGAGACGAAAAAGACATAGCCACTAAAAATGCAATCTCTGATCCTTGACTAGGTCTTGTACTACAGAGAAGAAAAAGAGCAGTGAAAGACTTTATCAGGTCAATTGCCGATATTGGAATTCAGATGGTAGATTAGCTAAAAGGATTGAATCAGTGTTAAATTTAGTAAAGAGGATAACTGTGCTGTGGTTATATAAAAATACCTCTTATTCTTAGAAATACACACTGAACTGATTAAAGGTAAAAGGCCATGATACATACACGTGCTCTAAAATGGTTCTGGTGTGTGTGATTGCGTATCCGTATGAATATTTACACACAGCAAATGAAGAAGCAAAAGAGACAAAATGTGAACCCAAGGCAAATCTGGGTAAGGCGTATATAGTTCTTCTTTGTACTGTTTTTATCCTTGTGACTTGTCCGCAAGTTTGAAATTATTTCCAAAGAAAAAGTTTAAAAATACCAGCGTTTCTCTTTCTTTAGGCAGTAACAAAGTAATTGAGATTTTCTTCAAGGAGCTTGTGACAGAATATAGGTTTTGGAATCTGTTTCGAAAGACACAGCAATTAATATAAACTGGTCCCTGATTCGGAACGCAATTGATTTTATCCTGTTAGCAGAGATATCACGTCATCCTTTCATTGGCTGTTTGAGGGCATTTTAAAGGGAATTCGAGGAAGGGTTTTGTGACAGCTTGCACTTACTGGGCTATTTCCCCTGGGCTCTGAAATGTCTTTGGAAGAAAAATCACGCTAGTTACAATGGGGAGAGCAGATGAGAATGGAGATGACCAGGAGGTGGGGAGATATTCAGGGGGCTATTGGCAGTAGCTCAGCTAGGAAGTAATGAGTGGAAGAAGAGAGAACACGTCTTTGGGAGATTTTAAGGGAGAGTTGTCAGGACTTGGTAACTAACTGAATGTGGGGGCCAGGGCAAGGGAGGTGAAAAAAGCCAACCTGTCTGCTTTGGAATCCTAGGTAAATGATCATGCCTGCAACAGGATCGAAATGCACGTAGAGGGAAAGGTGGATGGAGGTTCTGCAGCATCACGGAGGAGAAAGGTTATTTGGTGTGGATGCTTTCACGATGGGATTGCCAGTTGCACACACGGAGTGGGAAACCGGAAGTATAGGTGTGGTGCTCAGAAGACTCAGAGCTCCCTGTGAAGTTTGGGGGGGCATCAGTGCGCAGGTGCTCATTAAAACCTCGGGAATGGCTAGAATTACTCAGGAAAAGTGGAGGCCCAGAAGAAGAGGCCAAACTAATGTTCCTGTGAACATTTAATAGGAACCATTCCAGAGCAACCGGGACAATAAACATTCATAATATTTGAAACCAAGTATGGACATCAAGTGGGACAAAGTTGGGCAGAGGTCTAGTCTGTTGACTGCAGAGGAAGTAAACCAGAAATAATGGAAGAAGTTAAGTCCTACATTCCTTGCTGACCAGAAATCTGAGGATAGTAGTTGACACATCCAGAGGAATGGTGGAGAGGCAGATGTAGATGTTAGGGGAGTTCTAGAGGTTAGAGCCATTGACTATTTGGACCTTAGAAAGAGTACAGACTTGGATTATTCCGTGTCAGGAGAGAGGACTTGAGCCTCCCTGATGCATCCTGAAAATTCCCTACTTAAAAGTGATTTGCAGGGGGACATCTGGGTGGCTCAGTCGGTAAAGCGTCCGACTTCGGCTCAGGTCATGATCTCACAGTTCATGGGTTCGAGCCCCGCGTCGGGCTCTGTGCTGACAGCTAGCTCAGAGCCTGGAGACTGTTTCAGATTCTGTATCTCCCTCTCTCTCTGACCCTCCCCTACTCATGCTGTCTCTCTCTCTCAGAAATAAATAAAACATTACAAAAAAAAAAAAGAAAGAAAGAAAGTGATTTGCAGGAAGAAAGGTTTGTAACGGCATTTTAGGCAAACAGTGTTTATGTGCTTGGCAACTTCCCACCAGTAAGTGTTCCTGGGTAGATAAGACAGTAGCTTGGATAAGTCAGTCAATCTGAGATAGAAGGGACAGAAATCTAACTCCAATGATTTAAGAATGTATTGACTCACAGAACTAGCAACCAGGGATTTTCTAATATGATGTTTAAACTTGCAGGCTCTGGAGCCAGACCTCCTAAGTCAGAATCTTTACTCTACCACTTACTTATCTAAACATTGCTCTCAGCAGTAAAACAAAGATAATTACAAGACCTACATCTCAGGGCTGCAGTGCAGGTTAATTGATTTGATGGAAGTAAATCTCTTAGAGCAGGACCCGACACGTAGTAACACATAGTAACTGCTCAGTACGTGTTCGCTACTTTTAACCAGGGATAATAGGCTTCAGGCACGGCTGGATCCTGGTTCTCTATAAACAATGGCTACTGCGAATCTGCCTCTCAATTTTTGGACCAGCTTTCCTTGTTGACTTTATTCTCAGGTGATCTCTGCAGGCCCCAATGCTACCAGTTTCGCAATCCCAGCAGAAGAAAGGGGTCTTCTGCCTTGTATTTCTGGCTTAGTTCCAAGGGTGACCTTCGCGAGCAACGAGGCAATATGGCAGTCCGTATTCCCACGGGCAAAGAAATTCCCACGGAATGAAAGAGCCAGATCGTTCTGCAGCCTCAGGCTGTGTGTGCTGCCTTCTCTTTCATGTTGGAGACCTTTTCCCTGGGACATCTGTGAGGGCGGGGGCTGGAGAGGGTGAAGGAGCTGCCCGGCAGGGTGGGGAAAATAAGACTTTCAGCCAACACGGCCATATTTAGCCCCGTGCCATGTGCCACCCCTTCTGCGGTGCCCGGCACTTCCCAAGCCCTGGGACCCCATGTTTCTCTGGAATGCAGTTACTTGATTCGATTTGGTGTCTACCAGCATGGGTGCCTCGTTCCAGATTTTTCTATCCCGCCCTGTCAATTTTCTCCTCTCCATTTCTTCTTTGTTCATGTGTATTTATTCTCTTTACTGCGTAGTTACTGTCGTTTAGTGGTCTTTGCAGAAGGAAAGGAGATAAATGCCCACGATCATTCCACTGTGTAATCCTGAGTCCCTGCAGAGGGCTTTCTGGAGGGTGTGGTTCTTGACCTCCTGACAGATGATGTTCTAGGGGATAACAGATCTCCATCAATAAGGTATGTGGAAAAGTAGGAGATACTATGGATTATACGCACTTCCCAGAGCAGTAAGTACACTCCTTTCTCTACCATTGACCTGTAACACCCCAGAACCACGCTTTAAGAGCAGCTGATAAGTATACTGGTTAATAAGTGCTTTATAGGGGTGCCTGGGTGGCTCAATCGGTTGGGCGTCCGACTTTGGCTAAGGTCATGATCTCACAGTTCATGGGTTCAAGCCTCATGTCAGGCTCTGTGCTGACAGCCAGCTCAGAGCCTGGAGCCTGTTTTAGCTTCTGTATCTCTCTCTCTGACCCTTCCCTGCTCTCTCTCTCTCTCTCTCTCTCTCTCAAAGAAATGAATAAAACATTAAAAAAATTTAAAAAAGAAAAAAATAAGTTCTTTATAAAGATTCCGCGGTAAGGACAGCATTTGGTAGAGGGAGTTACGGGAGTTTAGAGACTGTGTCCATTCCTACAAGACCAGGAAAAAAAGGGGAAAGAGCCCTCAAGTGAAATCCAGGGGAAAATGCGTCCCAAGAAGCAGGTGCTTAACTTCTGGGGGCACTGGGGGCAGCCTGCATTTTGTGAGGCAGCTCGTGGCCAGTGTCCCTGTGTCCCTCATATGTCCTCTCTACTCTTATGCCCACACTCGGAGCTAGAATGTGGGACTTGAAGGTCAGTAAGAGGAAGCATTCACTGGGGCGCCTTGGTGTCTCAGCTGGTTGGGGGGCCAACTTCAGCTCAGGTCATGATCTTGCAGTCCAAGGACTTGAGCCCTATATGGGACTCTGTGCTGACAGCTCAGAGCCTGGAGCCTGCTTCCAATTCTGTGTCTCCCTCTCTCTCTGCCCCTCCCCCTGCTCATGCTCTGTCTGTCTCTGCCTCTCTCTCTCAAAAATAAATACAACTTTAAGATTAAAAAATTAAAAACAAAAGACGAAGCATTCATTGAGGTTTGGTTTCCTACCTAGGAGACTTGAATCATTTTGGTAAAATAGAATGGCTGCCCAAATGAATGTGGGCTGTGTCACAGGGCATCTTACACAGAAGAAATTGAAGTAGCCATTCAAAGTGGTTTTCGTGACTACATTTTTCCAGGCTCTTCCATCAATTGTTCCCAGCTGAACTCTGAAGATACTTCTGGGTTTTTTGTTTGTTTGTTTGTTTTCTTTTTTTGCCCATAAACAGCGGATCAGTGCTTATGGTTAATATTCAGAGTTGAACCCATTTTTATTACAATGCCTGTAGATTTTGTATTGTTGTTTTTTTAATATCCTAGTCCATCCACCCGTTTAATATCCTGTCTTTCCAGTATATAATTTCCTCATCTCTGTGAAATAAGGTTTCAAAGAAAAAAGGATTCTCCTCTGAGTGTGCATTTTTGGGGGCTAAAATCACAGATCATGTTAAGTTGAGGGCAGAGCTCGGCTTTCTCTGTTCCGCGTTGGGGAGGGGGCTCATTAAGCCCAGTGGGATGAAGCTCTTAGACTAGTTTGGCAAATCAATGCAAAAGCATAAAAGTGAAATTTCTTACTAATACAGCCCATCCTGAAAACTAAGGTGACTTTGTTTTTACTCAATAATATAATGAGTTTTATTTTGAGTGATGCGGCATATAATGGCTAAATCAATATGTGTATTTAGCGTTGGGCTTTATTTCCACACTAAGTGACAGGAGATAAGCAGCCTGAGAGTGTGTTAATTGGTTTGTGTTTAGCATATAATGCTAATCAGCAGCAGCAGAGGTGCCCTGGGCCACTTCAGGCCTGGTAATGGGGTTTATCTCAACCCGGCTTTGTTTACATTATTGGCTGGAGCTGAATGGCTCCTGTTTCTTATACACTTAAACATTAAGCTGGATTTGCAAGTGTAACTCAAGACCTTAGGCATTAGCAGGACTTAGCTCAG
Source organism: Proteles cristata cristata (assembly GCA_017311185.1). NCBI lineage: Eukaryota > Metazoa > Chordata > Mammalia > Carnivora > Hyaenidae > Proteles > Proteles cristata. Next base: position 162,944 of record JAESUZ010003863.1, read on the forward strand.
GTCTGGAACTGAAACCAAAGGAAAAGCAAGTACATTGTCCTGCCCTCCCTTGTATAGGGTGTAGCTGTGAGCGTGACCCTACGGAGGACTTGGCTGAGGGGACGGACCTGGAGGAGGGGTCAGAGCTGGAGGGACCACAGGTTAAGCGGGGGGCTCTCAACCTCGGCACCACGGCCGTCGGCACTGGGCTTGTTCTTGGGGGTGGGCATTGTCCCATGTATGGTAGGATGTTTAGATGTATCCCTGGCCTCTCTCTGCCAGATTAGTCTAGCATTCTCTGCCCACCGTTGTGACCACCAGATGTATTTCTGGACATTGACAAAGGTCTCCTGGAGGCCAAAGTCACACCCAGTTAAGAACCACTGAGCTAAAGGAGGCTTAAATATGGCTTTGGTTCTGGGAAGGAGGGGTAGATGTATATATTGGTATTTATGTTAGATGCTAGTGGGTTTTTTTTTTTTTTTTGAGAGAGAGAGAGTGTGCAAGTGAGTGAGGGGCAGAGAGGGGGGAGTGAGGGAGAAGCAGGGCTCACCTGAAGGCGGGGCTCGAGCTTCAACAATATGGGACTTGAACTCCTGAGCCACGAGATCATGACCTGAGCTGAAAGTAAGATGCTTAACCGACTGAGCCACCCAGGCGCCCAAAGCTAGCATTTTAAACGCTTGGAGATTGTACCTCGTTACCTGTGTTTCGGAATTCTCTGGAAATGTGGGGAGATCTGTCCTCCCTGCCACCTGGCAGCTGCCAATAAGAGGTGATGAGACCCTTTTCGACAAGGTACGCGGTCTCCAGGTTTCCTCTCCGCTATTTTTCTCCTGGGCGGCCTGCCATTCGCCTGCGCCCTTGGACGGGCTCCTGTACATTTGCTCTTGTAACACCTGCCTTCAGTCCCGCACAGTCAAAAGCTCATCCCTTAGCAGCTGGGGGTCCGATGGAAGTGGCTTCCGGTCCGAGCTCTGCCCATCACCAGCCCTGTGACCCCTGCTCACTTGTGTCATCTTAGCCTCTGCAGACATCTGTGAAATGTGACTGTATACAGTTTAGGGAAGTTAGGGAGGAAAGGGGACAGATCTGAAAGTGCCCCGGGGCTTCATAGTATCACTGCTGTGCCCCATTTTTCAGAATCGCCCCAGGGCTTGTGTTCAGAAGGTGTGCAGACTCACATTTGGGGCCGTTTCTTTCCCTGCTAACTTACACTTTCAGGCCATGGGATCCAGAGCCTCTATCCATCAGGTGACAGGGGGCCTCCAGGGACGTCACACTTTGTTCTCATGAACTATGAGTGGAGGGTGGTGGTGTGAGGCAGGATCAGGGAAAGCCGTTTCACCACACTTTTTTCTCTTTTCCTCAAGGACGTTAATTTACTGGGAGTACAGTAGTTAGACACAGAGCCCCTGTCATACTCTCCCGACAAAAACAATCGAGTGGGAAATCAGGAATCCAGTCCACGCAGCCACCGATTGAGCTCAGTTGGCACCTGTCATCATTTGGGTCCTACGTAATCTCATATTATCTCACTTAGCTGCTTCTAGCCCGCTGGAGGAAGGCGCAAGTTCTGAGGTCTGGCCTGCAGTTCATTCCTTAAGCCCTCGGGAGGCTTGTCCTGAGTCCTTGGCACACGCTGTTCCCTCTGCCTCATGTGTTCTTCCCCGTCCTCACCTTGCATCTGGTGCTTCTTTCTCTTCCATTGGCTCTCTGATCAATTGTGAATTCTTTGGAGAAATTTCTTCTTTTACTTTTAATGTTTATTTATATTTATATTTTTTCAAAAAAATTTTAATATTTTATTTATTTCTGAGAGAGAGAGAGAGACAGCGTGAGCAGGGGAGAGTCAGAGAGAGAGGGAGACACAGAATCTGAAACAGGCTCCAGGCTCTGAGCTGACTGTCAGCACAGAGCTCAACGCAGGGGTCGAACCCACGAACCGTGAGATCATGATCTGAACAGAAATCGGGCACTTAACGGACTGAGCCACCCAGGCGCCCCGGAGAAGTTTCCTCTGATCACTGAATTTTCTTAGTTTATTTCATAGCCTCATACTCTTCAACTGACATCTGTCACTCTTTTACTGTGTGACTTTCTTTAATGACTTTGATCTTCCCCAGTACGTCTGTCAGGTCAAATATCCACATCTGATTTTGCAGAACATTTCATCCTTAGTTCCCATCATAGTTCTGGAGCATATTAGGTGCTCAATAAATATTTAAGTGAATGAGTAAAAAAAAAAAAATTGCTGTGCTAACATTCTCCAGATACCAGGGGCTTCACACAGCAATGGGGCATTCCCATCGGCCATACTTCCCGCCCACGGCATAGGCTCCAGCCTCCATCCTGTACTGTCCCTGCCCCAAAATGGAGGCAGAGGCAGCCTCTGCGGTCTGGCAGGTTGCATGGGCGGTGTGGTGCAGGGAAGGAAAATAGCAAATTTCCACAGCTCTTCCAGCTTCCTCCCAGAAGTGACATACTTCACTTCTTCTCACCCTGCATTGGCGAAAGCAAGTCACATGAGTGTGTCTAACCTCAAGGGCCTGGGAAGTCCGGTCCTCCTGTGCTGTAGCAGGGCTGCAGATGGCCAGAAACGAGCTCTCTGAGTCCTCCGTCAGACCTGTGTGACCCACAGCCGCTGGCCTGGGGAGTCAGCTCTGTAAAGTCAGCCTTTTGTTTTAGCCTGATTTATCCTGACGACACGGGCCACCTCTTGGTTGTTCTTAGAACACATTATCATTCCCCCTCTGTCCCTCGGTTCTCTTCCCTCCTTTCCTCCCCCTTCCTTCCTTCCTTTTCTTTCCTCCCTCCCTCCCTCCCTCCTTCTCTCCTTTCTTCTCTTTCTTCCCTTCCTTCCTTCCTCCCTCCCTTCCTTCCTCTAACACTCTCAGAACCTGCATTTGGGGCCAGGCCGGAGGCTGAGCAGTCAGGATCCAAAGATGAGCAAGACATGGCCCTTACCTTCAGGAGGTCTGCCGACGAGTACCCATGGGGGTTTTCAATATTTTTATAACCAAACGGCTTTACAGTGTGAAAGGTATAATTTTTAAATACGTTTTTGCTTGTCAGGGTAGGGTTTTTAGCTTAAGGTTCTAGAAAGCCTGGGGATTGATGGATGTGTTTTCAGATGTCTCTCATTTTCAAGTCTGAGAGATACTGGTCTCGTGGGATAGTTACATGGAGTCAAATACACGAAACAGAGTCTGATAGCGACACTGAGACACGTCATGTGTACGGCCGAGGGAATAACTGAATCTGCCAGTGGGAGGTCAAAGAAGGCTTCGCAGGGGACAGACGGTCTGAACTGAGCATTGAGGAATGAGGCAGGATTCCTGAGATGCTTTGTTGGAGGAAGAAGAATGTCTTAGAGCCAATGGCCTGATCTGTAAACTGCGGTTTGCTATCTATTAGCCACATGATGTGGAACAATTGTCTTAATGTCTGTAAGCCTGGGGTCCCTCTTTAAGATGGAGGTGATCATGTTCACTTTCCCGTGAGAGTGCCTAAGACAGCGCCCCACTTGCACTACCTTCCCCAGACTAGCTCCGGAGGGAAGCAGGGGCCAAGTGTGGAGTGTAGCCTGGGCAGTGGCGTAAAGCAAAGACACATAGCTTGGCATGGTTAGGAAAGTGGAAGTAGTTCAGCGTGAGCAGGGAGAGGGGCTTTGAGCCCAGATGCCTGCAAGGGCGAGGCAGCTAAGTTCAGGACCGGAGGATCAAGATTGGTAGGGGCCATGGCAGACTGGACAGCCCTGGGAGTCCTTGAAAAGCATGTGAATTTAACTGCTTAACATATATGAGCAGGTAGAATAAATCATGACGTCAGGTCGGCTGTCCATCCGTGACAACCAAACAACAAGGGTGTGTGTGCGCACACGTGTGTGCATGTAGGAAATTGGGGTTGGCGTGGAGAAAGTGGGGGATCATAATAGAAAGGGAAGCGAGATCCAAGTTTTACTAATCTATTAAACATATTATTGGGGATCCAGGAGGTTGGGATCGGTGTTACAGAAAAGAAGATGTGAAATCCACCAATTCTAGGCTTTCCTGCCCGCCTCTGACTCCAGCCAAGATGAATGGAAGCCAGACCAGGGCCAAACAGCCTTGGGGGTTTCTGGAAGAGATTGAGAGGGCTATAAAGTTGGGAAGCAGAATAGATTTGACACCTGAATAATCAATTAATGCCTCTTTAATGATTGCAAAGGAGATATGTACAAATTTCAAACCAATCTCAAGAATTAATCACCCGAGGCAACAGGGCCCCGCGTTTCAGCCGCCATCAGGGTGTGGTTGGCAGACAATCCCATTTTACCTTGAAACGAGAGATTCATGTCTTCCTTCTCACACAGCATATGGGGGGAAAGACTCAGCAGGCTTTTTGTCAAAGAATATGAGCTTGAGGACCTGGGAGAGAAGGAATGTCACACCACAAGACCACAAAGAGAGGGAAGGTCTCTTCCTGCTCTGATGAGCCACATCTTCTAATAAAGAGGAAGGTTCATGGGGAGAAAACTCAAGATCCGGGCAGCTGAGAAAATCTGGCTAGCGGAATCTCTTCTAAGGGTAGATAGAAGATGTCCTGAAATTTGTAACCCCTCTACTGTGGGGTTTTTTGTTTCTCAGAAGCCACTAATATTTTTTCCATTGTTTATGAAAACATCTGGTCACACCAGCAATAAGTCTTATGCATCACAACCGTGGCTGACATATTCCTTTGGGGAGACAAACCGAAGACACATGAAGCAGTTAGGTGGCATTTCAGGGCTGGAAATAGCACATTCTCATTGTACATCTTTATCTCCCCCTCCACTCCAGTGTGTATAGAAGCCAGGCTACGTATATTCTCGGCACCTGTTCAAGGGCTGGGAACATAGCAGGTGTTTGATAAAAGCTTGCGGACTAAGTACATTTTTTACATAAGAAATTCATGGTCAAAGTCCAAGTGTGCTTTGAGAGGTCAGGAAAGGGGATCCTGAATTAGAGCCATAAGGGTAAGCCGTAGAGGGTAAGCTCAGAGCCTGTACACTGCGGTCCATACGAATACTTAACAAATGATGGTTTTTCTCTCTCTAGTTTATGAATGAGGATAAGTCTCAAAGGGTGGAGCTGCTTGACCATCATATATAAGCAAAGGAAATAGAATTAAAGGAACACCTGGGTGGCTTAGTCAGTTAAGCATCCAACTTCGGCTCAGGTCATGATCTCACAGTTTGTGGGTTCAAGCCTTGCATCAGCCTCTGTGCTGACAACTCAGAGCCTGGAGCCTGCTTCGGATTCTGTGTCTCCCTCTCTCTCTGCCCCTCTTTCAGCCCCTCTCTCTCAAAAATAAATAAACATTAAAATTTTTTTAAAGGAATAGAATTAGAATTGACACTCATGATATAGAGGTGTGAGCTATCTCCACCACACCTTTGTGACTTAACATGGTGGAAACTCCTGGCTATTATGGTGAACAGGGACACTGTTACACACACAGCCCTTTTCCATAAGAACTGATGGTGAATTGTTGAAAAAAAAACAGATTATATGGACAAAATTAATGAAATTGATGGTTGAAAACAATGACGCAGTTACATCTGTGCTTGGGATTAGCCAAGCTGGAGGTTAAGGATGTGTTCTTCTAGATTGCAGATCTGCCCAAGATTTCTGACTCCAAGCCACAGGCCTGGGGGCCCTCAGGGCTGCTCTCACTTCAGATCAGCTGGCTACAAATTTAAAGCTTCCCATGACGATGAGGGGTGATCATTCACTAGAATGACTCGCAGAACCGAAGAAAGCATTGTGCTTACCATTATGTGTTACAGCGAAAAGATCAGAAGCAGCCAAAGGGAGAGAGCGATGTGTAGGCAGAATCAGGCAGGTGTGGGAAGGTAGGCGTTCCAGATGCTAAGCTCTGCCCTCCTCAGAGACCTTCCAGCGTCTAAGCGTGGCAGTGTGCTGCAAGATCACCAGTCTGGGAAGCTCACCCCGGCTTTGGTGTCCAGAATTTTTATGGGGTTTCATTACTTGGGCAGGACTGAGTGGATTATTGGACACATGGTTGAACTCCGCGTCCGGCCCCACTCGCTTTCCTACAGGTCAAGGCTGGTATGTGCCTCAAAGCCTGTGATCACATGGTTGGCCTTGGCGGCGGCATGGCCAGCCCCCGCCCTGAGTCTGTGGGCCCTCCAGGAGTCACATCGCTATGGTGAACTGTCAAGGGTGTTCCTCTCACTTGGGAAATTCCAGGGCCCTGGAGGTTACCTCCCAGAGTCGAGGACAAAAGTCATACCCTTCTCTGGAGGCCAAGTTCCTTACTCCACAAACGGTCTCTCCAGCTTTTTCTTTCTCATTTTTTTATGAGAGAGAGACAGAGTGTGAGCAGGGGAGGGGCAGTGATGAGCCTGAGAAGCCCTGGGATGGAAATTAGCGCAGATACGCAAGGATTGCCTGGAATGAACAGGGAGCAGACGGATTACGTCTCACGCGCTGTCTTGTCCCTGCAAACACAGGGCCTCTAATGAAACTATTCTCGTGCACAGAGTATTTACGAATCTCCCTACAGATGTGGTTGTCAGGTCAGGCCCCAAATACCAGTTCTGTCTGTCCAGACCTGACGGAGGGCAGAGTAACACACGGGCGTGAGTACCACTGTTGCATACAGATCATTTTATTTTATTTTTTAAATTAAAAAAAAAAAAATTTGTTGGGGCGCCTGGGTGGCTTAGTCGGTTAAGCGTCCGACTTTCGCTTAGGTCATGATCGCGCGGTTCATGGGTTCGAGCCCCGCGTCGGGCTCTGTGCTGCCAGCTCAGAGCCTGGAGCCTCTTTCGGTCTGTGACTCCCTCTCTCTCTGTCCCTCCCCTGCTCACGCTGTCTCTCTCTTTCCTAGAAATAAATAAAACATAAAAAAATTTTTAAAAAATTAAAAAAAAATTTTGTTTGTTTGTTTGTTTTGTTTTTGCGAGAGAGAGAGGGAGACACAGAATGTGAAGCAGGCTCCAGGTTCTGAGCTGCCAGCACAGAGCCCAACGCAGGGCTTGAACCCACAAGCTGTGAGATCATGACCTGAGCCAAAGTCGGATGTTTAACCAACTGAGCCACCCAGGCGTTCCTTTATAGATCATTTTAGAAGCTACGTGGGCAGAGCATTAGATAGCATTGAATCATATAAAGAAGATGTGAGGTACACACACACACATATACACACAAAGAATGGAATATTACTCAGCCATGAAAAGGAGTGAAATCTTGTCATTTGCAATGACGTGGATGGACCCAGAGGGTAAAATGCTCAGTGAAATAAGTCAGTCAGAGAAAGACAAATACCAAAGGGTTTCACTCACATGTGAAGTTTAAGAAACAAAACAAATGAGCAAAGGAAAAAAAAATAGAGAGAGAGAGAAAGAAACCAAGAAACACACTCTTAACTATAGAGAACATATAATGGTGAGCAGAGGGGAGGTAGTGGGAGGGGTGAAGTAGGTGATGGGGATTAAGAGCACACTTATCGTGATGAGCGCTGAATCATCTATAGAATTGTTGAATCGCTGTACTGTAACCCGACACTGATATAACACTGTATGTTAATTACACTGAAATTAAAATTTTACTTATTTAAAAAATTGTTTTAATGTTTATTAGAAAGAGAGACAGACAGAGCATGAGCAGGGCAGAGGCAGAGAAAGAGGGAGACAGGCTCCAGGCTCTGAGCTGTCAGCACAGAGCTCGAACCCATGAGCTCTGAGGTTATGACCTGAGCCAAAATTGAACACTTAACCAACTGAGCCACCCAAGCGCCCCTGAAATTAAAATTTATAAAAATAGCATTGAATCCTGTAATCCAGAAGGTATGCACTTCTGTTTTGTCCAGTTATGCCAGGAAGAACATCTCTGGTGGTAGCCCTCCTCTCTGTCATTCGCTTCCCTCCCTTCCCTCTCTGTCATTCGCTTCCCTCCCTGGTTTTCACAAAGAGACACTGTGCTTTGCATTGGGACCCATCTTGCACAACATCTCCATGAAATTTGCAAGTGTGCCTCCTTTCTGTTTCTGATCTGTTTGTGCTTAGCATCTATTTTTGGCAAATGGTACCATTTATATCACGTTTCCTTAGAATTTCTCTCAAGGAACAGAAGTTCCAATGTAAATGAAAACCTTTGCTGTAAAAGTCATTCCATGTATAGAGAATATTAAGTTAATGTGTTAGAAACTTCTAGTGCTCACTCATATCTGGTTCTTTCCTCCCTCCTGGGCATCCAAGAGCACGGTATTTCCCATTTTCCTTGCAGTTAGGTAGGGTCTTGTCATTGGCCTTGGCCAGGAGGGAAGCTAAGGCCAGAAAAAGGCTGTGTGAGCTCCCAGTTTTCTGTTACTCACCACAAGCAAGCAAGAAGCTGTGTTTGAGGTAACCCATCACATTCCAGTGCAGCCTCTCAGGGATGGTGGAGAGTGATCCTTCTGGCACTCCCCACTGGACCTGCTGCATGAGCAAGAAATAAGCATTATTTGCAAGAAGGGGCTGACTGACACTTATGACAAACTTGCTTTCACAGTGTAACCTCGCCTCCTTGGCAATGCAGAAATTTGTACCGGAAGCTGGATGACTTCATAACAAAACCCCAAAATATGTAGCATTGGCTTAGCAAGTGAGAGCTGAGGGGCAAGGAAACGGCTGTTCGAAGCTCCTGCTACCCCAGTGTTATCCTTCCTGGGCAATGGCAGACTTTGTTCAGACTGTCCCTTGCGGTCACTTGGGAAGCAGACCATGTGCCTGATGGACTGGTTGGTCCGGCAAAGAGCTGGAAAGCAGGACATGAGTAGCGTGTGTTGGTTGCTCTTGGTGGCACGCGAGGGTGTATTGCATGAAAACAATGAGGTGGGGGGGGAATGGCCAATTGGCTGTCAGAAATTTAAAAAAATAGAGATTCCAAAAATGGTTTGCATGATGATAGGTATGTAGATCTGGCAAGAATGGAAAAGCTTTCATGGTGGTGACGTACCAAGGCTATGCTTTCTGTTGAGGAGTTACCGGTGAGTGAAGACCCTCCAGTATCAGGAAGTTACTTTTCTACTATTGGTCATTAGCACCTTGGCGAGGCTTCCTTAGAGTCAAAACTATAGAACCTCCAGCTGGAAAAGAGACCTCAGGGAACTGAATTCCCCATCCCTTGATGAACAAGGCTAAGGTACAGATTTAGGGAGTTCAGCCATGAAGAGATGAGGGAAGCAATGTGGAAGGAAAGGAATCCCCTGCAGGTGTACCAGGGGGCAGTTTAGGACAGCCAAGATTATACTGAGAAGGACTCTCAGAACAGAGCAGAGAGGAACTTCTGGGATGGGTTTTCACGAGTCAGGTAGCAGCATCAGGTTCTAGAATCTGTTCTCTAAGGTAGGATAGGTGAGTCAGCTGGATCAAAGAGAGAAGCCAACATGGCGCCTCACACACAACTCCAGTAGAATGCATCGTGTATATTCTGTTGTTATGCCTCCTCGTTTCTCACTGTCTCTAGTTGGCCTGCTGCTTGAGAGCAGGGCTTGTGCTGGATTATCCCTGTGTGCACAATGCCCAGCGTGGGACCTAGCCCAGATCCAATGGACCATGTTAGGACTTTGCTGGCTAAATGAGAGAAAGTGGATAAAATAATGCCAAAGTTGAGCAAGCAACAGAGCCAGGGACCAGGATGTATATCTTGATTCACGGCATGAAGAGTTACGGGAAATAGGGCTGTTCGGGACTGACCAAGAGAAATTGGGAGGCAGAGAGGTACAAACTTCCAGTTATAAGATCAGTAAGTCACGGGGATGAAAAGCATGGCGTAGGGAATATAGTCAATGATACCATAAGAATGTGTGGCGACAGATGGTGACTACACTTAGGTGCTGAGTAGAGAGTGATGTGTGGACTTGTCGAATCCCTACATTGCACACCTGAAACTAATATAACGTGTATCAACTATACTTCAATTAAAAAGGAAGGAGAGAAGGAGCTGGATGTAGAGTTCAGAGTTCAGAGCAGGACTTTCACTCATTCTTTTTGTTTATTCAGCCTTTTAGCAAACGTTAGTTGTGCACCTGCGAGGGGCCGGGCCTGTGGCTGCACTCGGGGGATATTGTGATGAGCCGCAGAGACCCCATAGTTGTCCTCAAAGCGTTTGCAGCCTAGAAGGCTCAGTTCTCCACACAAAGAAGCTCTGTGATGGTTCTTTGGTGATCCAGCTGCCTTTTGACCAAGCCGGTTTAGGACACAATACCCTGATCTGCTTTCAGATATTTGACTCTACATCGAGGACCACGACTAGTGACCCAAGAGACCTATCTGGTTCTCACAAACTGTGTTTGGTTCACATAATATTTTTGAGAATTGGGAAATTGTAGACAAATGCCGACTTTTCCACCTTCCCTTGAAGATCAGAAGATCTGGTGACATTGGACCTGTGATTCCTAAAAAACATCTGACACGAGCTGAGTTAGCAGGTTATTGGGTTTTGTTTTTTTTTCCAGTTTATTTATTTATTTTGAGAGAGAGAGAAAGCAGGACAGGGATGGAGAGAGAAAGAATCCCAAGCAGACTCTGCAGAAGTAATGCAAAGACCCACACGGGGCGCAGACTCATGAACCGTGAGATCATGACCTGAGCTGAAACCAAGAGTCAGACGCTAAACCGACCGAACCACCCAGATGCCCTTGTAGTTGATTTTCAACACGCTAACCCATCTACAGTACCGTCCACCTGGCTGGGTCGCCTACCTGATGCTTGCAGTCATGTGACTTTGCAACCCCTGTTGCCCAGCGTAGCCTTGGATTTCCTCGACTGGATGCTAAGACTTTTTCCAGCCTTTTCACAACAAGTTGAAAACATCATGTCCCAATCCTCTGGGTCCCAGCTGCCAGCAACTCAGCTTTTCTTTCTCATCTGCTCACCTCTCAGTCCTCAATCCTTACTTCTCAATAGCAGTAAGAATGTCCAAGCAGGAAGGTGCAGGGATCCTGTGGTCACGGGTGCCCTCAGCTCTGAGTAGCAACATTGATTTACCAGGAAAGGCACCATCATTTTGTATTTTTGTACCCTAATCATTCTGATCTCCAAATTCATTCATTACATACGCAAAAAAAAAAAGGTGGGGCGCTTGGGTGGCTTAGTCGGTTAAGCGTCCGACTTTCGCTTAGATCATGATCTCGCGGTTCATGGGTTCGAGTCTTGCGTCGGGCTCTGTGCTGACTGCCAGCTCAGCCTGGAGCCTATTTCAGAGTCTGTGTCTCTGTCTCTCTCTGACCCTCCCTTGCTCATGCTGTCTCTCTCTCTCTCCTAGAAATAAATAAAAATATATATAAAAAAACGTAATATGCTGGCATCTTAATGCTTTTAAGCATATGATATTCTTATTAACCCAAGTGCCTTTTTTTCACCCATAATTGAATGGTTTACCTTATTATTGCTTTATGATAACGACTCTGCATTTCCATGTTTCTGTAGGGTGCTTGATTTTAACGGGAGGGCACCCGGAATCAGGAGGGCTGGCTGCACTAATTGCCTTCATTACGGGAGCAGCTAGCACTTCTGCCAACACAGTGATAGATGGTCCCTGGGACGCAGTGAAAACAAAGCCAGGGCGGGGGGTGGGGGGGGGCTCCGGCTCCCGGGGATCCAGCATGATCCAGACAGATCTCAGATCTCCAGAATGTAACCTCTTTCCCTCCATGGTGACAGGTTGAGCATTAACTTGGATTGAGGGCTATTTATATCAGTTTGTACATTTAATCCAGGTTTGGTGGGTTTTTTTTTTTTTTTTTTTGGCAGTTTTCAGTGAGATGGGGACTCTATGCCCGTCCAAGGCATTCAGTGCAAATCAGCTGAGACAGAGAGTAATCAAGATTTATGATCCTCTTTCTGACGCCCATCAAAATTCGCTGCAGCCGGAGCTTACCAGCTGTACCCCAGCCATCCCCAGCCGGGTGACACCCGCTTCACTGTCTCTCCAGCCAGTGATTTAGTGCCCAACTTGAGAACTGTCCACACACTTCTGGCATTCCAGATAACAGCTGTGCGGTCTCTGTGCCCCCCGCCCCCTCCACCCCAGCACCCTGCCTCCCGGCACGCCCTCCTCCCTCCAGTATTGCCTTCCAAAGGCTGTAGATGCCGGAAGCCCGGGATGTGGAGGGCTTTCTAGAAGGGGCATCAAGCCCAGAGGTCACCTTTGACTGTTTGACTATTTTTAGTGGAATCAAGGCGATGGCTTGAGTTCAACTAGGATCCCTTTATGCACTTGATCTTGGCCGGAGTGGAGGGTGAATGCAAAAACGAGAGGGTCTAAGGCCGTACAGCCCTTGCTTCTGTTTTAGGAAGTGCTGCTCTTATGGGGCCCTGGAGATTATTATATGTACTAAGAGACATCGGCACCCTCTACTGTGTCCCTCCTACTCCAGCAACGGCCAAGGTCCCAAGGTGGAGGGAACGTTTATACTGTTCCCATGGCCAAGCTAGCGCTGGTCAGAAAATGCAACTTGGAAGCCTCAGAAGGAGGCTTTGCGTTTCTGACACCTTAAGCACGTATCAGAATTATCTGAAGGGCTTGAGAATCACAGATTGCCAGGCACCACTCCCAGACTTCAGCTCTAGGAGGGGATCCAATGAATTGACTTCTGAGGGGCTCCCAGGTGCTGCTGGGGCTGCTTCCTCAGGGACCCCTGATGTAGCGGGTCCACTCCGCTATTCAGAATGTGGCCCCGGACCAGTAGCATCAGTATCAGCCGGGAGCGTGTGAGCAGGGAACCTCAGGCCCCCCTCTCAGACCTGCTGAGCCAGAAACTGCCCTTAGCTGGATTTTCAGATGGTGCACGTGCACATTCACGGGTGAGAAGCTCTGGGTAAGAACCCAAAGCCTGGAACCCAGTCTCCACCCTTCCTGGTTTTGTGATCTTTGGTGAATTCATTAATCTATCCATGCCTCAGTTTCCACATCTGTAAAATGGGAATGGTGAAGATGTCCACATCCGTAAAATGGGAATGGTGAAGATGCCCTTGCCTCCTACAGGAGCAGATGTGGTAATATTCATAGAGCACTTACAACAGCACCTAGGACATTGCAAGCACTCATTAAATGTGATGGCTAATGTTCTCTTGAGTGTTTGATGCTTTCAGAAGCCAAAGGAGAGACCTTGTGGAAGGACTTGAATATCCGTTGGGCACGCGTCTTGAAATTATTGCATACTCATACGTTTATAAGTTTAATTTCAGCAGAAATACTGTTGGTGCATGAGCCAGTTATGTCTGGCAAATTTCTATTGTTCTCCGTGGCAATTTTTTAAAAAGTTGACAGCTTTTTTTTTTTCACTTTATTTATTTATTTTGAAAGAGAGAGAGAGAGAAGGAGGGGCAGAGAGAGAAAGTGAGAGAGAGAATCCAAAGCAGGCTCTGAGCTGTCAGCACAGAGCCCGACGCAGGGCTCAAACTCACTGACCGTGAGATCATAACCTGAACTGAAATCAAGAGTCAGCGCATAACAGACTGAGCCACCCAGGTGCCCCGGAAGTTGCCAACTTGTAAATACAGGGAGGTTTTACCTGAATATCTGGATTCACAGCTTCCTCGGGAAGGTTAAGGCAGCCGGTCACAGTGGGTCTGTGTTCTTGCTGCACAGAGCAGCGGCCAGCCGGGGACGGATAGCAGCCCCCATCATCAGATGGGTGGGATGGCCATTCTTCCCCACTTACCTCTGGCCTCACCACTGCCTGTTGTCTTGCACACAACCCACTTTCTTCACTTACATTACCTGCCTTGCCACTTAGACCTTGAGCAGTCTTGATACTACTTTGATACTGCTCGGCAGTGCCCGAGGCCCAGGGCCTTCCACGGAAGTTCTCTCTTCAGTGCAATTGTGGATATGTGCCCCCTGGGTGAATCTCGGTTGCGATCGAGAAAGCAAATCCAGGGGCTCAGCTGGTTCAGCATCTGGCTTCAGCTCAGGTCCTGATCTCACGGTTCGTGGAGTTGAGCCCCATGTCAGGATCTGTGCTGACAGCTCAGAGCCTGGAGTCTGCTTCGGATTCTGTGCCTCCCTCTCTCTCTGGCCTTCCCCTGCTCGTGCTCTGTCTCTCCATCAATGTTTATAAAATAAACATTAATAATAATAATAATAAAGAAGGCCAAATCCAAAACTGTCAGTGATGGAGGGTGTCTAATGCTGTATTCCTTATCTGCCCTTCCCATGGGACAGATACAACGCTTTGGAGGAGAGGACGTCCCTCTAAGGCAGGGGTCAGCGCACATTTTCCTGGAAAGGCGAGAGAGTAAATATTTTTAGATCTGGGGGTCCAGATCTAAAAGGCTACTGGAGGCTACTGGTCTACCCCTTGTAGCACGAAAGCTACATGCACGAGCACGGCTGAATGGGCAGGCTATACGAGACAGATGGCGGGTCAGATCTGGCCCGTGGTCCTTACTTTGTCGGCCCTGCTCAAAGTCACTGTTGGCATAGTTCTCTCCATTCCATGAATACGCTTTTTACGTAATTGTAGTTATTTCAGTGTAGGCGTCATTTCCCCCTCTTTCCTGACCTCATTTTATTTCTCAAGTATTTTCCCGTGTTTTAAAAACATTCAATGATTTTCATTTTTTTAATGTTTTATTTATTTCTGAGAGAGAAAGAGAGAGAGAGAGAGAGAGAGAGAGCGTGAGCAGTAGAGGATCAGAGACAGGGAGATACAGAATCTGAAGCAGGCTCCAGGCTCTGAGCTAGCTGTCAGCACAGAGCCCAGCGCGGGGCTCGAACCCACGAATGACCTGAGCCGAAGTCAGACGCTTAACCGACTGAGCCACCCAGGTGCCCTGTCAATGATTTTCATTGTTAATGGCTGCAGATTGGTCTGCATTGACATTCCATTAATTCCACCTGTTTCTGCCTAAACACTGTGTATGTCCAGGGATCATATATATGGTGATTGTGCATATAATATATATATATTTTTCCTTGCCCCACGCATTGGCAGAGCTGGCATAAGAGGAAATGTATTTAAATGGACAAAAAGAACAGAATTTTTTTGAAAAAAACAATTTTGATTGCATTGAAAAATCGAGTATTCATAAAGAAGAATGACTGGTTGTCATTTCTGTGTCATAGGGGAGTAGAATGAACCCGAGGTGTGTGGTCAGACATGGCTCTGTCTCTTACAAGTCCTGTGGTCACAGCAAGTTGTCCAGCCTTATTCTCTTGTGTCCCCATCTGAAAATGCTTTCCCTGCGCGGCTGTTCTTGGTTGGAGGGAGGATGTACAGAAAGCACCGGGGTGAGTGCATGGTGTCCGGGAAGTGCCTATAAAGGTGCCTGGTTATTGTCATAGATCGTTCATTGGTATCACATTCAACTTTGCTTTCGAACCATGACACCTCAGGGCGCAGGAGTGGCTCAGTCGGTTAATCATCCCACTCTTGATCTCAGGGTCATGAATTCAAGACCCGCAATGAGTTCTGTGCTGGGTCTGGAACCTACTGTAAAAAACAAAACAAAACAAAACAAAACAAAAAAAAACTGTGACCCCAGTCACATGAAAGAAGAGCAGTCTTAGTATCATGTCGTTTGATTTTCCTTTAGCTTTTGTTTATTTTGTAAACAAGTCTTGTTTCACATTGTGCTTCATAGTTTAGGGAACACTTTAAATACCTCTTTAATTAATCTTCACAAAAACTCTAGCCGTAGCCAATTTGTAAATAAATGTAATCGAACATAGGCTGTGAGTCAAGTGCAGCATCCCTATCTGTTTACCCTATAGGTAAACCAAAAGCCAGATTAACTAAGGGATCTGTTTAGAGTTGTGTGGCCGGCTAAGAGCTTGCTTGTAGGATATGATTTGTTTTTATTCTATGCAGACCCCTCTGATTCTGTTAGTTGTAAAGTCAATAATGGGTAAGGCTCCCATTTTATTTTATTTTAATGTTTATTTATTTATTTATTTATTTTTAATTTTTTTTAATGTTTTATTTATTTCTAGGAGAGAGAGAGAGAGACAGTGTGAGCAGGGGAGGGTCAGAGAGGAGTCACAGATTGAAACAGGCTCCAGGCTCTGAGCTGGCAGTCAGCACAGAGCCCGACGCGGGGCTCAACCCACAAATGAGATCATGACCTAGCGAAAGTCGGACGCTTAACCGACTAAGCCACCCAGGTGCCCCAATGTTTATTTATTTTTGAGAGAGAGAAGGGGAGGGGCAAAGAGAGAGGAGAGAGAGAATCGCAAGAGGGCTCCATGCTGTCAGCACACAGCCTGATATGAGGCTTGAACTCATGAACCATGAGATCATGACCTCAGCCGAAATGAAGAGTTGGACACTTAGCCAACTGGAGCCAACCAGGTGCCCCTCCAGTTTTATTTTTCTTTTTACCTAATTCCATCCTATCCCATCCAGACCACGAGGCACATGTCGTTATTTTATAGGTTTGCAAAGAATTAAAATTACACTCCTAAATAATTTCTGATATAGGAGAAGATTGTGTGTGTGTGTGTGTGTGTGTGTGTGTGTGTGTGTGTGTGTGTGTGTGTGTTTTAATGAGAAAGATCAAGTTTTTCCAGCGGGGAAGTACTGTCACATCACCTGATGGTAAGATTGATCCCAGTCTGAGCACCTTACTATCTGTTATTATTTCATTCTTAACCCTGGGTCCCACATCTGATATCCAGAATGCTCTTGAGAGGAACCTCTCTACTGATTTCCAGAGGGGCTGCACCAGTTTGCCTTCCCCCCAGCAGTGCAAAAGGGTTCCTCTTTCTCTGCATCCACTCCAACACCTGTAGTTTCTTATCTTGTTGATTTTAGCATTCTGGCAGGTGTGAGGTGGCATCTCATCGTGGTTTTGATGTGCATTTTCCTGATGATGAGTGATGTTGAGCATCTTTTCATTTGTCTGTTGGCCACCTGGATGTCTTCTTTGAAGAAGTGTCTGTTCATGTCTTCTGCCCATTTCTTCACTGGATTATTTGTTTTGGGGGGTATTGACTTGTTATAAGTTCTTTATATATTTTGGATACTAACCCTTTATCGGATATGTCATTTGAAAATATCTTCTCCCATTCCATAGGTTGCCTTTTAGGTTTTTTTTTCGATTGTTTCCTTCACTGTGCAGAAGGTTTTTTTTAGTTTGATGTTGTCCCAATAGCTTATTTTTGCTTTTATTTCCCTTGCCTCAGGAGACATACCTAGAAAAATATTGTTACGGTCAATGTCAGAGAAATTACTGCCTGTGTTCTCTTCTAGGATTTTTATGGTTTCAGGTCTCTCATTAGCTGGTGATGTGCTATTGGCTCTTTAAACATTTTTTTTAAGTTTATATTTGAAAGAGAGAGAGAGAGAGAACAGCGGGGGTGGGGGGGAGGGGAGGAGAGAGAGAAGGAGACAGAATCCAAAGCAGTTCCAGGTTCAGCACAGAGCCCAATGCAGGGCTCAAACCCACGAGCTGTTAGATTGTGACCTAAGCTGAAGTCGGACGCTTAACCGATAGAGCCACCCAGCGCCCCTGCTTTTGGCTCTTTAATTGCTAGCCAGCAAAGATGGGGACTATTTGGCAGGACTTTAAGGCTGAGATTGGCTGCTGCCTCCGTAACATGGACTGGTGTCACATGATAGCATGGGCAATAACAGGCAATTAAGTTTCCCAAGTAACAGAAGCTTAGAAACAACATCTTTTGTTGATAAACCTCCCCCATTTCTCCTTACGCTGATCACCAGGACCAGTTCTTTGATTTCAAAAGCCGATAGACAAGAGCTTCATCATAAAGCATGCTTTTAGCTATGAATAATGAAGAGCTCTGATTCCATTAGCTTACACAATAAGGGCGATTTATTATTGTACATAATAAGAAGCTTGGAAAGTAGGGTGGCTTCAAGGCTGGATAGTTCAGGAGCTCAGTGATGTCACCGGTGATCTGGGTACTCTGGTCCTCCTCTGCTGTTGTGGTATGTTGGTTTTCTATACAGGCTAGTTTTTCTTCATGGTCATGAAGTATATACAGCATTCATAGACATCTCATCCAGAAACAACTCTGTTTAGAAGACCAAGGATAGGAAAATGAGATATGACATCACTTTCTAGGGCCCCTTTTTTTATCAGATAGATCTTTCTCAAGCTTCCCCACCCCTCACCCCCACCACTGAATTTCTGCTCAAGTCTGTTCTTCAGAATCGGGTCACATATCCACTGGCATGAATCACTGGCAAAATAAAGGGGATCATCAGGATTATTCTAGACTAATCAGATGTGTCTTGAAAGTCAGGTATGGAAAATGGGCACTGGTGCTCAAGGCCTTCAAAGAAGGACCTACCAGAACTTTCTACAACAGGGCAAAGAGGAGGGTAGATGTCATCCCAGGTCATGTGCATACATCTGTGGGCTAAGCATTTGGAACATATCCAGCTTTAGTGGTAAGTTAGCACCTCCCTCATTCTTGAAGGTGCTTCTGCCTGTAAACATCTAGTGCCTGCATCTCCACCATAGACCTTTGAAGGATTCCAAAAATATACGTTTTAATTTCAAAACCAAAATCTGAAATACAATATGCTTTGCCTGTCAAAAGTTTAAGTAAATCTCTGACTTTGGGTGATGGCTTTGGAAGACAGCTTTATGGTCTAGAAAGTAGAGAGAGCTCTGTTCATAAGGAATAACAGTGGCTCTCACTGGCCGGTAGTTGAAACACTATCCGTGGAGCTGCTTACTATTCAGTCGAACAGCCCAGCTTAATATTTCCTCATCCAAGAAGACTTCCTTGATTCTCCCAGTGTGGATTCCCGATTCCATGTCTTTGTGAACATTGTCTACTCTGCCGTGTAATTATTCACATCCCTGTTTCCTTTCTCCTGATTGACTAGTCTGCAAGCTCCTTTCCATTTGGGCCTCTGTCTCATTCCAGAACTGTGGCACACATCTAGCACATAGGAAGTATGACATAGTGTTTCTTTCTGTGGACTACGTGAATGAGTTAAGTGAATGAGCCGTACGGGGACTCAATGAGAACCTTACCACCACTACTTCTCATTGTTAACATTCCCTACACTAGCTACCAATGTGGTAGCCACAGCCCTATGAAGTAGGCATTGCTTTGTGATCATGATGGAGAAACTGAGGCTTAGGAGAGATTTAATGCTTGCCGGAGTTGATGCATCTGGACATGCAGGTACTGGGCCTAAACTCCATTATGCTATCTCCATGCACGTGTAAGCATGTGGCTGGCTGTGCTGTGTCACACAGGGAAGAATGATCTGGAGAGTCAAGAGTCTCCCTGTGTTTGGTCTGAATGGCCTAAAGAGGGTATAAGAGTGTGTGAGTGTGGACCTGTCTTGGAAAATGTGATAATTAAATAGAAAACGTGATTGCCATGGATGGCTGTGCTTGGTTGCCGACAAGAAAAGCTTCTCTGTCTCCCTGTTGGATGCGGAGTGATGGTCTAGTGGCCAGGTCAGCCCCAGGATGAGCTTGACCCGGTGGCAGCAGGAAGAGTTGGTTAAAAAGCTCCAGAAGCCCTGAGCTCCAGGCAGGAGGCAGAGGGGCAGAGTGAGTCCCAAGCTATGAAAAGTCTCCAGACCTAATTTTCTGCCTAAATGTGGGGCAGACAATACCGTCTAAAGAGATGCTTCTCCACGAACGAGCATGGGTTCCGTGAAGCAGGGTTTGCCTGCTTTGTTCATTGCTGCGTTCCTCCTACTGTGCTTAGCGCACAGCAACTGCAAAATAAATGTTAGGGAAAGGATTGTTGAGAGAAGGAAATAATGTGATTTATGCAAAGTCAGTGGCGATGGATATTATCCAGTCAGGTGGGCGGGAACACTGTGGGCCCAGCCAGGGGCTCTGTTCAGAGCAGGACTGCCCAGGTATGCTGCCAGGATTGGGTTAGTGGGGCCTGATGCAACAAGGATGAGATGAGAGATCCAGGCACACGGACAGTTGCAGTAGCCCCTGGGGAAGGGGATGGCCACAGATCATTCGTCACCCCCTCCGACAGAGTCAAGGCTCCCACTCATTTCTCTCCGAGTTCACTTAGAATCATGGTACAGCTTTGCTTGCCCAAAGGAAGACATTCGCCCTCCAGCCAGGAAGGGGCCTGGCACACCGCACAAAGTTCTGATTATTGTTGCATCTATTTTGACGAGGCAGGTGTTAGATCTCAACCAGGCAGAGAAGAGCAAACCAGTCCCAGGTTTAAAAAACCAAAAGGGAAGAATGATCATTGAGAAGGCCTGTCAATAAGGAGGTCTGGCCTGCTTCCCCAGCAGTACAGCCGAGCGGAAAGAGTGAGGCATGGCTTTTGACCTGATTGAGATTTTGGCTGAGAGTATAGTATCTTCATAATACACTGGGAGAAAGAGGCTTATAGCTCAGGTGTCGTCTTCACACTCACTGACAGGTGAATAGGAGGTGAGACCGGCTCATTAAGACCTTGAAGAGGGGCCGGGAAGTTGAGTGGAAGGAACATCAGCCATGGACTGGGGCACATCTGGACTTGAGGTACAGTCCCCTGCTTGGAGGCTAGGCAGCCACAGCCTCTGGAGTCTCCGTTCCCAACTCTCTGAACAAGCTATTGAGAATCCTGGCGTGTAGTGAGGATTATGTGGACAATAAGAAGCAAAAAACTGGTAGGGTCTCCACGCCCATCCCCCACAGCCTAGAATCCCAGATTCTATCAGCAGATTTCAGCTCTGGGGCATCCCAGGAAAGACAGTGGGAACTGCAATAAATGATTGAGAGGGTCTCACCCTTAATGGATTCTTCTCCAGGATCTTTCTGGAACCCTTCTTGTGTGATGCTGGTTTCCATGGGTTCAGGCAGACAGGCGCATGAACATCATGATATCAGGGCCAAGACTCTGGGGGTTCAAAATGCAGATGCCCAGCCACTAGGCAGCCCCTCAGGGTGATGGACACATGACATCTTCAGCATCCATCACCTCGGCTTGTCACTGCTCCCTAGATTTGTCATCCACAGTGGAGTCACCCAACCATATTCATTGAAGCCCACTTTGGACAAAGCCTTTGCTGGACCAAAAACTCAAGAGGTATGAGCCATGGATCCTGCTCTTATCCTATGAGCCACATAGACCATCCCAATAATATGCTTTGGCCAAGACCTCTCAGAATAACCTCAGGTTACCTTGCTCCCCATCCCACATGGCCTCCAGGCTGCTCAGTGCCCTGGACCCTTGTCCATATGACATAATCAAATCCATATCTGCCTAAATGTGTAATCCATGAGGATGCTCCATGAGGTAGGACATGGAATGTGTCAATAGCATAGAGTAAGCATTTCAGAAGCCAGATGCCTGGTGTCTCTGTCAGGAAAACCAATAAAACAGAGTTTGGGGCACCGGGGTGACTCAATCCGTTAAGCATCTTTTGGCTCAAGTCATGATCTCATGGTTCATGAGTTCGAGCCCCACATCAGGCTCTGTGCTGACAGCTCTGCCCCCAGCTCCATGGCTTTATCTTTATCGTACGAGCCTGGATCCATCATTCAAGAATTTTCAGATGTACCTGTGTGAACAGCCCCAATGGCAGGATGATGTGATCAGATGTGCACTTGGGAAAACCCCCTGGCTGCCGTGTAAGAAGAGACCACATGCAAGAAGACCAATTGGAAGACTGTTATAGATTTGAGGAAAGAAGGTGGCAGTTTGGACTAGAATACTGGTAGGAGAGGCAGACCGACTTAAGCGACTTTTAGGAATTCAATCAACAGATGGTCATGCATTGGCTACGGGGGATTGAAGGAGAAAGAAATGTCATGAATGGTTCCTAAGTCTGCTTTCTAAGGTGAATGTGTGACCGTGACTTTTACCGATGGGATGGAAATCTGAAAGGGATTCATGGAGAGCATGGCTTCGGTTTGGAATATTTTCTAACATCTAAGAGGAGGGGCCAAGAGACAATGGGATAAACAGATACAGACCACTGAAGATGAGTCTGGGTTGGATACACTAACTTGAGGTCCATACATAAAACCTAAGGTGTGCATAGCATCGAGGAGAGAAGAGCCAGAGACCAACCTTGTGGCTGCCCCTTCTAGGCTCACCTAGACATCTCTCTTACCATCTTGCACTTATACTTTTGGATTTCCTCCTTCTCAAAACACACCCACCTAGGACTTGTTCCTACCTAAACCCAATCTTCACCACAGCTTATTTCTACAGATGGTATCTTGAGTTAACTAATTTTCACAGCACAATTATATCAATGTCTTATATAGAGACAGTGAAAGAGATCTGGGTGGATGATGAGGCTAACTCTCTCATTTTGTTTAAAGTTTTGTTTAGTTTTGAGAGAGAGAGAGAAAGAGAGACAGGGCACAAGCATGGGAAGGGCAGAGAGAGAGGGAGACACAGAATCCAAAACAGGCTCCAGGCTCTGAGCTGTCAGCACAGCCCCACATGGAGCGCAGGAACAGAGAGTACAAAACAGGTCCTTTCTCAAGGCCAAATATGAAGGTGTTACGAGCACAAGAGGAAGCAGATGCCAGTCAAGTAAAGGTGGAAGATGTCCGCACTGAGGGCCATCTCTCCAGGGAGAGTTTTTCAAGAAAGAACTTTACAAAGAATTAACAGGTGGTCCAAGACATATGCAGGTAAATGAGATATTTATTTCAGCAAAACACTAGGAGGCCTGGTTGGGGTTAGGGTAGAGCTATAGCTCTGTAGAATCCAGGCACATATACCAAGTTCACGGCAGCCCCATGATGATCCCACGAGCTGGCGAAGTCAAGGTGCTTCATCTACATCTTCCTGCTGAGATAATGTCAGTTCATGTAGCTAAACAGGACTGGGTTGGGGCTGACCAGAATCGGGCATGGTATGATCCTGCCACACACCTCTGCCGGCTTCTCCATGCTCAAAAACCATCCGCTCTGTCATGTCTTCTAGAACTGAACTGGGGCTGGATGTCACACACATACTACCCAATGGGTAACTCCTGGGAATCAGCAGCAAGTGTCCAGTCTTATCCGCCATCTCTGCCCATCTCTGCCCATCATCTCCTGGTGTCTTTCTCCTCCGTCTACCTTGAATTTTTCTGCTCTTTTTCTTGAAGTTCAGTTTGTACTTCACACTGGATGCCTCTAGTGAATCCACCGTTGGAAGAGCTGGATCATAAGGCAAAGCCAGGTGTGGTTTCTAACCTCACAGTTTACCTTCCATATCTCTCCAAAAACTTTTTTTTTTAATGTTTTATTTATTTCTAGGAGAGAGAGAGAGCGTGAGCAGGGGAGGGTCAGAGAGAGAGGGAGTCACAGACTGAAACAGGCTCCAGGCTCTGAGCTGGCAGTCAGCACAGAGCCCGACGCGGGGCTCGAACCCACGAACCGCGAGATCATGACCTAAGCGAAAGTCGGACACTTAACCGACTAAGCCACCCAGGCGCCCCAGTCCAAAAACGTTTTTAAAAAGCCACTCCTCTGTCTCCAGAGCCCCATTTTTTGAACGTGACATAGAGAAGTCTTCATAGCATGGCCCACATCTTCTGAAATTTCTCAGTTTCAGGCACAGGAAATGCCTGAGAACAGTGCAAGCCTAAAAAGAATGCACTGGGGCAAGCTCATGGATTGGAAGGAATAGCTAGGCAAAGAAGTTCTAGAAAGAACTGGGAGCAGAAGACCTCCAGTAATCCAGGGAATAGGAATTAAGGGACCGTCTCTTAAGGATCTTGTGGCCAGTACACAAGAGCTCCGAGACGTTTCCTTCAGCCCTTCCATTCATGATTTGCATTCCTAGGAATTCCTCCACTTTGCTTTTATGGCTTCTTGGTAAGGTTACCGATCCAGGGAGGCCATGTCCCTTGGGTGAAGAGGAGTGACCAAGGCTTTGTCAGTTTGCTTAAGAAGGGCAGTCCCATTCTGACCCCAGGCAAGAAACAATCTTGCTCGGGGCCATACGTCCCACAGTTCTACCATGTGTCTTCCCAGACTCAGGGCACTTTCCCACCTCAGCCTGCCCCCTCCAGTCTAGACCATTCTCTTGGTAACAGAAACCCTGGACTAGCCTGCCTCAGTGGCTTCTTGCCTAAGTCTTTCCTTCCCCGAGGCAGATTGTAAAACAAAACCAGAAGGGTCCTTCAGGCACTTGTCCACTGATTTTCAACGTGCAGGTTATGATGTACTTGTGTCTGTGTGAAAGCCACTCACAGTAAGGGGCAGAGCTGGGGGGTGGGTAGGAACAGAAGTGGGGACAGGCTGAGGGTAGGAAGGCAGGAGCCAGCTGTCCCCAGGCTGCCACATATTGGCAACGACATCTGAGAAGTCAGAGGATTCTAAATTTGAACTTGGCCTTCCAGATCATTACGAAGATAGGAGGGTACTGCATATTTTATAGAATAGCTTGTGAAATTGCTCTCTAATTTTCAAATACCAGGACATGTGGCTCAGGATTCCCTGTGCTCTTACCCTGGATCCTGCCTGATGTTGAAGACATCAGGGCCCCCGTGATGTCCCCACACCGCCAAGATTCTGTTTTCCCACACCTGTGTCTAATGAGCCCACCCCCACATAGTCACCCAGATCCTCAGCATATCCTGTGAATGCAGCCTCCAGACTGGTGTCCTTGCTTCCGCTCTGGCCCCCTGAAGTCTTCTTCACAGAGCAGCCAGAGGGATCTTGTAAAACATAACAGATGACACCACTTCTCCGTTCGAAAGCCTCCAGCGACCTCCATCTCTCTCAGAGGAAAAGCCAAAGTCCTTTTCGTATTTCATAAAGGTTGACACGACTGATGTGCCCCAGGCCCCGTCACTCACTCCCGACCCACAGTCCTGCGGCTGATGCGCTCCCGCCATTTCCCTGGCTGTCGCTGGGCCGCATCAAGCCCTCACAGCCCTGCCGCGAGTTCTCGGCACCTGCTGCCCTTGGGCCTGGAATGTTCTTCCCGGCCGTACCCGTGGCTGGTTCAGCTCTTTCCGCTCTCCGTTCCTGATGGCTCCGAGCATGGCCTCTCTGGTGGTGCTAACTACAGGAGGGGATGCTATTCCCACGGTACGTTCTAACCCCTTTCCTGGATTATTCTCCTGCTGGTGCACATCGTCACACTCCGCGTTTGCACAGTGCTGTCCAGACGGATTAGCATAGAAGCACCTCAAGGGCAGGTACCTTTGTCTGTTCCCTGCTGTAGCGCCAGCACCTGGAACATTCCAGAAGGAGGTGCTCCACACACGTTCGTGGAGTAAATGAACAAACAGGAGCATCATGCCCGTGTTTCCGGGTCTCTGCTCCTGGTCCCCTCTCTTTCCAGGATGCCAGCCTCCTCTTCTCTAGTGGCGCATCCTAAGGGCTAGTTCAGGGTTACTTTATCTCCTCTCCATCCCACCCCAGCAGAATTACTTCTGACACCGCCATCTTCTTTCTTTAATATTGCTCAACGTATGAAATTACTGCCCTTTTTTTCCCCCTAAAAATGTGTGTAAGAAGTACACGAATGCATTCACACTATCAAATGTTCACACAATACAGGGGACTGAAAGATGTCCTCTAAAGCAGCTCTGAAGATCCATCTTTGGTTTCCCAGCAGTCATCTCGTGGGCTTTGTGGAGAAGGCAGCTGAGTTTCACATGCATTACGTGGTCTGTCCCAGGATGCTCAGCTGTGGGGAGGTGAGAACGACGAAGCAAGTTCTTTTCAGCCTGGAGCCAAACCACATGCGATCTCCTTTACAAAAGTGGTCGCCATCTTGGCTGTAGAGTCACACGGACAGCCTCTTTTTAAAAATTTTTATTTTATTTATTTTGAAAGAGAGAGCGTGCAATAGCAAGGGAGGGTCAGAGAGAGAGAGAGGGAGAGCGAGAATCCAACCAGGCTCCGCACTGCCCGTGCAGAGCCCAGCATGGAGCTCGATCTTGTGAACCATGAGACCATGACCTGAGCCAAAACCAAGAGTTGGATGCTTAACCGGCTGAGCCACCCAGGAGCCCCACCTGAACAGCCTTTTAGACATTACCTATACCCCATCTCTACCTGAGATGGATTGATTCGGAATCCCAGAGAACTGGTCTGAGAAGTAGTATTAAAAAATATATATATCTAATATATATAGTATTAAAAAAATATATATCTAATATATATAGTATTAAAAATATATATATATCTAGATGATTCTGATGTATAGAAATGGTTGAAAGCCATTGGTCTACTTTGGAAATGAGATAGCTATATTTTTTTCTGTAAAGGGCCAGATAGTAAATGTTTTAGACTTCATAGGCCATTCAGTCTCTGTGGCAGCCACTCAACTTTGCCATTGTGGGGTCAAAGCAGACAAAGACAAAGATGAATGAACGTGGCTGTGTTCCAGAAATGAATAGTGGCCACATTTGGCCCGTGGGCTGTAATTTGTTGACCTCCGGTCTATATCGTCATACTTTAAAGAACTGGGAATTTAAGACTGTCCCAGTCAAACTCAGGGCATCCGATCGTATTGACTATCACTGTAATTCTCAAGGACACTGGCATAAGAATCTTTGCTCAACCTTAAGCGATTCTGTCCATGGTGTGAGGCCTGGGCCTGGGGGTGTGCCTTTCAACAAGCAACGCAGAGTATTCTGATGTAGGTGGAAGTTGTGGGTCCGTACGGCCAGAATCACTGGTCTTCAGAAGCAGAATGTTCCTGGCAAGGAGCAGAAGCTTGTCTGGAGAAGCAGGACTGGCTCGTCCCCAGAAATTCTGTAAGATCACGGAGAGATGTGTTGTGTGTCCCTGCTTGCCGTCTGTTCCAGCATCTGGCCTCCAAGGTTCTAGAACCTTTGATGCCCCAGCACCGACTCTTCCCAGCCTGAACGTTGGCAGAAAAGGAAGCCGTCCTTCCTCCTCAACTCTGAAATTAGTAAGAGACCAAAGTCCTCTTGTATTTCAAAACATTGAAGAAGAAAGTGGCTGTTTAACCACCTACATAATAACACTGATACTGGCATTTATCTGTGCGTGCGCGCGTGTGTGTGTGATCAGAGTTCAGTGGTTAGAAGATGGAATCTCCGTCATGCCATCATCGGCTTTACAGCCATGTGGTGGGTGAATGCAGTCGCTTCTGTTTCCTGACCTCTTTAACATCCATTATTTCTCTGTTGTCCGCATCTAATGGCCTCAATCCTTTTAGCTGTTGATGGCTTGGCGATTACCCGGGCTGCCGCTTTAGGATTACATCCAAATGCATCTGAACAGTTGAATTTACTTACTGCTTCCATCCTAAAAGCTTTTTAGCCTGATCCAGCTGGGATGGTTTCACTGGGAGAGCCATTATTTGCGGCCCTCGTTTTTGGGGGTGGAAATAAATTTCCCAAAAGACGAAGGCGCACTCCGTTCGGTGTAGATCTGTGATATTACTTTTTCTTCTCTCTCCCTTTCACGTTCCCCTTGCGTTCACAGCTTTCTTCAGGAATGGCTCTTCTCCGGGGAGACAGGAATGTTCTAAATTGCACAATGGAGTCAAATCAATATTTAGAGTGGTTTGGATCTTTAAGGCTTTAGCCGGATTTTGGCAGTATCATTTTATACTGTAAAACCCCTTTTTTCCCAGGTAACCTGTAACATTACTATTGAAGATTATTCACAGATTTCTAAAACCTCTCAATTTCACTTGGCTATCAGCTAAGAAAATAGTGCCCCAGAGTTAAAAATGCACTGTTCTTCCTCTAAAGCTCATGTGCATTTATGTCCAAATGGTATGGCAACATGCTCCTAATCTCTATATACACACCTATCTATGCATATCGTAGCTTTCAGGGGTGTAATTAGATGCAGAAACCACACTGTGCAAACCAAAAGCACACACATACACACACACACACACACACACACACACACAGGTGTGTGACAAATGCATAATATGGTAAAACATTTTATATCAGCTAGAGCGAATGATAGAGGACGCAAAGAAGGTTTCAAATACAAATGATGCAGAAGGTTCTGAACTACTTTGATTCAGGAAGACTGCAGTGCCTCTCTGGCTTTGTGTATCTGAGAGGCTGAGATACCTAAGGAGTCGTCTCCTCTTGGGTATAAATCCCAGCCGAGGTGCTTTGTGATCTTGGGCAAGTTGCTTTACCTCTCCGAGCCCTGGTGACTACTTTGTTACGTGATGGAGGTAACAGCAGAACATTTGCCTCCTGGGACTATAGTGAGGATTCAGAGAGGTCACAGGTGTCAAGCAACAGGCACAGTCACCACAGGAAGGAACAAGGTGGCAGAACTCTTCTGGAATGCACCCTTCCCTGCCACATGCACAGTAAATACAAATCTCTTATGAACCATCTTGCTTACTAGCATCCGTGTTTACTCAACTACCCCGGGAAACAATTTTAGGAGCTACTTTGGAAAAGTTTCCCTCCCATCTTACCCCTCCCCTCTTCCTGGGCCCTGTCCCCCTATCAGCTGGTTACCACATTGTGCCATTCAGCCTCCTACCAAATAACTTTCCAGTTCTGTCTCCCCTTCGTCATCCTAATGTGAGACCCTCTTAACCAATTTCATCGTCTTCCACTTGGTTCCTCTGTGATCCACCGTCAGCCCCATTTTGCAGATTAAGAAACTGAGACACAGGGTGGTTCAATAAATAGCCGGAAACCACACAGCTAGTAAGTTGCAGCCCAGACAGCCCGGTTCTGGAATCACTTCTCCTTCCTGCCCCGGAATTCTGGGTGTAGCATATTATTTCGGCAGAGAAGTCAAAACCTGATAATTCCACTTTGAGTGACTTCTGTTTCTCCCTCACCAAATGTGCCCTCAGAACTGTCCTAGCAGTTATATTGATGCCACAGGGGCTCCTGGGAGCAAGAGGAAGGGGCAGAAATCTACAAGGGGGTCTTGGTGGGAGACCAGCATTGCTCGCAGCCTGCTGGCCAGAGGCACGCCCGGGCCGTGTGCAAAAATGAGGAAGCTAGATTAGAGGTGGAGAAAGTAGGGATCCCTTGCCCCATTTCAGCATTCCAGAAACCCAGCTCTGTGGATGGGGCTCAGCAGGGGAAATTTCTAGATTGAAAGGATGCTCTAGTACCATAGGGACAGATCAGCCCTGTCTCAGTGAGGCCACAGCTGGATGGAAGCAGGGGTCTCAGGCGTTCTCATGCCCTGTGGTCACTGGCACTAGAGTGGGCAGAGAAGTAAACCGAGGCACTTAAGGTCCGGGACAGGATGGATTGTTGACCCGTCTATGGATCTGAGTGTTTTCCTGCGAGGCTGACCACAGCCTCCCCAACCACAATTTTGCAAAAGACACTGACCGCCGGTGTGAATGTGTAATTTGTATATCAAACCGCTCTAAGGGCACATCCACAAGAGCCTGACATACCATGACCTTGGCATTTCTCAACTGTGTCTGAGAGATGTCAGGAGCTGTTGCAAGAGATGAAAAAGACGGAGAGGGGGGCTGACTTCGTGGCCAAAAGGACTGGGAAAAAGTGACCTCTACCTCTTCTGAATTTGAGAAGGCAGCATAATTTATCACACTTCAAAATTCATAACGCATCTTCCCAGGGAAGTTCTGTAGTAAAGAACCTGTTACCATTAAATTGACAAGTCTTGCCCAAAACGTCCTTGACCAGAGAACTGTTTCTACCCAAAAGAGCCAGTGACGTGTTATAAACAGTGTCCCTTGGGATTCTGTTGGGAAAAATTCTGACTTAGTTGAGCACAGGACTGTGCCATACAGAACACAGGCTTACCAGTGTAGACTGTCCTCACTGGGGGCTTTATCTGTTGGGATTCTCCCACTTTAGACTGTGGGCTCTGCTCCTTGCAGGCATCATGTGGAACTTCTTCATCACTGCATCTCCCCAGGCTTTGATTGTTGATTTTTTGTGTTCTGGCCTTTTCTTTCAAGAACGACTGTCATTCGTGAATTTTCCATCCATCCATGCTGTCATCCTTTTTTGCTGTTTCTCCACACTTTTGCACTTTCATAACATCCTGGTTTTCCCCCTCACGTTAATGACAATATTTTTTGTACATTAAAGAATCACTTTTCCTTGATCCCGCCTGACACGCATCTTAATTCTCTTCTTTTATTTTTGTTTTCTGCACAATCTGGCTCGCTCCCAAACAACTCTCTTCATTTCAGTTCATTGTTTTTATGATTGCAGCTTTATTCAATCTTCACGCATTGCATTGATGTTTCTAATGCTTGATAGAAACTGTAAAGCATACGCTTTCGGATTTTTTCCTTTGTTCTCTGTAGTGTATCTTCTTCGGGGCACATTCTATGATGCTTCCTCAGCTCGGTGCTCTTGCTTACTGTAAGCACTTGGCACTTGTAAGATATTTTCTCATGTGAGGATAAAAAGAGTTCTTATTCAGGCTGTTTGCTCATGTCGGGCTCTGTGGGTCCATCTTTATTTCCCACATGGTGTTTCTGGCTGCTGTTGGAGCCATCTCTCCTATGGGTGATACTTACCATGCAGAACCAAATTTCTTTGATTCTTTAAAGACCTAGCCAGTGTGTTCCTTCACGACTGAGGAGGAATTTGCTATCTGTGCTTCATGAAGAGAAGTGTGTGTGTGTGTGTGTGTGTGTGTGTGTATGTGTATGTGTGTGACACGTATATATATATATACACATAGGTTATAGTTTATTTAATAGACATTATATAATGCTTACTGGGGTGCGAGGTACTATTCTAAAGCCCTTTACAGTCATTGACTCTGCACGATGACTTATGAGGTTGACACCCCTAGCATCCCCATTTGCCAGATGAGAAAACTGAGTCAAAATAACTTACCTAACAGCAAAACCTAGCAGGTGTTGGGGCGCCTGGGTGGCTCAGTCAGTTAAAGCATCCGACTTTGCCTCAGGTCATGATCTCATGGTCCATAGGTTCAAGCCCCGCATTGGGCTCTGTGGTGACAGCTCAGAGACTGGAGCCTGCTTTGGATTCTGGGTCTCCCCTTCTCTCTGTCCCTCCCTCACTCATGCTCTGTCTCTTCCCATCTCTCAAAAATGAACAAACATTAAAAAAAGAAACTAGGAAAAAAAAAAAGCTAGCAGGTGTCGAGGACCAGAATTCAAACCTGGGCAAACTAGCACTAGAATCTGTGCTCTTAACTTCTATGATAGGCTTCCTTTTCATTTCTTCCTTGCAAAAATGAGAAATAAGAAAACCTGGAAAACTGCAGCTACTCTGGTTTTCTTAGCTCTTGCCTACTGCCTTTCCTTCTTACTTAAAGTGACGTGATAGCTGCGTTCCATGACTGGGCATGGTCCCCCTGAATGAGGATAGAAAGTGTGCACTCAGTGGAAGGGTGGAGGGATGCAGGGATGAGCTCCACGGGCACCCCCCGAGAGAGCTCCCCGCTGTGCTGGGAGCTCCCTGCCTCTGGCTGGCGTGGGGCCCCAGGCTCCAAGCTCCTGGGCCTAAGACATGGTGGCAGGAGGGTCTGCCCCTGTTTTTCTACATCAGAGCCCTCCGTCTTTGATTAGTGGGAAATGAAGGGCCCAGAAGATCTTGATCAATAGCATTTCTTGTTCCCAGGGCCTCATTTATTGGTGTGCGTATTTTCATGAATATTTCAGTGGGAAGTTAGTGGAAAGCGGGTCCAGCCTTTTTCCAGCTGGTGTCTTGCCCCGGAAGCCCCCATTATCCAGCTTGATCCTGAAAGCAACCTTGTAGGGTGCTGTTGTGAACCCTGCTTCCCACGACAGAGAAGGAAAGCTGGGGTGCTCCAGAAGTCCCCGAGGCTCACACAGCTAGCTCTCGACCCAAGAGCCCGAGCCCGAGCCTTGTCTCCAAAGCCTTTGTCTCCCAGCTCTTCAGCATCCCCTTCAGCTCATTTTATGTCACGTTACTTAATTTGGTCACATTGCCCACGCGCTTACTGAGCTCCCTTATGCGAGAAGGACTTGGGCTTTGCACTCAAGAGGTTCACGGGGCCAACAGGGGAAGGTGGGAGGTGGTGGCCTCATGACAGAGGACAGGCGGTGTCAACGGAAGGCTGCAAGCATTTGAGCAAAAGTCGAGCTTAGGTTTGTGTGGTGATGGGAAAATGCCTCGTGAGGGAGGAGTCATTCCAAGTGCTCCTTGATGAGGAGCACGGCTTCTGGTCTAGCTGAACGTTACAGGATGGCCTGGGAAGAGGCAGAGCGTCTGGAGAACAGGCAGTTTGGGATGCGTGGCGGCTTCTGTCTGTGTTACTTTGTCGGGATTGCAGTAACAGAGGACCGCAGACCGAGCGACTTACACAAAATCATTTATTTCCTGTTTTTTAAAAAATGTTTTATTTATTTGTGAGAGAGTGCAAGCCAGAGATGGGCACAGAGGCAGGGGGAGGGTGGGGAGAGGATCCAAAGTGGGCTCCACGCTGTCAGCAGCAAGTCCAACGCAGGGCTCGAACTCTCAAACTGCAAGGTTGTGACCTGAGCAGGAGTTGGATGCTCAACTGACCGAGCCACCCAGGCGCCTCCAAAATCCATTGACTTTGTGACCATTCCAGGGTGTAGAAGTCTGAGATCGGTGTCAGCAGCATTGGATGCTTCCAAGACCTTGCTCCTTGGCTTCTAGAGGGTGCTCTCTCCCTGTGTGCTCACATGGTCTTGTCTTTGGTGTGTTCGTGTCTCAATCTTTCTTACGAGGACTCCAGTCATTGTGGGCTAGGACCTACCTTAATGGCTTTGTTTGAACTTAATCACCTCTTTATTTTTTTTTAAGTTTATTTATTTATGTTGAGAGAGAGAGAGAACAAGTGGGGAGGGGCAGAGAGAGAGAGAATCCCAAGCAGGCTCTGTACTCTCAGCACAGAGCCTGACGTGGGGCTCAATCTCATGAACTGTGAGATCATGATCTGAGCCGAAATCGAGAGTCGGACACTTGGGTGCCCCCATCACCTGTTTAAAGACCCCATCTCCACATACAGTCAGTTTCTGAGGTCGTGGGGCTAGGACTTCAATATGTGTATTTTGGAAGGACATAGTTGAGCTCATAATGGCTGGAGCCAGTGGTATGTCCAGGTGGCAACAGGAAAAAGTCTGTGGGTAAAGACCAGATCACATGGTGCCACATTTGGAGGAGTTGGGACTGCATCCTTCCTGCAGATCACTGCTGATTGTGTGTGTGGGCTCCTGGGCATGTGTGACTGTATGTGACAAGGCTTTAAGTGGTCCTAGCATGCAATGTTCAATCCCGTTGAATCTCCCAGCCAGGGGGTCATTCTCTTTTCCTTTTGCTTTCAGTTTTTTGAGAACAGTACCTCGGGGGAGGGGGTTTCTAATGTGTCTTTTCCACCTCCAACATTCGCTAATGTTTCCTCTTGAGCAAAGAGAAAGACTAAAAGCCTAGGTAGATAAGGAAGTCTAGCTAGAATTTGAGAATACTCTGTCATTTTCATCCTATTTAATTTCTATGCTTGGCTTTCATTTATGACAGGTGATTCTGGATTTCCCCTGGCAATAATAATATAAAAATTTGCTGTATTATCTGAAGGGAGCCGAGTTTATTTTTTTAAGGGGGTTAATTTAAAGAAACTATGGGAGAAATAATGAAATAACTCTTAGAAGCCATGGTGGAAATGATGAAGGTGGAACGCCAAACTGAATCTTGGGGACTTCGGCTGTGGGCTAAGGCAAAGACACGGAGCGGGGAAGGGACTGCAGTGATTGTGAAAAGTATCGCTTTTGGGTGGAATCATCCCATCACCAGAGATGAACCAGGAAGACTGGCCACACCTTTGTGTTCTCTCTTTAAGCAGAATTGAAAATACCTCCGCACAGTCTGGCGTCCATAATGGTCTGAATCTCTGGAAACAAACAGTCATTCACAAAGAGGTGTTGGGTACTTTCCACACGGCAGGTGCTGTGCGAAGCGCTCTGGCCACCATGAGGATTAAGAAAGACAGGGTCCCGGCCGTGAGCTCAGAGACGGACAGTGACTCCCACCCCACCTGTTACTGACAGGGCACCCTTGGCCAGGTGGTTTGTACTCTTTGAGCCTGTGCTTCTTCATGTGTCTGGTGGGCTGAGACAGACCCCACATGGCAGCCCTGGTGACAAATGAGCTGGGGCGTATGCACCCGGTCTGCAAATTGTGTGAAGGCATGTGGTCCCTGAGCCTGATGTTCAGTGTTTCAAAAGTGCCATTCAGAGAATCCCTGCCTTTGCAGCCCTCAGAAGCCAGTGGAAGATCGAGGTTCCACGTGGATGACCAAATTGCACACCTGGGACAATTTAGCCACTGGTGTGAATTCTCTTCGTCATCAGGGAGCCGGGATGGAGGGAACCTCACGGTGTGGAGGGCAGGGATCCCCTGTTGGGAGCATTGAGTTTTCAGGTGCCTGGCATCTACTGTGTTCATCTAGAGAGGTATTCTGGGTTTGTACAATACAGCCCCCGAGTTTTAATAATGAGCCCAACAAATGCACAAGGCTCCGGGGAGAATAATTGAAAGCAAGCTATCTAAGTCAGACCCGGTTCATCTGAACTCATTTGCAATCTCTCTTCCAGCGGGTGGGGGCGGGGAGAAAACTTCAGGTTAACAAGTTAATGACACCTGCCTACTGTGCCTTTAATTACCCAGCAAACCTCAAGCAGAGACTGACAGCAGCAGGAGCCTTATGCAGATTTCCCCAGCTGTCTTCCCACCCGCTCTCCTGACAGGGATGGGCGTTCTTTCAGGAAACCCACTTTTACAGGGCGAGTGAAGCTAATCTTTTCTCATGGGGTATCTCTTTTAATCTGTAGCGCAAACCCCGCGAGGTTAATACTAGTGTGTGTGTTTACCCAAGGGGACACTGAGACTTGAAGACCTTAAAGGATAAGTCCAGGATCACTGAGATCACAGTGGGGCAGGTGTGAGTAGATTCAGGTTCTGCCTGCTCATGACACTGGATTCCAGGCGTCTGCAGAGTGCTCAGCTCACAGTCTGTGTCCTCCGTGTCTCTCTCCCTCTCTGTGCTTCTGTATTCAGTCCGTTTTTTACTGTCCCTCTTTCTGTTTTCTGTTCTCGATTTTTCCTCCCTCCCTCCTTCATTCCTTCCTTCCCTGCCTCTCTCCTTCCCTCCATCTCTCCCTCCTTCCTGTCTTCTTCTTTCTCTCCTTCCCTTTCCTGCTTCCCTTCCTCCCTCCCCTACCACCTCCCTTCCTTCTTCCTTCTCTCCCTCCCTCCCCCCTTCCTTCTTCCTTCCCTCCTCCCCCCTCTCCCTCCCTCCCTCCCTTCCTTCCTTCCTTCTACTCATTCCTCTTTCTTTTCTTTCTTTCAACAAACATAAATGAGATGCCAATCAACGCTAATCTAAGCACTGCAGATTCAGAAATGAACAAGGTGCGCCCGTCTCTGCTCCTGTGACTTTACGTTGTAATCGGGAGAGACAGGCGAGAAATACACAAGAATGATGTGAAGTACACAAGGGTGTCACGTGAGTTCAGGGACAGGTAAAGGTGATGGGGAGTGGTGCCCAGCAAGTGGTTTTGCAGTGGAGGCCCGTAGAATGCTACCTGTGAGGGTGACACTTGATCTGAGATGTCCGTCGGGTGAAGGAACAAGCTATGTGAAGCCTTCCCTCTGAGGCTGCAGGTGGAGGGAGCCCAGGGACAGAGGTGTCTGCATTGGTCAGCCTGTGCTGTTCTAACAGAGCACCACAGACTAGCGGCTTGGGCTACGGATGCTGATCTCTCACAGTTCTGGAGGCTTGGAAGTCCAAGATCATGGTGCCGGCTGGTTCAGTTCCTGGCAGGGACTCTATCCTGGGCTTGTGGTTGGCTGCCTTCTCACCAGAGAAGAGAAGATCGAGAATCACATGCTCTACAGACTGAGCCAGCCAGGTATGCCGGAAAGGGTGGTTCTTACCAAGGCAGGACACTCAGCCCAGGATTGAATCCATAGGGGCAAGGAGATATTGATTCTAGGTTTGGAGCTACCGTGTAGGTCCAGTATTTACCTCTGTGGACCTTGTCTAGACATCTTAAAAACCCAGACTCTAATATGTGATTTTTAAAAAACAAATTTTATGTTGATTTATTTTTGAGAGACAGAGCATGAGCAGGGAAGGGGCAGAGAGAGGGGTGGGGGAGACACAGAATCAGAAACAGGCTCGAGGTTCTGAGCTGTCAGCACAGAGCCCGACACGGGGCTAGAACCCATGAACTGCGAGATCATGACCTGAGCTGAAGTTGGATGCCTAACTGCCTGAGCCACCCAGGCACCCTGGATGTGACCTTTGAGGTGATTGTGATTTTTTTTTTAAGCACCATATTCACTTACCTATTTTCTTCTTCACCTCCTCCTCTTCCTCCTCCTTCTCTTTCCCGTTTCTCCCCTCCCCCTCTTCTCCTTCTCATCTGCTGTAGATGCTTAAACAGGTATAGCCGTATAGGCTAAGCTGTGTTGCAGT
The DNA here is from genome assembly GCA_017311185.1 of Proteles cristata cristata. Taxonomy (NCBI): domain Eukaryota; kingdom Metazoa; phylum Chordata; class Mammalia; order Carnivora; family Hyaenidae; genus Proteles; species Proteles cristata. The sequence continues at coordinate 199,212 of JAESUZ010003863.1, forward strand.
AACAATCATAGCAAAATCTCATTAAGTCACAATGTTTATTTCTCCTTCAAAAAACATGTCTAGTTTATGAACGCACCAGCAGGGGTGATCTGCCTGTCTCAGGGCTTCACAGATCGAGGCTGATGGAGGCTCCTTTCCACAAAGGCAAGGACAGGAGAGTGTGGCCGGAAGTGCTGTGCATCTTAACATGTCACATGTCACTTCTTCCTGCCTGTCATTGGTCGGAACAATTCAGACTCAGCTCTGCCGAGTTTCAGTTGATGGAGACATGCTATCCTACCATGTTTCCAAGGCAAGAGAAGCAAATTTTTGTAAAGAGCAGTGCCTTGGAGTTAGAAATGGGTAAATGCACCTGTGCCCTCTGCTGAGTGCGGAGAATCCAGGCTCCCCAATATCTCGTAGCTGGCCCTTGAAGTCACATGCATTTCTAACCCCCAGACCGGATGCTCCTTGCGGACCTGACAAAGATTGGATCTGATTGTTCTATTTTGTTCCTATGAGATTGAATTCCAAGTAACTCAGCCAAGCCACATCCCCATTATCCTTTCTTAAACTTGATGAGTTGGTCTTTTGGGGTCATCCAGAATTGCTCTTTAATGGGAATCCGTGATGAGACAGGGGGCTCCCAGCAGGGATGCCGCCTGCTGAGGTCACGGAGATGTGACCTTTGAGGTTGGACTGACCCAGCCCCAAATCTTAGCCCTGGCATTGAGATGCGTGGCTCTGGCCAAGAGATTTTACCTCTCTGAGACTCACTTCTCAGTCAGGAAAGCAAAGGAGATGATATTTGTAAAGCATGATACTTTGCCTAGATCATAGCTGGCATTGGATGATGGCAGTGACAATGCTTTAGGGGAAACTCAGATGCTGTGTTTGGGTCATGGACACGGGCTGGGAAGCACAATGATTTGGGTAGATATGAACTATCAGAGGAGCTTCCGGTACAACTACTGTTGGCTCAGTGAAGCACCTAGTTCTAAGCACTACCACCGATGGGGCTAAGGCTGCAAGTACACGCCAAGCTCATGGGTGTGAAGAACAGGTTCCCACATAAAAATCCCCACGTGGCTTTCTTTAAACCCCTTTGAACCTAGTCACCGTCCCTTTGCTAAATACCTTCCACTCTGTAGAGCCAGTGTGTGAAGGTGCACAGGGAGAGTCTCTTTCTTTCCTCTCCTCTTAGGTGTTCTCGGGCTCAATAACCCTCTAATATATTGTAATTCATGGCAGTTGAATGCTGGCTGACCAGAGAGAAGTGGCCTGTGAACCATCTGATTGATCTGATTCGTGTTGACAGTGACGCTATGTGGTTTGGGCCAAGAGTTCTAAATGATCTGGCTTGTCTGTCGGCACAGTTCAGGCTCGCTGGACGTTTGATAAAGACACTCACAGACACAATACCGTAACCTGGCAGGTTGGATTTACATCCTAATGTACCCTTGCTTCATTGAGACCGAGGGGGAGACTATGCATCAAGACCCCTTATTTTTTCAGAAGGCTACTAACTCTTGTCCATTTAAATTACTTCCTCTCTCGGTGACTCAGTTTACCTACCAGCACAAGGCTTCAATGCCTCTCTCCCATGAATCCTTGTCAGTTTTTATCAAGGAGCAAGGAAACCTGGGGCATTAAATGATCAGAACTGTGGCCAATGGATCAGGGTGGAAATTTTTGAGAACGAACAGTCAGGAAAAGGTCAAGCCAAGAATGGCTCCCTTCACCAAAAGCTGGAATAAGTCTGCACCAGGTCATTACTGTAGAAACAAAGACCACGGCAGAGACCAAGGGCTGGGGAGAACATCCAAGCTGAGGACAGGAAGTGTGGCTGTGGGTTCCATGAATGCATAGGAGGGAGTAGGGAGCTCAGAGATGTTCCAGGAGCCATTTCAGGGGGACAAAGCAGAGTCGTCAAGCAGGGCTCTCCTTCTAGCTCCTTCTAGCTGCTCTTCATCCAAAAGTGCTCACCATCGGAAGCTCCCAGCCTCCCTCCTTTCATTCACTGAATGGAACCGCTGTCACTGCCTTCCACCCAGCATCCTGAAAAAGTCACCAGGGCATTGTCCTGCCTCCCCTAATAGTGAGTTGGGACACACAGGTGTTTCTTTGTCACTTTTTCTTCATGTTCATGGTAACACAGATCGCCCTGTCCCTGGCATTCTCGGTCATGTAAATACCTAGAGAGGACGTGTTTCATAGAAGCATCATGATTCAGGTTCTAAGGTGTATTCATATTTGTAATTAACATTGGGTCTGCCTTATTGAACAGTTCACATTGTATTGTCCTATTTAATCTTGACAATGACCTTGTGAGGTTGGTATTATCTCCATTTGATCAGTGGGAAACCTGAGGCTCATGGGGAGTAAGTAACGTATCCAGCGTCACACAGGCAGAGTGGGTGTCACCGTACATCTGTCTGTGTGAAGGTGAGAGAGGCAGAAGTTGGGCCAAGTAAGGTTTCCATCCAGAATATACTACAGGAAATGTATGGGACATCTTACCGGGGATCCAAGGGTCCCATCTTGCCCAGAAAGTATGACAGAATTAAAACATAGTTTGATGACAATCCGAGAAGCCTTCCCAGAGAAAGGGACAGTTCAGCATGTCCTACTGGGGGAGGGAAGTGTTAACTCTAAAGAGTGGGAGGCCTCTGAAGCTGTCTTTTATAAGAAGATAGCCCTACTAAGGATGCCTCCTGGAGGGTTGAGTCAGTTAAGCATCTGACTCTTGATTCTGGCTCAGGTCACAGTTTGTGGGATTGAGTCCCGCATCGGGCTCTATGCTGACAGCACGGAGCCTGCTTGGGATTCTCTCTCTCCCTCTCTGTCTCCCCATCCCCTGTTCATGCACCTTCTCTCAAAATAAATAAAACTTAAAAAAAAAAAAAGCAAGAAAATGGCTCCAACATGTTCTCTCAGTGATGTAGTTTTGGCTGTGTGATTTCTGGCATGTCACCAACCCTTTCTGATCCGCCTGCAGGAGAAAGGGGCTGAGCCACGGGCCATACATGTGCCTGTTACTTGAGCATTATCCAGGCATCAGCTCAGAGCAACCCCTGGGGATTTTCCATTTGCTGAAAGGAGGAAAAGCAATCAGGTGCCAAGTGATGGTAATATTTTTAGATCACATGGCTTTGTGCGGCCCTTCCGATCAGCTTAAGTGAGGGCTTTGGGGCAGGGCAGCAGCGTGAGTGACCGGAAGGCACCAGCATGAGCTTGCTCCTCAGCCCTGAGCACTGGGGAGTGACAGGTTCACCGGCGCAGTGGGATGGGGGTGGGGGGACAGCTCCGTGGCAGCTTTGGCTAAAAGGAGTTAATGGATCATGCTCTCTTCTGCTTGGTGATTACAGGATTCCTTCCTGTCCATCACATCTTGGCTTTATTGCCATGCTGAACACCCACCGTATTTCTGCTTCACCCTCTCCAGCCTAATAGCAGATCAGAGTCTACTCATGGGGGACTGGAAATCGCTTCTCTTACATGTGTCTCTGCTTTCTTCCACATGAAAGCAGATAATTCTAGAATCTTGGCTTTGGAGGCATCCTCAGGGGATACACAGCCCCTTTCTGTACAGATCAGGAAACTGAGATGGAGGGAGAGTGAGCAAGATTGTAGAACCAGATGTACAGAGCTGGATCCTGGTGTCCTGACTGCCGGAGTCCCGCTCCAGCAGGTCCAGGGCTCCCTGAAGGATGGACGGTGTCGGCGAGGGAGGGATGAGAGAGGCCACGAGAGCCTTTCTGGTCACCAGGCAGGCATCTCCGCTCTGACTGGGCCTCAACTTTATTTTATAATTAAGTGTTTGGGGAATGGCGCAGAAGTGGCATTTGCCTTAGACAATGATTTCTGATGACAAATTTCTTTGATATGTAAAAATTTTCCAGAACATAGATTTGTGGAAGACTCATGCATAACGTTTACCAATAGTAATGGAGGTAGGTGATTTAGATGCTTATCCTATGGGGAAGGGAGGCATCTTTAGCATACCAGACAATGTTTTTAGCATAAAAAGGGTGAAGTTAGTTCTTTGTGAGCAAGGGTCAATAGCTTGTTTGCTTAAGGGGAATTATTAAGAAAAGCAGGTCTTGGGGCGCCTAGGTGGCTTAGTCGGTTAAGCTTCCGACTTTCGCTTAGGTCATGATCTCGCGGTTCGTGGGTTCGAGCCCCGCGTCGGGCTCTGTGCTGACTGCCAGCTCAGAGCCTGGATCCTGTTTCAGTCTGTGACTCCCTCTCTCTCTGACCCTCCCCTGCTCACGCTGTCTCTCTCTCTCTCTCTCCTAGAAATAAATAAAAATATTAAAAAAAGAAAAGAAAAGAAAAGAAAAGCAGGTCTTTCGGGGAAACACAATGTTTGCTCCCATAATCACAAAAGAAGTTCCTCGATAGGTTCCTTCACAGGGTGCAGTCATCATATTCAAGGCCAGAATAAGTCACTCCAGAAAACTGATCGACAAAGATGCCCTGGGGGTTGGTGCTCCAAGCAGAAACAATTGGGTGGGAGTGGATATCCATAGCCATCTGACTGGTTGAGTCCGTGCAACTCACCTTAACCTCATAGGGAGTTCTTTCTCAACCTGTGAGCTCAGAAACGGCTCCAGACAACTGAGAGTCAGCTCCAATGGACAGGTGTCAAGGGAGCACCGTTTCATTGTCCACGTTCAAACTTGCAGAGTGGGTAGTGAGGTGGGGGTGGGGTACTCTGGCTGGGAGACATGGGCTAACGGGGAGGGGGGACAGCGAGGAATCAGACCTTGCTGAAGGAGGTTGGAAGAGTGTGATCTTTTTTTTTTTTTTTAATATTTTTATTTATTTCTAGGAGAGAGAGAGAGACGTGAGCAGGGGAGGGTCAGAGAGAGAGGGAGTCACAGACTCTGAAAAAGGCTCCAGGCTCTGAGCTGGCAGTCAGCACAGAGCCCGACGCGGGGCTCGAACCCACAAACCGCGAGATCATGACCTAAGCGAAAGTTGGACGCTTACCCGACTAAGCCACCCAGGCGCCCCTGGAAGAGTGTGATCTTAAGGATGAGTTCACCACCAGATCAGGCAAGGAGACCAGAGGAACAATCCTAAGTTTTGAGCTTAGAGAAGGAGATGTAGCCAGAAACCTGGAATGTACAAAAAGCAGGGGCTTAAGGTGCAGTATGAGAGTGCTGGTCAGAGTGACAAGTTCAGGGTGATAAACACTGGAACCTTTGAACTGTTTCTTTTACCTCCCTCTCTCCCTCTCTATTCTTTTCTCTTTCTCTCTTTTTCTTGAATATGGGCCTTAAAAGGTGAAATTCAACTTTCTTACAGAAAATTGCCAAGTCAGAAGAGACAGCACCGTTTGCACAAAGCCTAACCAGGAACTGCGGTAGGGAGGAGAAGACCCTTTAGATATCGAGGCTGAAAAACTAGCCAAGGTGCTGAACTCGATCGGAAGAGTTGGCTTAATGAACCAATTCATTCATTAAGTCACTGATTCACAAACATGGCTGATATTTACTAAGTTCCCGGATCCATTCTTCACTAGGCAAAGCGGGCAGAGCATGCAAACACTGCCTGAGCTATGACAATAATCCTTCACTGGGGTTTTGATGGGATTAAGTGAGTTACTCTAGGAAGGTGAACACATTGCATCCTGAGATATGTAAAACCCTCTCTCCCTGTTACAGCCTCCCCTGCTTATCTACAGGGGACACTGTCCGAGAGCCCCAGTGGATGCCTGAAACTCTGGGGGGTACCCAGCCCCATATATAATATACTTTGTCCTATACATACACACCTATGGTAAAGTTTAATTTAGAAATTAGGCACAGTAAGGGGCGACTGGGTGGCTCAGTCACTTAAGCGTCTGACTCTTGATCTTGGCTCAGGTCAGGATCTCACGGGATCATGAGTTTGAGCCCCACCTCGAGCTACACAGTCAGGGCAGAGCCTGCTTGGGATACTCTCTCTCCTGTTCTCTCTGTCCCTCCTTGCTCACGCTCTCTCTCTCTCAGAATAAATAAACTTAAAAATAAATAAACAAATTAGGCACAGGAAGAGACTGACACCATCACTACTAATAAAATAGAACAATTCTTACAATATACTAGTATAGGCACAAATGTGGTCTCTATCTCTCTGAGTATCTGAATGTCCTGTACTCAGGCTTCTTGTCATGATAATGTGAGCTGGTAAAATGCAGGCGGAAGTGCGGTGAATGACTGACGTGGCCATTGTGACGTAGCACTAGGCTACCGCTGACCTTCTGAGGATTCATCAGAGGGATCCTCTGCTTCCCGACTGCAGTTGACCGCGAATGGTTGAAATCGCGGAAAGTGAAACAGCAGATAAGGGGAACAATTGGACCGATTTTCATATTGTACTTGTGGTGGTGTTGACTGTTGTCAGAGCCTCCAGTCTGTGCATTAGAGGTTTTCCTTAGGCTTATTCAGAGAAACCCAATCCTGTTTCCCCCCTCCCCCAGGAAAGATTAGAGGAATCCTCAGACTCCCTCAGAGGCAGGATGAGCCTGAAGCCCTAGGAGGGAAGTAACTTGCAGCAGTTTGAACCTGACCTCTTCTCTCTTTGTACTGGAGTCTTTGCGGGGGGGGGGGGGGTCTGGTACACACCAGCGTACGCGTGAGTTGGAACCTTTTCCAGCAGAGTAGACTCCACGTAAACTCCGCAACAGCTGGTGTCTCTCCCCGTTGCTCTGAGAATTTCCTGATGGCCGCTGAGCTGCTGAAATACACTCTAATCTGGGTCCCTTGCTTCCTGCCTTCAAATAGCTTAGAGTCTATATGGAATGCTTTTTTTTTTTTTAATTTTTCCTAGCAAGACATCGCCCATCAGTCATAACGCTGACACTTAGCCATAAGAGGGACTGGGGCTGTTTCTCGACATAGTTCTCCATTTAGCTACCAGTTGGGACATGGCCAAGGTATGGCTTCTTTGTCTGAAATCTGGCGTAACAGCGACTACATATTGATGTAACACCTAGCTCAACATTTCAGACACCACCCTGCGATTGATGCATGTGGGTTTGTAATGAACCCATCAGTCATTGATTACTGAATGCCTGGGGACTCCAGTCGGGGTCTCTTTGAGTCTCTGTCCCCTCCCTCTGGTTTCTCACTCACTGGAAGAATTCACAACTCCCTATGCATTGGGGTTTTGTACTCTACAACGAATCCTCAAAGTTTGGCACAATCAGTAAGACAAGTGCTATCTTTGATCCTTGAGAAACACTGTTTATTACATATCTCCATCCTTTAAAGGGCCTATTTCCTTCTTGGTGCTTGTTCTCTGAACAGATTTTCTCACGATTCCAGGCAAAAATGCACACACCTCCCCATTCCCACAGTGATGCAGGTGTTTTGAACAGCTTTTGATGTGGAAATTTGTCAATGGTTTTGTTGTCTTTCTTCTTCTTTAAGTCTAATTAAATTATTTCCACAGACTCCTTTAGCCAGATGCCTACTTGCCATCTCAGAAAGCACTAATAAATGACCTGAGCATGACTGCAGACAGTTTTCTGTAACAGGAAATTGTTCCATTCAAGGCACACACTTAGTGGAGTGCCTGGGTGGCTTAGTCGGTTAAGCATCTGACTTTCGCTTAGGTCATGATCTCACGGTTTGTGGGTTCAAGCCCCACGTCGGGCTCTGTGCTGACTGCCAGCTCAGGGCCTGGAGCCTGTTTCAGAGTCTGTGTCTACCTCTCTCTCTGACCCTTCCCTGCTCACACTGTCTCTTTCTCTCTCTCTCGCCTAGAAATAAATAAAACATTAATTTTTTTTTTTTTTTTAAAGGCACACACTTATTGCCGAACAGTGTGGTACTGGCTTAAGGTGTAGTGTTCAGTCGCAGAAGAGAATACACAGTCTTCTCTGGTTCTGAGTCTCTAAGCCTCTCTTCTTTCTCCAGACTCTCCACGACCTCCACCCGCCATCTTGGCTGCACACCAGCATCCGGAAACAATTAGGACCAGAAGGAGGGAGGATTTAAGAAATCCTGCCCAGATAATTTGGAGCTTGGCACGCTTTTAACTTTATTTCGTGCCCAGAATTCGGGTAGGACTTTTTCTTTATGTGACAGGAAACCTGACCACACTGTTCTAAGCAGCTAGGAGTTTATTGGCAGGAATAGGAAGAAGACAAAACCCATTCTAGCTTCAAGTGCAGTCTGACTCGGGCTCCAGTGATGTCACCAGGCCTCTGTTTCTCTTTCTTCTTCCATCTTGGGGTCCAGATTTCTGTGCTGACCACATTCTCAGACCAGTCCTGATCTGATGGTCATAAGATGGACCCAGCAGAAGCTTTAGCCTCAAATTCCCCCAGGTTTAAGTCCCATGGAGAGAAAGAGCTCTTTCCCTCCTCCTCTTCCAAGAGCCTCTGCAAAATTCCTAAGATTCATCCTGATGAATCAGGTCACATGCTCTTCCTTGAACAAATCATCGCGTGGCCATGAGAGCATGTGATGCTAATTGGTGGGGGTTGGGTTATGCGTTCCACCTTCAGGAGTTGATGGAGTTCTCCTTATGGACGGGTTAAAAGCTGGAGAAAGGGGTTAATGAACGTTGAGTGGTTAAAAGGGCATATGTCCACTCTCGGATCATTGATTTTCTGTCTCAGAAGCACATTCCCCAAATCCAGATGCAACCAAAATTTCCAGATCCCCTTTCAGAGAAAAAGACATTGGACTAAGATAGATCTGGGTCATTCCCTAGAACCAACACTAATTTGCTGTTGAAGGCTCCTGGCCTTAGTCTTCTCCTCTCTTACAATGGGGATAGTCATAGCTCTCTCAAGTGCTCAGTGCAGTGACAGGTGCACATGCGACTTTTGTAAATGGGAATCTGGCTTGTTCTTTATATCTAGATTGCTGCTGTGTTATCCTCCAAGACGCTGTCAGCCAAATGAAGACTTGCTTTCTTCTTACCTCTTTTTGCCCCTCCAAGGAGGAGCTAGTAACACCTGAACTTTGACCAGGTGCCCATAGCCCAGCTAGCCAACATCCTTGACACATACTTGCCTACTTGTCTTATCTCTGAATTATCTTCCTCACCATGCATCTGATGCTGTTGAGATGCTTCTGTCTTCTATGTCAAGCCTGTCCCGTGAATATATCCATGCTTTCCAGACTTCCTGGTTAGTCTAACTTTCTCCGTAATTTAGAGCTAGATCTCATCGTCTCCATCATTTCTAGCACCCTCCCTGGCCCTTTTGCTTCACTGAATAGCCCTTAGCTATTCCCTGCATGCCCTGTGTTCAGCTAACAAGATCATGCTCAGCCTGTGAGACGTGAGGGGGAGAAACTGAGTGGGAGAGCTGTCACAGAACCATACCGAGTAGAATGGGAGCAGACACGAATGGCCATCTGAAATTACTTCTCTCCCATGAGAGAAGTCCTGGCTGTGTGAGTGGGGCTGGACACAAAGAGGGTTGTTTGGAGGCCAATTGTGAACCTCCAGGATTCCAACAGAACTGTGGGTAATTTGTCAACTCTGATAAATTAGAACATTCTTGTTGTAAATCAGCATCTCATACGTCTTCAGGGAAACAACCCAAACAAAATTAAGATACACTTTATGGAGAAAATAGCCTCAAATTCAGTCTTAGGGCTTCATTCGGGTTCACTGTGGAAACAAATAAGAAGCTAGGTGGGTAGTGTACACAAGTGAATGGGGCTGGTGGTGATGTGTGTGTTGTCTGAGTTGGGGGGAGGGGCGGGAACTGTGGTGAACCAGGTAATACAATCCCCTTCTAAAGAAACGAGCTCTTACTCAGTTCCTTTCAAGAGTTGCCATGTAGGAAGGAAACGCCAGTGTAAACAAATCTTCCACTATTTCAAGAGATGATGGAAATCTGGATTTTATGCCCAACTCAACTTTTACATGTTAGTAACTTTTAGTTTTGTTTATTTATTTTAACAGAGAGAGACAGTAGGAGTAGGGGAGGGGCAGAGAGAGAGGGAGACACAGAATCTGAAGCAGGCTCCAGGCTCCGAGCTATCAGCACAGAGCCCAATGCAGGGCTCAAACCCATGAACCGCAAGATCATGACCAGAGCCGAATTCAGATGCTTAAGCAACCTAGCCACCCAGGTGCCCCTACATGTTGTTTTTAATCACCAGCCATAAAAGTTTCCAATACCTGTCTTAATGTTTAGGAAGATCTTGGAGGTATGGAGGGGAGAATGGGTGGCAGCCTGGGTGTGGACAGACCATGAACAGAAGCCCAGAAGCAACACCAAGCACCATGTATGGGAGCATCAGTGAGGTGTGTGAAGAGCCTGGAGGGGCTGGGGCTTGGCCAGGTGAACACAGGGTACGCAGGAGCCAGATCAAGGAGAGACTTAATGTCCGCCCGAATAGTTTAGACATGATTCACGGGCTACGGATAATCCTTGCAGTTTCTTGAGCATGAGGTTTTGGGGAATGGGTCTGGAGGAGGGGGTAGGCTGGGACGGAGCAAAGAAAGCCCAGAACCTGAGATGTCAGCAAAAATATATTCTTACATATTTGGCTATTTACTCCGTACCCACCAGTAAAGCAAATTTGAAATGGAATTAATTTTCTTTCAGTTTATTTATTTTCTGAGAGAGACAGAGACGGTGTGAGTGGGGGAGGGACAGAGAGAGGAAGAGAGAGGGAGAATCCCAAACAGCATCTGTGCTGCCAGCGCAGTGCCTGATACGGGGTTCGAACCCACAAAACCACGAGATCATGACCTGAGCCGAAACTGAGAGTCGGACACTCAAGCGACTGAGCCACCGACTCAGCTGAAGTTGAATTAAAATAGTGCAGTAAGATCGGACCATCAGCAGAGATGAAAAGGCAAGAGATCAAAAAAGAGGGGAGAGAAAATTCTGCCCATGGGTTTCAACATTTGTTGAAGGCTCCTGTGTCTAAGCTCTGTACACCAGCCTAGGTATAGACATAAATAGAAAACAGATCCCACCTTAAACTCACACAGGTGGATAGAAGGAGTCCAGAGAGAAGAAAATCGGAGACCAAGTACTGGAATTTTGCACCAGTTTTTTAGTTGTGATAGAAAAGAGAAAAATAAGACAACTGTCTATATCTTAGCCACATTGATAAAATAAATCTCTGCCTGTGTTTATGTTGTGACATTATTCAAAACAGCTAGATGGATGCTCCCCAGTTCAGAAGGTGTTGTTTGAGATGATGGTTCTGAATATATCTTATGTGACAGCTGGGACTAAGTATTGGGTGGACACGACCTATCTTTAAGATCTCGTAAAGAAGACAAGGGGTGATCTCCACTGGGGACCCAAAAGGCAAGGCTCAGGAAGACCCACTCAAGACTTGCTTTGCAAATGAGCCACTTTTGATGCAGACAGGTGTTTGGGGGTTAAGAGCAGAGGCAGCAAAGTGTCCCCATGAGCTAGGTAAGGAAAGTGAGCTAAGTATTCGATTAGAGAAGTTTCTCTTGCCTATCATATATGACCTGCTTTTTCCTGGCCCTGAACTTCACAAAAAATCTGTTATGGAAGGTGGAACAAACAGTATTCTATCTCAAGAGACTGGACATTTTAGTGGATGGTTCCCTTTATTTATTTTTTAAAAATTCTTTTTAATGCTTTTTAATTTATTTCTGAGAGAGAGAGAGAGAGAGAGAGAGAGACAGCATGAGCAGGGGAGGGTCAGAGAGAGAGGGAGATACAGAATCTGAAACAGCCTCCAGGCTCTGAGTTGACAGTCAGCACAGAGCCGGATGCGAGGCTCAAACCCAGGAACCATGTGATCATGACCTGAGCCTAAGTCGAGTAAGCCACCCAGGCACCCCTGGATGGTTCCCTTTATGGACTGAATGTTTGTATTAATGCGTTCAATTCATATGTTGAGACTCTAATCCCAGGGCGATGGCTTTAGAAGGTGGGGCCTTTTGGAGGTGATGAGGCCAGGAGGGTGGAGCGCCCATCATGGGATGAATGCCCTTGCAAAAAGAAACCAGAGAGGGGCGCCTGGGTGGCTTAGTCGGTTGAGCGTCTGACTTTCGCTTAGGTCATGATCTCGCGGTTCGTGGGTTCGAGCCCCGTGTCGGGCTCTGTGCTGACTGCCAGCTCAGAGCCTGGAGCCTGTTTCAGTCTGTGACTCCCTCTCTCTCTGACCCTCCCCTGCTCACGCTGTCTCTCTCTCTCTCTCCTAGAAATAAATTTTAAAAAACATTAAAAAAAAAAAGAAATAAATAAAAAATTAGACCAGCATGGAACAACTTTGTATTGGCCTGTTGGATTTCTTTAAAAAAAAATAAAAGAGGGGCACCTGGGTGGCTTAGTCGGTTAAGCGTCCGACTTTCGCTTAGGTCATGATCTCGCGGTTCGTGGGTTCGAGCCCCGCGTCGGGCTCTGTGCTGACTGCCAGCTCAGAGCCTGGAGCCTGTTTCAGTCTGTGACTCCCTCTCTCTGACCCTCCCCTGCTCACACTGTCTCTCTCTCTCTAGAAATAAATAAAACATAAAAAATAAATAAATAAATAAATAAATAAATAAATAAATAAATAAATAAATAAAAGAAACCAGAGAGCCAGCTCTCACCTGGCTGCATCCTTAAAGACATCACTCACCAGAACCTGACCGTGCTGGGATCCAGATCTCCAGTTTCCAGAATGTGAGAGTAAGTTTCTGTTGTTTAGAAGCCCCCTAGTCCGCGGTACTTTGTTAGAGTAGCCCAAGTTCATGAAGACGGTCCCCGAGGAAGAGAGAACATTGTCCCTGTGTCAGTTTGTACTATCCAATGAATTGAGAGAAGAAAGATCCCACCCCTGAAATAAACAAAGGTGGAAAGTGTTCACTTCTCCCTTCTTTGGTTTATTGGTCGTCTTTCCTCCTCTTCCTTCCTGCCTCCACCCTTTCCTTCCTTCATCTTTCCACTCACTCATCACCGAGCACCTGCAGGAAACCTGGAAGACTCCCAGCAGGCTCCTGTGCCTCCAGTTGATGGAAATCTACCTGACAGGGGACCCACCTCGGGCGGCCGCCATGTTGAGACACAGGAAAGCTAATTACAGGAAAACCGCGTGCATCTGCAAAGGGGCGGCTGGGGTTAGGACTGAACTGAATTCCTCTTGCCTACTTGGCTCTGCACAGTTTCAAAGGACTTCTTGCTTCTCACTTGGGAATGAGGGTCTCACTCCAGAGCCATCCTATGACTAAACCTAGATCCCTTTGCCACGTGTGAAGTTCAGGGACATCTGTTACTTAAGCCACCAGGTGTACAGATGGGCTGCATTCCTGCATTCCTGTGGGATTGTGTAGAAGTCTTAGGTAGTCAATGATCAGCAGCAGGGTCTGTGCCAAGGACCACAGAAGCAGACAAGGATCAAGCCGTGTGGTGAGGTGACTCCAGGGAATTTGATTGGATCGGAAAGTGGGGTGTTTTTTTTTTTTAATGTTTATTTCTTTTTGAGACACAGAGAAAGAGCATGAGTGGGAGAGGACCAGAGAGAGAGGTAACAGAATCTGAAGCAGGCTTCAGGCTCTGAGCTATCAGCACAGAGCCTGACACGGGGCTCGAACTCACAGACTGTGAAATCATGACCTGAGCTGAGATTGATGCTTAACTGTCTGAGCCACCCAGGAGCCCCGGTTCAGAAGGTTTTTGTGAGCACATGATTCAGCATCTTACAGGTTGCAGTGATTGCCTTGAGGAGAGGCTTTGTCTCCTGTAATCACTATTAACAACACTTCCAAACCACCCCCAAACTAACAGACTGTTGAAGTGAAAATTCCATGCTTCCTCTGTACACATCGCCCAAGACTCTCATGGTCTGTTTGGGCTGCTTGAAATAAACGTCATAGGACCGAGTGGCTTTTAAATAGCAGAAGATTATTTTTCACAGCTATGGAGACTGAGGAGCCCAAGATCAAGGTGCCAACCCATTTGGTGTCTGGCAAAGACCCATTCCAGAGGGGTCATTTTCTGGCATGGTGGAGGGAGACAGGGCATTTCTTGGGACTGTTTTATTAAGGTCACTCATCCCTTAAGTGAGGCCCCACCTTCATCATCTAATTCCCCCAGGTAAGAGTTCAACGTATGAATTGGGAGGGGGGGCGCACAAATATTCAGCTCAGAGCACAAAGCCCCCAGGCCTGCTTCTAACCGAGTTACTGCCTCTGAGCACTTTCTAGAGAGCAGGTATGAATCGGCATTGACCAGCTGCCCAAGCTTCAAGTCTAACCCAGTATTCCGAGCATTGAGGCAACAGAGCCCCCCAGGCTCCCCACTTTTCCACATTTCATTTCCCAGGGGAGATGAATGAAGCCAGTTTGGAGTCAGAAATATCTGGGTTCTCTCTGCCACTAATTGACTTTGTGACTCTAACCACATTTTCCTCACCTCACTGATTCTCAGTTTCCTCGTCAATAAAATGGGCAGATGACATTGTACTCCTAGGATAGATGGGAGGCTTATATGTAATCAAGAAAAATTGTCACTGGCTCTAACGAGCAATCGGGGAAGTTTCGTTTATCCACGTCTCTCAAAAAGGCATCGTGCAGAAGCAGACTGCCCTTCTCTTTCAAATATTCAGACCGCGCACAACTAGAATGTACCTATGTTGTACATCTATTTTCCCAAACCACCAACACATCTCCCAAACGTGGATTTGCCTACCCCTCCTCCTAACCACCACTTACAGAGCCCTTACTGGGAATAGATACCATTCTAATCAATCAACATCGATTAATTAACTCGACCCTCTGAGGAAGACACCACCATATTCATTGAATCTGAATTGCCGTTAATAAGACACACAGTACTTTTATGTCTGACTTTACCGTGGCATCAGTTGTATATCCCAGTTTCAAGGATAGTGAACAGTGTATCTTAGGATCAATGAAATAGATAAATAAAACATTCTACCCTCGTTTTATAGATGAGGATAGTGGAGATCGTGGAGGTCAGGCATCTTACCCAAATTCATGGAACTTGAGTTTGAGAGAGTTGAACCCAGACAATCTGACTTCAAAGCCCACACTTTTAATTACTTCACCAAATCACCTCCCTCCATCAGCTGATTAATGAATATTTCAGCCATCTCCTATCCAGCCTCAATTCCATGTCCTTTGGGGTTCAAGTGGTCACATAACTTTGTTCAGCTTTGAAGGGAGGGCATGAAAGTCAAGAATAAATGCAAAATCCTGAAAACACATTATCAAAAATTGTGTCTAATACATGAGCTCTCACTCAAAATTTTGTGATATCGTTTTGCTCTTTGAAAGCCAAATGCCTTTTAATATGTGGGTGGATTGTTTGATTTTTGCACATTCAACTTTTGTGTGTGAGCTCAAGGGACGTTATATATAAAAGTTGGCATCTTGGTATATACCGTTTGCAAAAATCCCTCCAATTCTCCACTCCTGCCTCTATCCACACCCTTTGCAGTGAGTGTTACAGCCTCTCCGATGAAGAAATGGAGTCCATTTCCATATCTTTTAAACCTGGGTTGGTCTTGTGTTTTGCTTTAGTCAATAGGATGTAGTAGAAGTGATGGTCTGATGGTTCTGATTCAAGAGCTCAAGAAGTCTTCTGAGATTGAGCTCTGGCCATCAGAAAAATCCAGGGTAGCCTGCTGGAGAATGAAAGACTACATGGAATGAAACCAGATCATCTTAGCTAATGTCTTCCTAGATCAGTCACCTCCCGACCGACTTGCTAGTGACCACAGACTCTTGAACAAGCCTAAAAGAAATCCCATGAACCTGGCCCAGGTCACCCGAGGCTAACCCAGATGAGCAGAACTTCCCATCCAATTCATAGACTCCTGAGAGAGGAACAATGGTTCTTGTTCAAAGTTGCTCTGTTTTTTTTTTAGACTATTTGTTATGCAGCAGTAGCTAGCTGATGCAGCTTCTTCTGTCCTAGAGCTTTGCCAACCAAACAAGATGATGGGATAACTCTTGACTAATGTAGAAAATTCCTGGGTGATCATTCACTCTCGAAGGAGGCTTTATGTTCACTTTTGCGCTGGAAACTCCCCCATTGAAACAACTCCATTTTCTGTATATCCGATTGCCATAGCAACCGGATTCGTTTTGTTCTCTGCTCTGGTCTTCCTGATCATATCGCTTTGCAGTTAGTCAACACGACTTTGGAACCTTGGTTGTTATGGTAACCTGGGACCATTTTTCCCCCCAGTGTATTCCATTGACATTGCTTTGGAGGAGACCTGAGATTTAGTCTGGTACTCATGTGGAGATACTTGTGGCGCAAGAGCCGAAAGCATTTCAGTAACTGCTCCTCTGGGGATAAATTCTTCATTAAAGCTTCCTTCCAGAAACCCCAGATGTTCTGTGCTTTTATGGATTTTTCCTATTTCAATGCCTCTCAGAATTTTGGTGAATTGCAAAGTATGTTTTAAAAAGTTCTAAAAGAGCCTAAATTGAAAATAGAAAACATGGGTAGCTGGATTGTCATTAATTATGCATGAAGCCCCATAGGCCGCCCCCAGCACAAAGCTCCACAAACCCCAGAGATGAAATTCTCTGTGATCTGAGGAGGAGGCCCATGAAACACACGAGGGAAAAGTCAGTGGGAGGAGAGGAGGGAGAAGCGGGGGTCAGGCTTGGAAGGCCACAAGGAAGGGACTGTAGGAGAGAGAAGTTGAGGGTGTCCATCTTGAGGTCCCAAGCTCAGTTGTAGGAGTGAAGAGGGAAGGGCAGGGGCCAGGGACTGGGACATCTACATCCAGAGCAGACTCCAGATTGAAAAGAAAGCATTTCTGTGGTGAAAGCCATCATTTCTGAGAACCCCAGGGCCCTTACAGATTTGCAAGCATTTGCTTTATTTAAGAAAAGTCATGAAATGCCCAAATGGTTATAAAATGGTGACATGTATCAGATATTTGCATTTAATGCTTTTACTAATAAAAATATGATGCAATATAGTTACACTCATCACCAGGTCATTAGAGGATTTATTTTATTTATTATTTTTTTTAATGTTTTATTTATTTCTAGGAGAGAGAGAGAGAGACAGTGTGAGCAGGGGAGGGTCAGAGAGAGAGGGAGTCACAGACTGAAACAGGCTCCAGGCTCTGAGCTGACAGCACAGAGCCTGACACGGGGCTCGAACCCATGAACCGCGAGATCATGACCTAAGCGAAAGTCGGACGCTTAACCGACTAAGCCACCCAGGCGCCCCAAGAGAATTTATTTTAACATCTGTGCAATAGTAGAACACCAAAGACCAGCCACAAGACTCAGGTTTGAAGCTTAGGAAGCACCAAGGACCAGGACCAGGGTGAAGAAAGTCAGGCTACCAGGATGCCCAGTGCAGGGGGCCCTCACTCTCAACCCTTCGGTCATGTGCCTGGTCCTTGACTTTCATCACTCCTGACCTTGCTGTCCTGCATGCACCTTTTCGTCTTTCTGCCATGTTAGCATATCATGATTTGGAACATTAATTGGAAGTCTCAACTTAAGGCTGATTGGAATCCTATGACTTGGGCCAAATGCGTGCCCCTCCTTACCCCCTCCCTCTTCCAGTTGGCCTCGCCTTTGTTGCCTTTTTGTTTTGATGTCACTGAAGGAAAGACCATTGAATACGGAGGGAAGACTTGTTTGGCAAAGTCAGCACAGAGTGATCTAGAAACTTCACCAGAAGGTTTGGGTTCTGGGCGCAGATGGGCCACTCACTTATTGTGTGACCTCGAGCAAGTGGCTTTCCTTTCTGGGCCTCTGTTCTCAGCTCTCAGAAAATATTTGGATGAACTATTTCTCAGGGGCATTCTGACTCAGACTGCCTAGGTTTCTAGATGAGGGGCTGATCTGCCATCTGGAATCTTGCGCTCTGGCTGATAAGCTGGAGGTACCTTGGGTGTAAGATGTGGGGCATCAGAGTGGGTGCCCAACACCAGACCAGGGGGCTCTAGAGCCCCCTGATACAGTTGGAAGGAATATTTGTGCGATGATGGTCTCAATCTTATAATCAAATATGGCGCCCGAGAGAGTACATTCTCTTCTTGTGCATGGGAGGCAGCATATAGTACACTGGCTGAGAGCACATTTATGATATGGAGCCAAACACTACCACACACGTCACAGGCTTCACCGAGTTAATACATGCAAAGTCTTAGGACAGTGTCCAGCACATCGTGAATAAGGTCTCACCGTTTTGTCCATTTGTTTATTCAACAGACATTTATTGAGCACTCTTTCCATGACAGATATGGCACTGAGCACATTACGTACACTGTTTTCTTTCGTTTGCATAATAGCCTGTAGAAAGAGTGCATGTAGGTCTATTCTACAGGGAGAGGAGGTTCTAATATCAACCTGGAGGGTGAAATTGGTGTCGAGTCAAAATTACCCTTAGAAACCCTTTCGGATGATGCAAATTTGGAGATCTACAATGCTTTTTGACTCCAGAACCTATACCCTTAAAATGCAAATACTCTTTAAAGCCTCATACTTATTCTCAGTTATCTTTCAACTTCCTTGATATTCTATCAAAGAGATCAAGTGGGGCTGGGGATGTGGTGCCGGAACTCCCGGGTTTGACGGCTTCTACTAGTTGTTACCTGTGTCACCATTGGGTAGAGGCTTTACTGTTTCCGGTCTTTGATTCCTTGATTTTCCCTACCTGCAGGGCCATCACAAGACTGAACAGGACAAAGCCTAAGCACTTCCGTGGTAGAATCGAATGCACTACCTGGATGTTGTAATGAAAATGATAGAAATCAGCAGACGAGCTCATGTTTCCTCCATCAATCACTTGCATTATTTCCAATGGTGATTACCTTCACCGAACATTTAAGCAATCCTCTCTCAGACTTCCAGTGTCCAAACCAAAAGCCCTGCACTTTCCACAGTGCCGACTTTTGCCTCCCCCTTAATTTTTCTGGACCATTTAGGGGCAGGAAGCGTGTGGCTCCCCCACATCTTCCAGAAGTGCTCTCTCCCCTAAAATGAAGGTCTTTGGGTTCCGATCTGACATCAGGTATGGTAGTTTGACCACTTTTGTGGCTGGAAAGTCTTCATATATTTTCAGCCTTCTTTGCAATTAGGTAGGGACCTTGCATGGTTTTCTGAACACGGAGATGTAAATAGACGTTGGCTGGAGGACAGTTTGGAAAATGCTTTGATTTTTTTTTAAATATTTTTATTTATTTCTAGAAGAGAGAGAGAGACAGCATGAGCAGGGGAGGTTTAGAGAGAGAGAGGGAGTCACAGACTGAAACAGGCTCCAGGCTCTGAGCTGGCAGTCAGCACAGAGCCCGACGCGGGGCTCAAACCCATGAACCGCGAGATCATGACCCAAGGGAAAGTCGGACGCTTAACCGACTAAGCCACCCAGGCGCCCCAGAAAATGCTTTGATTTCTTGATGAAGAGGACGCTTAGCACCAGTGCCACTTCCTTCCTCCTTCCTGTTTTGATTATTGACACTGGGCTCTGGGACAGCCCATGATTGTGCAGCCAAGACAAAAGCCGATAGAAGAGAAGGTAGGAAAGAAAGAAGGCCCCTCACTGTTTATCAGCTGAATAACCTTCACAAATTATTCATATACAAACTCTTGCACTGTGGCACCAGGGAAAAAAAAAACCTTTAATGTTCAGATGTGGCACACAACACAATTTGTGATCTGTACATTCTTCTTTAAATAATTTTTTTTAACATTTATTCATTTTTGAGAGACAGAGACAGCACATGAACGGGGGAGGGGCAGAAAGAGGGAGACACAGAATCCGAAGCAAGCTCGAGACTCCCAATTGTTAGCACAAAGCCTGATGCGGGGCTTGAACCCATGCACCGTGAGATCATGACGAAGGCGGACGCCTAACTGTTGGAGCCACCCAGACATTCTTACTTTAGAATGTTCTCTCATACCCACTGTTCCTCAACTATCATGTCCCCTGTGTGTGTTAGGCCAGTGTCCTGACTCTGAGCTTCAAGTAAGCTGTTCACTTTAGGGCAATGCCTGTCCTTATTTTCTTTGTCTGAGTTTTGGACAAAGACTTTAAGACTCAAAAAGAGTGACATTAAGTCCAAGATACTTCTCCGGACCATCTTTTTTCCCCAACTCTCTCCCTCCGGTTATGGGCTCGCAGACTTCCTGGGTGATTGCCTAGTACGTGTTCATACCTATCCCCGTGCAGATGACACCCTATTTTAATCATTGATATGCTGCCTTCCTGTGATTAAATAGTCATTACCTGAGGCTAGGGATGAGACTGTATTTCTAGCGCTCAGCATGGTGCCCGGTCAATCATAGATACTCCACAGAGGTTTGCGAAAAGAATGAATGAAGAACTCAGTGTTTTCTGTGGGAGTTCATTACTACGACTTATGACAGTGAAGAGTGGCACACCCCCATCCCAGGATGGGGTCTCATGCAGTTTAGTGCAAATAGTCTGTAGACTTTTGGGAACATGGCAATAAGTTGGACTGAAGGGCTCAGGAAACAGTAGACCATGAGCCTTAGTTCCTTTTCTCAATTGGTTGGGATAGAAGTGTGGTAGGGGTTTGTTTTCCTTAAATACATTGACTGACACATTTCCAAAGGGGATCCCTGTGCTGTCTTGCACACCCCAATTATTCATCCGTGCCAGCTTGGTTTTTCACTGCAAGAAAGAATGTATTATCTTCTGCACGTTGGGCATTTTCTTCTTTCAAAAATAATTTTTAGTATCTTAAATTGGGCTCGTCCCAACCCTCCTTCCTGTAATGACTGTGATGCTTACATATTGTCATCTGGAAATTTAATAGTTTATCCCCAGCCTTTATTTCGGAGGATGATCCATTTCTTCGCCAATGGCCAAAAACAAAACAAAACACAAAAACAAAAAGCAAACCCTCCCTTGACTCTTCTCAGTCCCAGACTGGCTCATTTTATGGATCTACTTCATAGTACCTTCTTAGGATTCTTGGCTGTATTGGAGCCTGTAGTTTGAGCCTACAGGCTTTGTTGGAGTACAAAGACACGTGCAGAATCAGGGTAGGGACCAGAGAGAGGTGTGACGTGCTTGTAGCATGTGGATTTAATAGGTAAGGAAATGGGCATCCCAGGAATTCATTAGGAACAGAGTATGTGGGGGGCGCCTGGGTGGCTTAGTCAGTTAAGCACCCGACTTTCGCTTAGGTCATGATCTCGCGGTTCGTGGGTTCGAGCCCCGCATCGGGCTCTGTGCTGACTGCCAGCTCGGAGCCTGGAGCCTGTTTCAGATTCTGTGACTCCCTCTCTCTCTGACCCTCCCCTGTTCACGCTGTCTCTCTATCCTAGAAATAAATAAAAATATTAAAAAAAAAAAAAAAAGAAAAAGAAACAGAGTATGTGGCTCCACATGGTTCAAACAGTGGCTCTGAGTAGTGTTGCACTGGGTTTACTGCATTTGAAAAAATGGCGTTCAACTTGCCTGAAGGAGTTGGCGTCAGTGGATATACTGGATTGATTGGCAAGAAGCATCTCTGGCTCATGTGTACCATGCGAATGGCCCTAGTGAAGGCAGTGCATCTGGGAGGAGCTACCCCGTGCTTGAGCATGGCAGGGAATTAAGGGTGAGGAGCCTAGGAAGCATAGTGATTTTTGAAACTGGCCTCTAGGGGTGCCTGGGTGGCATCAGTCAGTTACGTGTCCGACCCTTGGTTTTGGCTCAGGTCATGATCTCACAGCTCATGAGTTTGAGCCCTGCATTGGGCGCTGTGCTGACAGTCCAGAGTCTGCGTGGGATTCTCTCTCTCACTGTCTCCCTCTCCTTCTCTCCTTTTCTCTCAAAATATATAAATAAACTAAAAATAATAAAAAATGGCCTTTGGAGTTAGAACGTGTTGTTTTTGCTTACCAGGTGGTTATAAAACTTTTCCTCTCCAAGCAAAGTTTCCTCATGTCTGAAATGAGAATAATAAGATGTTCCACATGGGATACTGTGAGGAATAAATGAAATGACAAGAAGGTACCTCAGTCAGTGGTGGCGATTGTTATCGGAGTGTGACCCCGGCAGAAGGCGGGGCTAGCCACGGCTTCAGTAGGCTCACAGAATAGGAGCTCTGAGTTCCTTAGAAATTCTTCAGAATGGTTATGAATTTTTGTACGCTTCATTCCAGTCACACTGGCCACTTTGTGGTT
This sequence comes from Proteles cristata cristata, assembly GCA_017311185.1. Classification (NCBI taxonomy): domain Eukaryota; kingdom Metazoa; phylum Chordata; class Mammalia; order Carnivora; family Hyaenidae; genus Proteles; species Proteles cristata. The sequence goes on from JAESUZ010003863.1 coordinate 221,262, forward strand.
CCTGGAACCCCTCCCCCTTTTTTGCCTCCACTAAGTAGAGTTTGCCTCAGGGTCTTTGCATTACTGTTCCCTCTTCTGGGGATACTCATTTCCAAGTGTTGCAGCTAGCTATTGCTGCATAACAAACTGTCCCAAAACGTGATGCCTCACAGCAGCACGGATTTGTCTTTTCCCCCGTTTCTGTGGGGTAGCACCCCTGCTCCTCTCACCTGGGATCACTCACATGGCTGTGGTTCTCTGAGTAGCGACAGTGACCTCATTTACCTCATTGTGGCTTCCATGGGGCACCTCAGCCTCCAGGAGAGTAGACTGGGTTTCTCTGCATCATGTGGTCTCAGGGTTCCAAGAGGGTGAAGAGAGCCTGGCTCATGACTGTTGACTGGCTGGGACCGACACAGCTCTAGGTTCAAGGAGGTGGTGTCTGGAGCACCGGCATCCTCTCTGTGTGTGTGTCTGCTTGTCTGCTTCTTTCGTCGGAAGGTCAGCTCTGCGACAGCAGGGGCTTCCCTGGTTTTGTTCACTGCTGTTTGCCCAGCACACAGGCCAGTGCACATTCCGGGATCCATGAACACTGGCTGCACGCGTGAGTTGAGTTCATTCAAGTGACACTTGTGTGAATGTAGTTACGGGAATGCTTTTCCCAAGCATTTTCACTGAGCCTCAGTAATAAACAGTGGCGTCGTTTGAGGTGGGGTGAGGACCCAGGAAAAGCAGGCGATTGCATTTCCCTTGCAAAAGTTGTCTGTGCTTTAATTCTTTTGAACAGACCCATGCACATGGCCCAAATCCTAGAAATGTGTATTTATCCTTCGGCGGCAGCAGGTTTTGCGTGTCTTATTAGAACGGATTGACTGCCTGGGTTTAGTAATGTGCAAAAAGAATCGGGCTTTGGAGGGATTAAAATTATTTTCAGCATTAAATGCGGTATATCTGAGCCGAGGCATCTAGTCTTGAATATAGATTCCCAGACCAGAAAGATTATAAGACATTAAATCTATGTAAATTCAAACGATTAATTTATGTTTGAACAAATTCAACAAGAGATTTTGACTCGAGGGCTCACAGACAAATAGATTTGGTTGGGGGGAAATGCGTATGGCGGTCTTTCACCATGATGCTGTATTCCCCCTTGAAAATTCCGCGGCTGAGTAAGTCTCTAACAGGTCACAGTCGAGAGCCCAAGCAATTATGCCAGAATGTGTTAATAATAAAACAGGGAAACGATTATGTTTGTCTTGTATAAGGATGAAAGCAGCTGTTGGTACCAACTCGGAAAAATGATAGTGAAACAGGCAAGCTCTCGTTGCCTGGGGTGCCAGGCAGGATGAAAAACAGGGGCTCTTCCCAGGAGCCTCTCAGCCCTGACATGCTCTCAGGAGCCCTGTGGGTGACCAGGACTGTGGGCATCACTGTCAACATTTCACTCAGTGGCGGTGGCTGGCAGACACGGTTTACAAAGGCTGCCTCGAGCAGGCGTCTGGGAAGCCCGAGACATAATAAAACTAGCTGCCTCCACACGGTAATCGGCAGATGTGACTGAAGGAATAAACAGAATAATCTGGACTTACAGAAGCCACAGGGGGCCTTTGGCAGCATGCAAATTCACAAACTTATCAAATGTATCCTTTGAAAACGAAGAGCTCCTTTGAAGCTGGGGAATCAAGCCTGTCTTCCCGGATACGTACAGGGGGAAGCGGTGCTAACATCCATCCGTCTGATGTTAGCAGAGGTAATAATAATGACTCCAGCAGACGGCTCTCGGGTACTTTTCGTGCACTATGCCGTTTATACATCACGGTCACCTTGGTACGATAAGGTGCGGTTGGTATGCCCATTATACAGATGAGGACGCTGAGGCTCAGAGCAGTTATGTAGTCCCACCAGCAGCAGAGCTGGGATTTGAAGCCAGGCCTGGTTGTCTGATTCCAGAACCTTCTCTGCAGTAGAACAGTTCACATTCAGATGGGAGGGAGCTTCCTCTTGAGGTCCCTGCACCTCGCTCCGCCACTCGCCTCTGCTCCAAACTCCATCGCAGACCCCAGGCATACGGGCTTTAGCTCAGGGGCTGGCTGATGGCAGAAAGCCAAAGGTAACAGCAGCAGGATGGCGTTTACTACTTTTTGAGCACATTGTGTCGGGTGGTGGCGGGGAGTTGATATTCGTTCATTATCTCATTTAATCTTCATGAATAACTCTACTCCCCAAAGAGAGGTCCTCCTGATTTTAATTTTTTTTTTTTTGCATTTATTTATTTTTGAGAAACAGAGTGGCAGCAGGGGAGGGGCGGAGAGAGAGGGAGACACAGAATCCCAAGCAGGCTCCAGGCTCTGAGCTATCAGCACAGAGCCCGATGCGGGGCGCGAACCCACAAACCGCGAGATCGTGACCTGAGCCGAAGTCAGACGCTCAACCGACTGAGCCCCCCCAGGCGCTCCGGTCCTACTGATTTTAAAGATGCGGACAGCAGGGCACAGAGAATTCAAGTACCTTGTGAGAAATTGGCAGAAGGGAAATTTGAATTTGTCTGCGCGGCCGCCTAACTGCTCCACTTCCCTTCAGAAACGTTCCGCGTCCTTGGCTCCACTGCCTGGAGAGCTCACATCCACCGTGGCGAGTGCCGGACTCAAGAAATCAGGGCAGAAAGGTCTTTCCTGCCTTCCTTCTCTCACCAGCCAACGTTTCCCAGAGACGTAATAAAAAACTCACCCCCACCCTCAAGTATTAATTGATCTTTCACTACATGCTCACTTGTGAAATGAATGAGTGAATGAATGAATGAATGAATACCTAATGGAGGTCCGAGGACAGAAAGACCACAGACAGCAAAGCTTTAGGAACCTGCTTAAGTTGGTTTCCCCAGGGAGGGCCCCTGAGATGATGATGGCATTATGGGTGCTCATCTCCGGGAATCCCAGTAGAGATGTGGAAGCGAGAACAGAAGAAAGCAGACAGCAAACGCACAGTCAAGCAGGTTGCCATGAGGGTGAAGGATGCACAGCCCCCCAGGGAAACTTGGGGTCAGCCCTGTGGGGGAGCATCTCAGGGCTTCTCCAATCAAGGACTGAGGGAGCTAGGGGTCCTTACTCACTAGTGTTCATCAGCTGCTGATTGCTGGCCACTCCCGGGGGCTGGCTGGTAACTCGCAGCCACTTCCACTCTGCGTCAGCATGGGCGAAGTGGGTGCCAGCGGCCAGAGAGACACCTCAACAAAGAGTCACAGGTGCACAGCTGCAGTCTGTCAAGTTCGAGTTCACGGGCACCGTCTGATGAAAGGGTACAGGTGCTACAGCCTTGCTAATCAACGTGTGTCCATGGACCAGCATCTGTTAGCATCACCCAAGAGCTTACTGGAAATGTACGGTCACAGGCACCACCCTAGGCCCCCTAAATCAAACTCTGATTTTAAAATATCCCTGGAGGCCAGGGGGTGGGGAGGGAGCCTGGGTGGCTCAGTCAGTTGAGCATCCGACTTCAGCTCAGGTCACGATCTCACAGTTCGCGGGTTTGAGCTGTGCTGACAGCTCAGAACCTGGAGCCTGCTTCGGATTCTGTGTCTCACTCTCTGGCTCTTCTCTGCTTGTGCTCTCTCTCTCGCTCTCTCTCTCAAAAATAAATAAGCATTTAAAAAAATTTAAATTTTTTGCATAATATGCGTAATAAGAATACGCATCCAAGTTTGAGAAGCCCTGGACTATAGGATTTTTTTTCCAAAGATAGTCATTCATTCAGCAGGCATTTTCGGAGACTCTCAGAGGTGCTAGGCACCCTGCTAGGAACTGAGGAGTGAGGGGATGGAGAAACCCTAGACGGAGTCCTCGAGGAGTTTTTGAGGCATTTTAAATACTGTGCAAGAGGTCTATTGATAAAGCAAGTACACGGCGTCCTGGGGGGGTCCTCTCTGGAGCGCACGACTGTGCTCAGCTTATGCAAGAGGAGATGTGAAGCCAAGTCTGTAAGGATCCAGGGGACTCACCCAGGTGGAGAAACCAGAAGAATGTCTGGGGGTGAGGAAATAGCTTGTGCCAAGAATTGGAGACCAGAAAGAGAGTGTCAAGCCATTTTGGAATTTCCAGTAGAGTCAGACACCACTGAATTCAGGGGACATGCTCTTTGAGATGGGAGGGAGGTGGGAACGAACTGAATTGGTGCTCCATAGGGTCTGTAAAGCATAGCGTTTATGGAGATGTGTTCTGGAAGTCCTATTCTGTCAATCACTTTTATACGGCCTTCAAGTTCTCCAAACCTTGATATGACAACAACTGATCTTCAACTTGTCACGCTGTCTGGGGTGTGACGTTGGCTGTGCTGTCTTCCATCAGTCCTTAAAGGCTTGCTGATCTTTACCCTCTGACTCTTCAACTGTTCTCTTTGACACGTCTCCACTCGGTACCATTCCCTCCCTGAGAAGCTGTGTTGTCCAGCCTTTGGGGAACTGTTAACCCCTTTGATTAAGGGAACAATGGGAGCATCTGATGGACTGGGTGTTTAATACACCAGTTTTAATTGAACTCCATTCTGGGTTTGAACTTGGGCACATTACCTAACCTCTCTGTGCTAGAGTCCCATCCTTCGTAAATAACACCGTGGGAGAGATCACTGAGGTGCCACCGTCATTTCTGGTTTCTCTTTCTGGTGTGCTTCAGACCCCCTGGAAGTTGGGTATGGCCCCGTGACTTGTTTGGACCAGTGAAAAATGGCACACGTCAGTTCTGTGCAGAAAATGTCAAGAACCGACATCTGATTCTCCATCCCCTCCTCTCTCCTACAAGTAGCAACTCCAGAGCTTCATGTTAAAAGAGTGGCTTCATTAGACAGTAGAGCATCACCCGGGGTCCTACGCCCATCCCCTCGTTTGTGGCTGGCTGTGCTGCCCATGATATATGAATAATAAATAAACCCTGTTTGTTTGTTTGTTTATTTCTAGGAGAGAGAGAGAGAGACAGTGTGAGCAGGGGAGGGTCAGAGAGAGAGGGAGATACAGACTCCGAAATAGGCTCCAGGCTCTGAGCTGGCAGTCAGCACAGAGCCCGACGCGGGGCTCGAACCCACGAACTGCCAGATCATGACCCAAGCAAAAGTCGGACGCTTAACTGACTAAGCCACTCAAGCGCCCCATACCCTGTTTGTTTTAAGACACTGAAGTGTAGGGGCTGGTGTCACTGAAGTATAACCTCGCTTATTCAAATACAGGCCCCACCAGAGGGATTTAGTGTAAGGATTTAACGCGACAAGCCTTCGTCCAGGGCCTGGCACAAAGAGAATGCTCAATAAATGGAAGCGACTATTCATGTTATTCAAGGCCAAGGTGAAGTGACATAGATTCAATGATGCTGTGCCTCGTCCCCTTCTGTTCCCTTGCCTGACATAATTGGCTGCTTCTCCTCTGCCCTCCGACAGCACATCTTCCCCACCCCTGCGGCACATAGAATTGCAGCAATTTATCTGTTAGTGTCTCTCGCACACCAGCTCTTCACGTCTCCAGCACTGGGATGGTGTCTCTTATTTTTGCCACGTCTCCCCCACATCTAGGCAGAGGGCCTGGCATGAGAACGGGCTTTTGGGAAAACATATTGCACGCGCCAGGAGGAACTGGATTAGTTCATCTATTTCTGTAGCCAGTGTAGCCACCATGAACCCGGTACCTATTTTCCCCCTTCTTTCTGTTTTTTAAACAGAATTTTTAAATTTGCTTCTTTCTGTTAATTAAATCTACCACATCCGTCTCAAGCACCGAGTGTTCAGTGCGATGTAGCCCGGCGGTCAGCAGGCTTTTTCTATCAAGGGCCAGGTAGTAACTGTTTTAGGCTTTTGCAGACCTTAAGTTCTTGGTCATACCACTCCGCTCTGCTTTTGTGAAGTGAAACTGCCCAGAGAAGACCCATGTGTGGGTGGGTATTGTTTGGTTGCAAAAACCTGTCTTTCAAAAGCAGGAGATGGGCCAGATTTGGACAGTACTTGACTGATCTCTGATCTAAACAGATAGGGGCTTACACTCATATTCTGGTGCAGGGAAGATTAAAATAAAAAAACAATTAAGAGTGGGGACATCTGGGTGGTTCAGTTGGTTGGGCATCAGACTTTGGCTCAGGTCATCATCTCGTGGTTCGTGGGTTCGAGCCCCACATCGGGATCTGTGCTGACAGCTCAGAGCCTGCTTCAAATCCTTTGGCTCCCTCTCTCTGCCACTCCCTCACTTGCGCTCCCTCAAAAATGAAATAGAACATTAAATAATTAATTTCAACCAGGAAGCGTTCAATAAAGGCAATAATTTATATGTAACAGGTGCCCTGAATAAGAAACAACGGAATAATTTGATGGTTGGTGGGGTGGGGGTGGGTGATAAAGCTACTTTATTTGGAATGGGAGGTCAGGATGGCCTCTCTGAGGGAGATAACATGTGAAATAAACTTGAAACAACCTTGTGGGTTCTGGGGCGGGGTGGGGGGGAACGGAGGATTCCAGAATTATAGAGGAGTGGCAAGTGCAAAGGTCCTGTGACAGGAATGGGCCAAGTAATTGACAAACAGAACGAGGATCCATAGCTCTTGATGAGATGGCCTCCCTGCCAAATTGGACTTTACCCTGATGGTCTAATTTCCTTGGCTTTGGCTTTCCTTTGTTCCTGGCCAGATCCCCATGCGCTAGCTTCTGTAATGCCTGTTCCTCCTAAGCATTTCCTTCCTTCAGATGTCTGTGAGTGGTTATTATACCGCCCCTTGGGCTCTGCTTATCCATGCTAAACAGACCTAATTTGCTTAATCCCTTCCTGATATTTCAGTTTCCCCAGCCGAGTCCTTTCTGTGAGACTTTAGAAGCTTTGTCCTTCTCAGGCACCAGGACCCCTCAGAAGTAGCCTCTCCCCCAGAACTCGCTTTCCTTGGCCCTTTTTTCTTCTTGCTTCTCTTTCTGAAGTCAAGTCTCAAAGCTCACAGCCCAGCTAATGTCCTGTTTCTTTTTCCTGAAAGACTGTAGGGGTTGCAGCATTCAGTGCACCCCCTTCTCAGGACTGATCACGCTTCCATCATACCTTTTGTCTTCCGAGATCTTGACTCTGCCGACCGGAGGGCTGGAGTTCGTGAGAGGTTCCTTTGTGCTTTGTAAGTCCCTCGAGTGCTGATTGCTAACAACTCTGTGAGCCTCCCCGCTTTACATCCAGGCCCCGCTTTGGATCGTTGCTCTCATCCACCCGTGGCTCCCCCAGGGGACACAGCACGTGGCCTTCCGGCTACAGCTCTTTGATGGAACGTGTCCCTGATGCTTGTCTCCCACCAGCATTCTGGAGCCTCTTGGGCAGGAGCCCTGGGGGCTGGCCTGAGCTTGGGGCTTTGGTTCAGAAAACTTAGCCTCAGATTCTGACTCCTCCCTAGCAACTCTGTAATTTGGGGCAGAGTAGTGGTAGCCACGAGCATTGTGTGGAGATTTAGTGAAATAGCACATGTGAAAATGGATTCATTCACAGGCGCCTGGGTGGCTCAGTTGGTTAAGCATCTGACTTTTTGATTCTGACTCAGGGAGTGATCCCAGGGTTGCTGAAATGGGCTCCACATCATGCTCTGTGCTGAGCACGAAGCCTGCTTGAGATTCTTTCTCTCCCTCTGCCCCTCTCCCCTGCTTGTGCTCTCTTTCGCTCAAAAAAGAAAGCATTCATTTATTCATTCAGCTCATGTTTATTGAGTGTCTAATATATTCCAGGCTCTGTATCCAGCAGGTGCCCAGCGATGCCCCAATCCACTGACTGTGGCCAGAGCCACAGCCCTTCTGAAGCCCACACTCTGGGCAGAAACAGGAACAACATCTTGTCATCTTTTGCCCGTTAGCTTAACTGGACATGGTGCTCACACGGGAATGATCTCGGGCGGTCCTCGTGAGAAGTGCGTGTGTTAGTCCCGGTTTATCCATCCAAAAGCCGAAGTTGCGTGGGTCCGCGGAACTTGCCGGAGGTGACACATAACAGGAGCACACTGAGGCGTTGAGCCTGGGTCCCTCTCTCAGTCTCTCGAACCAGTGCCCTTGACCGAAGACATCTCTGCTCAGGTACAAAGCCTGGGCAGAATTCCCAGATGCTGTCATCTCCAGATCTCTAGCTCTATCCGGGTTAGGAAGGTAGTTGATTCCGATGAAAACTTTGGAAGACGCGATCTGAGTAGCCCGCACGATGCCTTCGTTGTATTTTCCTTGCCTTCCTGGGGTTGGGAGAAAATTTTTTTGAGGGATTCTTAGAAGGGTGGCTCAGGAGTTTTTAGTTCGTGTTTCAGACACTTTTGTTTTCAGAGAGTCATATACACCATATACTGAAAGATCCTTGGGGCCTCTAAGACGATAGATTCTGAATAATTACATAAAATATAATATTATATATCAGCCGTAAAGACATTTATTAAAATTCTACAGAATATCACAGAGGCCTCTAAAGGCCACATAAATATCCTTAGTCTTATTCTCCAAAAAGGTGCACTTTATGGATGTATTTAAAGACAAATAAATGCTTTCACGGTGATTTGTAAACCGAGAAGAGGAGAGATTAATTCCTCCTGGAGGGAATCCAGAAAAGTCTCGACGAGGGTGTGTTTGTGTGCCTGGGTCTCAGGACAGACAGATTTCGAGCCACCACACGGCAGCCCTTTGCCAGATTCTGTGGACGGCCATGAACTCCTTGAAGTTCTGCAGCAGAGGGGCCATAGTCTCATGGAAGGTTCTGGGTGAATCAGGGACCCCTGTGTTGTCCCTGCCCATCCTCCATCTTTACCTTAAGAGACCAGGCTCTTGAAGCAAGCCTTCTCCGTGCTGTCATTTGAGGAACGTGACTCCTGCGTTATGTAATGGAAACTTAACTGTACCGTCACAGTGGACAGGGAGCTGGGATTGTCGTTGGGAGAAGAGCTGACTTCCCATGGGCGCCGGGGCGGCTCAGTCGATTAAGTGTCCAACTTCAGTTCAGGTCACGGAATCACGGTTCGTGGGTTCGAGCCCCTCATCGGGCTCAGCGCTGATGGTGGGGAGCCTGCTTGGGATGCTCTCTCTCCCTCTCTCTCTTCTCTCTGCCCTTTCCCCTGTTCACATTCTCTCTCTTTCAAAAAACAATAAACTTAAAAAAAAAATAATAAAGTCAGACAAGTCCAGGTTCACACCTCAGCTTTGCCAACCAGAAGCTTTACAGCCTCATGTCTTCTCACGTCTCTGGCCCTCGATGTCCTCTGTAAAATGGGGTAAGAGGACCCATTGGGAATGAACGGCAGACGGAGGTGTCTTAACCTCAATACCTGTCTTTACTTGGGGCGTCTGCATTGCTGGGCTTTCCCTCTCTGTCCCCTGTTTCATTCTTCTTTATCATCCTTAACATCACCGTAGTGTCCTTACGCCCATGGGGGTGAGTCAGCACCGGGCCGGGGAGGGATTTTGCACCTGTTTGCCAAACACCTAAAACAATGTCTGACGCTCAGTAGGGGGGAGGGAAATTCTTGCTGAATGAATGAAGTGCAGAAAGCCTTTGACTTTAATAAATACCGATGTCTTTCTTCACTTTTCTCTCCACCAACTCATCTCCAGTCGTGTCTTATACAAGTGCACATTTAGGTCTTCCTTTTGTATATTCTTCTTTTTTTAAGTGTATTTATTTGAGAGAGAGAAAGAAATTGCACGTGTGAGTGAGTGGGGGGGTGAGGGGGGAGAGAGAGAGAGAGAGAGAGAGAGGGAATCCCACACAGGTTCCATGCTGTCAGCACTGAACCTGACGGGGGGCTCGATCTCATGAGCCTTGAGATCACGACCTGAGCTGAAATCGAGAGCCAGATGCTTACCCGACTGAGCCACCCACCTTCTGTATTCTCTGATCGCCTGACCCTGATGCAGGGCAGGCAGTGTCCCAGTGGCTGCCCCTCTCTCGCTGTGCTCCACCGCCCCACTGTCACTGTTAAGTGAACAGTTTCTTCCTCCAGACCACCTCGCGTGTGCAGGGATGGTTTTTCCTAGCCTGCAGTGTGGAACATGCTGATTAATTGTTCTTTAAACACTTTGGGGGTTTGGTTTCCGCATCTGTTTGTTTTGTGACACCTGGAAGAGCAGGGTAATCACGAGTGTGCCGGCTTCTCTTTCCCAAGGTCCTGAAGGGGCCGGAGTTTATGTGGTTTGACCATTCAGGGAAGCAGTGGGCACGTTGCTGGCCACGCAGCGTGGGCACCTCTGAGCAGCTCTGATGTATTTAGTTACAATGAATAGGATTTCAATCACCTCAACTCAGTTTGAGCAAGCCCGGGGCTGCACTGGAGAGTAAATAATGAACCGCCTGGTCGCCGGGGGCCTCTTCTTTCCCATTGAAGGACGGGCTGGTACTGGGGTTGGAATTCTGGCAGAGCAGGGTTTCCACCTGTCATTCTGCTGCTCCAGCCTCTGGCTCCCTCGCTCCCCTGACACCAGAGCCACCAGGAGCCCCTCCAATCCAAGCCCACAAGTACCTCTCAGATCTCTCCTTGCCATCGCCACCACCCCGGGCCAAGCTGATGCCATCCCTTGCTTGGATTAATGCAGTAGCCTTGACCCTGCTTCCTTTCCCCGCATCAATCCATTCCCCTCTGGCCCCACTTCCGCCCAAACCATTCTCCCCATCGTAGCCAGAGTGATGGTCTAAAAATGTAAAATAATTTGGGTAGTGTCCCTCCCATGCCCGTGGCTTAAAACCCTGCAGATAAGGATGAAATCCTTCATGAGGGGGGCCTCCTCCCAGATCCCGGAAGCGTCCCCGGCTGGGTCACATCCCCAAATCACAGGCTGTCACCGTGCACTAAGCTTTGTCTCTGCTGCACATGTAACTATTACATTTCTTTCACGTACTGGACTTTATGCCTGTCTCTCTCATTAGACTTTACGCTCCATGAGGGCAGGACCCCATCACTCTGGCTCATATTTTCCCTCCATTTCCTACCATCAGGGAAGACCCACCACTCACATAAGACGGCAAGGAGAAATCTGAGTGTAGACAGGGAGGCTTCACGGACCAGAGAGGGACCGTGTAGGACCCGCGGCACAGCAGATGGCAAGGAACATCAGTGTAGTTATACTGGGCTCCCCTCACTCCCAAGTCCCACGGGTGATGTGGTGGCCCAGATGGGTGCTGCGCATGCTGTCACTCCTCTGAGGACCCCAGGCCTGAAGGTCCAGTGCCTTTAGAAGGAGGCATCAACAAGGCTGTCCCCTCCCCTGGGAATGAGCAGGTACATGGTTGCTACACTGTGGTTGCCTTGACTACTAGGTCGCCGGGGTGACCAGCTGTAGACAGGGCTCAGTAGCGCCATCAGAGAAGTCTGTGGTTAGGTGCGCTGCGCAAGAATGATGGCTACTTAGGTCCCGTAGCGGGCTGCCTCTCCCAGCCCCCACCACAGCGTTAAGCGCCAGCACGGCGTGGATAAGAGGTGGCCTCGCTGTGTGAACAGACCTTCCTGGGGTCAGGAGTGCCCAAGGCAACTTCAACTGCATGACCCTGAGCAGATGACTTCTCCCCTTTCTCCTCAGCTTCTCCTTAGTTGTGATGATCATTGCATCCAGGTATAATGTGATGTAAGACTTGTAATACGATGTAAGTGGTAGTAGTTATAATAGTGGTAGTAGTAGTGACAGCAGCAGTAATGTCTACCTCACTGCGTTCGTGCAGCGGTAACATGAGTTAATCTGTAGACATCATTCAGCACCGCTCCTGGCACATAGTAAATGCTGAATAAAAGCTAGCTAATCACGATGGCCATTGGACATGCTTAGTGGTTGGTCGACTGTTACTGTTGGGTTGTGGTGGTGGCTGGTGGGATAGGGGTGACTGATTGGTTGTGGCGGCAATGATGGTGATGTTTGGGTCGCCATGATGGTCATCGATAATCTGTGCTTATGGGTGATGGGGTGGCCTGGTTGCTTACGGTATCATCTGGCTGCGTAGGTGGTTGGTTGAGCGAATGTGTGACCATGGTGGTGGCTGCTTTTGAACGACTGGCTGTTGAGACTGATCAGCTGCGAGGGCATGCGGTTAGTTGCGGCGGCGGTTGATCACTGCGTTGCTTGTTTAGTTGTACTGGTTGTTTGGTTATGCTCATTGTTTGTATGGCTTGGCTGCTCGTGGGATAGCCTGGTCCTGGTAGCAGGTGGTTGGCTGTGTGTGTGGAGGGGGGAGGCCGATGAGTTCCCACAGCTCTGATTTAAGCTACACTCCCCTCCGAGCTTGTCCCTGTCAGTTACGCTCGGCAAGTGGACAGGGCAGAGCCTGTACAGCTGAGGGGTCGCCCGCTGCAAACCAACACCTGTGATTAGGAGCTTCCGCTCAGACGGTAAAGCGCAGCCCATCTGAGCCATCCCGGGCAGCGGAGCAAGCACACCACGGCTCCTCCGGCTTTCCTGTTCCAGCTGCTCTGGAGAAAGACCGCCTTTCTCAGTGGGGCCTCCAGAAGGACCCCCTGCCGGGATCCCCCCTGGTATGATTTTTCCTGGGGCCCCATGAGCTATGTATTAAGTCAGTGATGCCCTGCAAATTCCACACGTGCCGTGTCTTCTATGTTTGTTGCCTGCCTGTGGAATGGCGCCAAGGTCCCTGCAGGCTTCGTGTCTGGGTGTGTGATGTGTGCAGGTGCGCGATACGTGCATACACACACGTGCATGCACACGCCCAAAAGCAGGAGTGTCCATGAGCAGGTGAGCAGGTATAGCCTGGGGGTTCTGGGCCAGAACCCACTGCCCAGCATCTCCCAGAGAAGGTGCCTACGAGGAAGCAGCCGCCTGACCCTAGAAATGAGGACGGGGCCGTGGGCATCTCTAGCCTGCCAAGGGTGGCTGCTCGAAGCCGGAAGGGGGGCTCCCAGCCTGCGGCAGCTGAGAGCTGGGCTGGGGTGTGACCTGCCAGCCCCGGAACGGGTTCTGTCCAGCCTGATGTCTGCATCGGGCTCCGTGGATGAGGAGAGTTTCATGCACAGGCCAGAGGGTGGGGCACGCATGTGAAAAAAGATAGCATGCAGCGACACTGCCGAGAGCAGACGGACAGACAGACACGCTTGGAGGAAAGAAGAAAGGTCTCTCACATACGTGCTTCCCTCGTGCCGGGCGTTGGTCTGTTGGCACTGACACACCCAGTGGTGTTTACTCCAGGAGATACGGCTTCAGAAGCAGACACACCCTGGACCTGCCTTTTCCAAACCGTGTCCCTGGAGGCTAGTCGTTTTGTCACCGTTGGCTTTAATTTCCACATCCGCAAAACCAGAGCTGTTGTACTATGAAATGGGACAGCACTCCCAGGATCCTTAGTCCTGGCTCCCCAGCACCGTGGGCTGTGCAGCTTCTGACAAGCTCCTCAACCTCTCTGCGCATTAGTCTTCTCCTGGAGACAGATGGCCCCACCCACTTCCCGGGGTCCTGTGAACCATACATGAAAATGTTTAGAAAACACTTGACCTGGTACCAGGCTTGTAGTAAACCAGACATTTCCACTCCCGTCATTATTATTACTAATTCTTACTTCGTGGCTTCGTTAATAGGCTTCTAATGAGTATATACACTTGACACATCAGGCATTTTATGAACGCTTTAATCACTCTGTCCCTTTTCTTCCTTTCCTCTATTTTTCACGACTTGACTATAGGCAACTTTACAGAAAATGGAACTGGGATTCAGAGTAGTTAAGAAACTTTCCCAAGATCACACAGTGGAAATGAGGACAGGCATGGGATCCATTTGCAGGATCAGTGTCCTCATGACGACACCACATGAAACCCTCTGGCACTTGGATGTTTGGTGTCCTCTCATCCACCCTGGGACGTCATTAGTCATTGAGCTGTGTCCATGTTGGCTAAGATTCCCCAAGGTGCGTGGGCTGAGAAACATCAGGCTGGTGGGGGGAGGGGGGTTGGTTTGGATACAGAATGTTCAGTGCCCTTCCTAGGGAATAGTCCACTCCTTTCTCTCTGCAGAGGAATGTGGAAAGGGGGCATCTCATTTGTCAAGAACCAATGAAATCCGGAGAACTGAACTCTTAAATGCAACTAGATTCATAAAGGTGACCTGACAACCCTCCAGTGCCATGAGCAGCCCTCCCCATGGACACCTGGGCCGGTGGGGGGGGGGTGTCGTGTAGAAGATTTGTACCACCACCCAAAGGGTGCACACAATCATAAATAACCATTAGAGATTTTAATCTGGAATTGCTGGACTTCCCACTGACAACAAAGAAGAATCAGTAAGACTGAGTTGTAGCAAGAAGAAGCATGATGCCAGAGGAAGACCCTTCAGCTCCCTGGTCCCCTTCACCCTGGCCCTGAGAACCATCAGAAGATGGGTGATGAGTCCGCGGTGGGGACATGAAGTCAGCACACAAGACTCACTAAGCACATGACTCAACGTTCTCCTTGAGAATTCCGTAAATTCCCCATAAACCTCAGTCTAGGAAGTTTCGCTTCTACAGCCCTGTTAAGTTTTTCTTAGGCACACTAAAGGTTGAGAACCACTAAGCCAGGCTAAATGAAAGAAAGAAAAGCATTCTGTATGCAGATGTGTGAACATTGGAACCATCCTGCCTTCTAGATAATTAACTAATCCCTAATAAAGGAGAAGAATAAAGGAGAAATTTTGAAGCATTCTTCCATTATTTGTAAGGTTTGCCTTGATTTATGGTAATACTAAGCCTCTCTACCTTCGCTGCATGCTGTCGGGTAGATGGATTCATCAATAGATATACTGAAAGCATCTAACATAGGATCTAGTGCATCATAGATCTTCAGTGAGTGTTTATTGCATATTAAGCATGCCTGATCAGATCCACATACACACTTTTTTTCAAGAAGCGGAAAGGAACTTGGCCAGCTGCTTCCTGCCTTGCCAAGGTCGTACTTGTTATTATGATCTGCCTTTCATGTCCTTGGACATTGCTTTCTTGATATTGGGATATACCATGGTGCCCAGCCCTCTTTCCATCTCTGATGCTAACCCTTCCACCCCCTCAGCAAAGCGAGATCTGAAGGAGGGCTGAACCATCCTGGAGAGATGCTGAAATGAAGTTAGTAATGGAATGTTTTCATTTGGGTCACCATTCTAAAGGTCAGGAATCCCAGACACTGACCCTCAATATTACGAGTATGTAAGAAGGAAGGAGAGGAGAAATTGACAATTGTTAAGTGTCCATTGTGTGCTAAAAACATTCCCCGTAGAGAATTCAAACCAAAGGCTCCAGAAATGTAAGTGGAATTCAGGAAGCAACAATTTCAAGAATGCAGTTTTTTCAAGAAGTATTTATGAAGCACCTGCCACGTGGCCAGTGCTGCCCTCGACTTGGGGATCCAGTCATGAAAACCCCTGCCCTCATGGGGTTTAAACTCTACTGCAGGATCGCGCTGTAAATTAGAAGCAATAGAGCAGCAAGAGGTCAGAGGTTTGGGATGAAATCTGGAAACGTGATTATTTTCATGCTCTGAGCGTATGGTTGTGGAGTAAACCCGGGTCCCCTCAGAGGAGCCAGAATAGAGTGAGCACAGGAAATAATATTCCGGGGCTTCTAGAACTCTCTTCCTGGGATGTTATTCAAGAGTCTGTCTTTGCCCCTATCCGACTCCACTCATGGCTGCATTTCCCTTGGCAGAAAATACGTGGCAGACAATTGGTCATCACAGGTTTCCCCACAGAACAATCCTCAGCTCTGTCTGGCTTACACTGAGAGGCAGTGTGAATTTGATCAAGGAAAAATCAAGAGAATGTCACTCAGAGACTTGCCACAGCTGAGCAGTCTGCGTCCCGCTGCTTCACGTACAGCGCCTCCTGCCCAGGGCCTCATATATCTGATGATTCAGCCTCTGTAGGGTCTCCAGGTCCTGGTTCTAGATCCTGCCACGGAACCATTGTCTTATTGGATCAGCCGAGGTTCTCCTGAGATATAGAACCAATAAAAGATTGTGTGTGTGTGTGTGCGCACGCACACACGTGCGAGCGTGAGCACGCACACACATGCGTGTGTAGAGAGACAGAGACTAGGGGAGAGAATAAAAGAGGGAGGGAGGGAGACGGCTATTTATTACAAGGAATTGGCACATATCATCATAAAGGCTGAGAAGTCCAAAGATATGCAGTCCGTAAGCTGGAAAGCTGGGTGAGCCGATGATGTCAATTCCAGTCTGAGTCCAAGTCTAAAGACCGAAGAAGACCAGTGTTCTAGCTTGAAGACAGTCAGGCAAAGAGAGAGAGGGAGAACTTTCTCACTTGGGTTTTTTTGTCCTATCCAGACCTCCAGGGCATTGGAGGCCTTCAAACACACCACATAGGGGAGAACAGTCCACTTTACTTAAGTTTATTCAAATTTGATCTCATGCAGAAATGCCCTCACAGACACACCCAAAAATAATGTTTAAACAAATTCTCTGGGTAGCCTGTGGCCCATTTGGGTTGACACATGAAATTAAGCATCACACGCATATACCTTGGGAGCCTCAAAGATATGACATGAGACTGGACACAGGGAAGGTGGTCAGTAAATGTTTATTGGATGGATGGATGGATGGATGGATGGATGGATGGATGGATGGATGGGTGGGTGGATAGTCAGGCTGGACATACAGAAGTTTGGGTGTGTGGATGATGATGGGTGGATCAACAGATGGACAGACAGGTGGACTGGTTGATGGGTAAAGAAGAAAATGGATTGATAACAGTTAAATAACTTGTCCCAGATCAAAGATCTGATAAATGGCAGAGCTAGGATTTGAACCCAGGCAGTTGGGCTTCATCTTGGTACTCAGACCTTGAGATGAACGGCAGCAAACATTGCTCCAGCAGTCAGTGGGGAATAAAAGAGGAGAGAGCCAGTGTGCACTCCACACCTGTCATCTTCAGACATCATAGATGTTTATTCACACTCATTTATTCCGCCGTCCGACAAATGTTCACTGGGGGCCCATTATGAGCCAGGTAGTGGGAACAGAGAGGAAAACAAGACACACAAAGCTCTCTGCCCTTATCCAATTCTAGTGGGGGAGGCAGACAGTACATTTAAAGATGTGTCTATAAGTCCGTGGTGATAGAGTTAGGAGGAAAGAGAGACAGACTAAAGGGGGAAGGACAAGGGGCTCCTTGAGAAGGAGAAAGTACAGGAACCCCGGAGGCCGTGTGGAAGGGAGGACCCCATCCTGACAACAGTGACACCTAGAAGGGCATTATTATTTCCGGTCTTATGTATGAAGAGGTGTGACTATTTAATGTCGGGTACCTACTTCAAGGTCACAGAGTGGTGGCATATTGGGAACAAGTTTGTATACCCTCAAGGACAAAAGCTATGGGAGAGAGCGGTGCATCTCTCAGATCCTCCAAATCCGTGCTCATGAGCGGGGGCCTTCCCGTCCCTGAGGCTTCTGCAGATGAGTTTGTGGCCCCAGATTTTTAGGACTGCAGGGCTCAGGATGATACTTCTGAGGCACTTATTTGCACCCTCCCCTTCACCTGCTCCCAATCTGTGGTGCAGTGATACTGCAATGAGGAAACTTTTCCGCTCTGATTTATGAAAATTAGTCCCACTGCATTATTTTCGTGCCTCGTAAATCTCCCCCAACCGGACTGGAATCATTAGCACAGGCCGAAAAGAAATTTCCCGGAACTGCCACCTGGCATCATAGAGAGACTTGCTCTTCCTGTAACTCCTTCATTAGCGTTTTCATTAGTATCGCATTATCTCGTGCGATCCTCTTAATAGTCTTAATGGTCTTGTGAGGTAGTTAAGGAAGCCATTATTATCCCCATTTTGCAGATGGGGCAGTGGCAGCTCTCTCGCCCAGCCAGGGCTGAAGGTAGGAGATGAGGGCTGGGCTTCGCGGACTTCCACTTTGGAAATGGAACGACCATCTGCCTGGTTAGCAGAGCCCGAAGCCGGGGAGTCATCCTGGCTGTCAACGTGTCCGTCACTGCTCGTACCCAGCCTGTCAGCAGACCCTGTTTACTCCAGAATGTGTCTCCAACCCTGGCCCTACTCGCCCTCATCTCCGCTTTCACTCCCCAGGCCAAGCTGCCATCTTTCTCCGTAAGCTGACTCCTTGCTTCCATCGTCTGGTCTGTCCCCCACACAGCAGCTTGGGTGGATTCTTACAGACTTGACCCACCTCCAGTCATACCTTTAGGTTCACAGATTTCTAATGAAATCTGAACTCCTGGGCGCCCCCTGCCCTCCTCTGCAGGCTCTTATCAGAACCTTTGCTAGTTACACACAGCCAGCTACTTTTTATCTTCTTGACTGGGGGCCCCGAACACATGCTAGTCCTCATCCCTAGGACCCTGTTGACTTGGGTTTTCCTTGGGGTTAGCTTTCTCTTTGTTCAGATCTCAGCTTAAATGACTGTCACCTCGGTAGGCAGTTTCCCAACTATCTTCCTCATTAAAGCCTGTACGTCATCAGTCCTCTCTTTTGTAATGTGCTCACATGTGTTCACCAAGTCACCCCTGGAGAGCAGCCTCCGTGGAAAGAACTCATCTGTTGTCCAAGTGGTGGTGCTCAATGAACCCTTGTGGAGTAGTTGAATGGACTTACACAAATGGAGGAAATGAAACATTGTGCTGGTTACATAAATTAGTAATCTGTGTGTTCTTCTTTTCTTCTATAGGATTCCTGACTAATTTTCTTGATACTTCCTACAGATGGATGATAGAGTAGACAGACTGATGAGAGATGGATAGATAGATACATAGACACATAGATAGAGGTGGATGGAAGGTGTATAGAGATAGTCCTCGATCACTGGCTATTGAATGGATTCATGATGGATGGATGGATGCATGGACTGACAGATGCATGCATGGGTGGATGCATGGATGGATGGATAGATGCATAGATGGTTTTTACTTTGTTATCTCACAGATTTTTTTTCACAGCCAAGTAACCCAACTTAAATGCCTTTTGTAATGCCCCCCCCAACCCTTTCCTTCTGCAGTAACCTCTCTGTCTCCTTTCAAAATCTTGTTTCAGCTTTGTATTGTCTTAATAGACAAGAAGTTATTATGTGACCCCGATAGTAAGTCCCTGTCAAAGTAACATGGGCGATTTTCTAAATGTATTACATTTCTTTTAGTAGCCATTCCCTTCTTGCGAGTATATAAGAAAAATAAGAGCTGCGGAATACAAAAGTCTATCCTACCTGCAGGCACAGTTGATTTATAGATACAGAAAGTGGTTCATTTGAGGGTGGGTGGGTCAGTATAACAGACAGTTCTGAAACTGGCTCGTGGCGCTTGAAAGCCTGAAGTCAGACAAAATCCAGTCTTAATAAGGTCCCACGGTTGTCACCATTAGGATTTTCCTTATCAAGAAGGTCTCCACGGTATTTGGCATAATCATCACCCAGGATTCTCAATCCTGGTGTTCCCTTCCCGCTGGAACATTTGCTGCTAATCCTGCGGGCTCTCAAAAGTCCTTTGGATTCTTTGTGTTGCTGTGGGAGAAAGCGTATGCGTTTCTTATCAGTCTCGCCATAATTCCTCTCTCTTTCTTTCTCCCTGATGTTCCCATTTTCTCCCTGGCCACTTGTTCACTGGGTAACAAATCAAGCAAAGTCAAATACCCTTCCTTGAAACAGTGTTCCCTTGGGGGCCGTGCGGCTCGTTATCCCGCTCACGATCTGGTCCGTACAAAACAAATACCTTCCAGCTGCCATCCAACCAATGGCCAGGCATTATATTTGCGTGCTGTCTCTCTTGTATAATGTTAGATTATTTACTCTCTCTGGGCTTCAGCTCATTCGCTCATGTTCTTTCTCTTGAGGATGGAGTGGAAAAAAATAAATTATTATTTAGCTCTTTTTGTTGTTGTTGCTGTTCACTACAGATTATTGGACAAGGGGAGGGTAGGTTTCCTCCAGTGATTCAGGAGCCCAGGCCAGTGGAGACTCTTAACATTTTAAACACCCAGCTTCTAAGACCGCTCCCAGTCTAGACATGTACCCATGTGGGAAAGGAAGGAACATGGAGGATCACAGATGGAAAATTTTTATAGGGCAGATCTGGGAGGGTGGGGATGAACATATCACTTGAGTGCATATTCCACTGGCTAGAACTCAGTCACATGAGCATGTCCAACTGCAAGGGAATCTGGGAAATGTAGTCCAGTTATCTGCCCAGGGAAAGGAATAAATGGGTTTTGGACAGTAGCTAGCCTAACCTTGCCACCCAGAACTTGGTGTTTTAATACAATTACCTTATTTAATCTTCAAAACCATGGGGTTTGTAAAGGAGGCATTATTATCACCATCATCAGTGAGGAAACTAGGCCCATGACATAAGGCAAAATGTAAGAGAACGTATCAGTGGTACAGTTAATAAGTTGTAGGGTCTAGATTTGATTTTTAAATCCATGTGACTCCAACTCAGTTTTCTTCTCAGGAAATCACAACTCTTCTCTAAGGAAGGGAAAGATCTGACTGTGGAGCTCACAAAATAACCATGAAAACTGCTGTTGGCTGCCAAAAGTGTGTGGAGTAAAATCCTCACTGGCCTCATAAAATGCACAGGAGCTACTTAGGGCATCTCGGTTAGGGGTACTTATCCTTCCCCAAGTATCTTCTCTCCTTCACATGAATCCTTTTGACTACTTTATTTGTTCCCCATGAATGAAACTTTGGTACCTGGTTAATCAATATCTTCCCATCTTAATTAACCTAACACCATTTTGCCTGGCAATAAATTTAGTTAACGACCATATCATTTAAAATTCAATACCCTTGAGTGTTTCACATCCATTTCTGTATCCGATTCTTTTTCCCTGGAAACCAAATTTTAAAGATTTTTTTTTTTATCAGTGTCACTAAAAACCACATAAAGCGCTTGAAAGTAGCTAAAATGTAAGGCAACACCCACACCAGTATAGAGAAAGCCCATCTTTCATAAAATGTGCAAATTTGATAAACACGCACACAAAATACAAAGTAAAATTGGAATGCTTTTAAACATATTTTTTAAATTCTTAAAGTTCCATAGTGGTAGCTTAAAGAGAGAAAAAAATAAGAGTACGTTTGACTCGACAGAACTTCTCAAAGTAAGTGTGGGTTTCGTGAACAGACTGCTAGGTGGGTTGTTCATTAAGAGAAATTGGGTTAAATAAACCGGCTCAGTTAGGTCATCTGTAGACTTTGTTTGAAGGTATCACTTCCACGGGTACTACGGACCAGTTACCTTATCAGTATGGCAGGGACTAGACTGTCCTAATGCAAGCTTGGAGACCCATCCTGTCTCCACCAAATCCATCCCTGTCTCCGTGCTGACAGCCAGCGGTGGCCTTGCTTATCATTTCTGATTGACGATGGTTGTTAAAGGACTGGGGGCCACTGAGCTGGCGGTGGTGAGTCTCAGTCTTCTGACTTTAGTAAGTGACCAAAGAGTGGCCATTGTGTGCTGTGGCTACTTTTGAATGATCTGCAGATTCCTTTTTTAGGAACTTGATAGTTGAGGCTCCCAGACGGCCCCAGGACTCAATCCTCAAACATTTTCTCTGTGTTTACCCAGTGCCTTTATGAGCCGAGCCAGTTGTAAGCCTTACAAGGCTACCAGTATGTCAATTTCTAAGTTACAGCTCCCTGTCCAAACCTGTTAACTCTAGGCTGGTAAATCCAGCTGCCATCTCAACACCCCCACGGGCACATCTAAGAAGCACCTCGAAGTCAACATGTCTGAAAGCAAACTCTTCATTTTTCAGCTCCCCAAACTCCTCATTTGTGTGAGGCTTCTTAGAAATTGGTGGCTCTGGCTTCCTTTCATTTAGGGCAGGGACCTTGGAGCTGTCCTTGATTCTTTTCTCTCTCTCCTGCTTTCAATCAATCTACAAGCAAATTCTGTGGCAGTTGCCACGTCCCATCCAGCTCTTGTGGCCTCCACATTTGCCCCAGGCACCATGACCTCTCCCCCACCTGACTATGTCAGTACCCCCCCCCGAGCCTGCCCCCCACAGCTATCAGAATGGTTCCCAATGTGTAAGCCCAGCCACATCCTCCCCTTACTCAGAGCCACCCGATCACTGCATGTCACCCAAGACAAAAGCCTCATTCCTCACTGTGGCCGGCAAGGCTTTACGTTGTCCCGGCTCTTTCCCTGCCCTCATCTCCCCTACCCATGCCTCATCCCAGTCATGCCGCCCCTTCCCTCCCTGACCCCCAGACACGCCAGACATGCCTTTGTCAGGCCAGAATTTTG
The DNA here is from genome assembly GCA_017311185.1 of Proteles cristata cristata. NCBI lineage: Eukaryota > Metazoa > Chordata > Mammalia > Carnivora > Hyaenidae > Proteles > Proteles cristata. The sequence goes on from JAESUZ010003863.1 coordinate 243,429, forward strand.
CACCACCCTCCTCTGCCTCCCTCCACACAGCTGGCTTTCAGGCATCCCTGTTCAGGTGGTACCTTTGATCTGGTCTTCTGGCTTAAACACACCCCAGTTCGCACATGGGAAGTTACCTCTGTCCCCCTGGTTTGAAGGTGTCAGTCACTTGCGTAATAAACCAGAACAATTAGATACTTTCTGCCAGGAATTTGGATCTCTCACGGAGTGAAACAAACAAACAAACAAAAAAATAAATAAATAAATAAAAGAGAGAGAGAGAGAGACAGAAGAGGAAGCAAAAGAAAGGAGGAATAAGACCTGGTAAGGAATTAAGAAGGGGAAAATGGATGGGGCGTCTGGGTGGCCCAGGCAGTTGAGCAACTGACTCCTGGTTTCAGCTCATGTCATGATCCCATGGTTCATGGGATCGAGCCCCACATCGGGCTCTGTGCTGACAGCTCGGAGCCTGGAGCCTGCTTCAGATTCTGTGTCTCCCTGTCTCTCTGACCCTCCCCTGTTCATGCTCTGTCTCTCAAAAATGAGTAAATGTTAAAAAAAAAAAATTTTAAGAGGCCCCTAGGTGACTTAGTTGGTTAAGCGTCCGACTTCAGCTCAGGTCATGATCTCACGGTTCATGGGTTCAACCCCCGCATCGGGCTCTGTGCTGACAGCTCAGAGCCTGAAGCCTTTTTCAGATTCTGTGTCTCCCTCTCTCTCTGACCCTCCCTGGCTCACGCTGTCTCTCTCTCTCTTTCAGAAATAAATAAAAACATTAAAAAAAATTTTTTTTAATAAATAAAATGTTCTTTGTCTTCACAATTTAGACTAGGTGTCCCCTCTTCACCCTGTGTCAGGGGTCAGCTTTTCCCTCTCCTGGCCTCACAGTGCCTCAAACATACCTTTGTCTTCATCAGCTCTCAGCACATAGCAGTGGGAAGTGTGCTTGGTGCAAGAGTCTGAAAATCCTGGATTCACACCTCAGCCTGGTGGCATATTATTAGGGTATCTTCGTGGGGTGGGTTACACTCTGAGCCTCATTTTTCTTGGTAAAATGAGTGAAATCATAGAGCTTATTTTCCAGAATTAGAAATGAAAGGATGTGTTGTCATAGAAATCACCTTACAGATCTACATTATAAAGCACTGTAAATCCGAATCTTAAACCTGCATAGTAAAGCTTATGTGACAGATGCTTAATCAGATTGAACCGGTTTCCCCTCCCTTCTGTGCATACCAAGGGTGGCCTTGAAGAGTGGTTAATGGAGCTGCCTTCACACAATTCTGCCACCTGTGTGACCTTGGGTAAATCATGGAACTACCCCGTGCCTCAGTTTCCTTATCTGTAAAATAGGGATAAAAGTCATTTTTACCCCCAGATTGTTGTAAGGGGTAAATGAGTTTAATCTTACAAGGAGCTTGGAATGATGCCTGACACATAGTAAGATCTCAGTACATATTAACAGTGAATATTTATTGGTATGAGTAGATTTTAGGTATTACTGGGGATCTACAAATAGGCAGTATCAGGGACAGGTAATATATTTTTTTAACTTTAATGTTTATTTTGAGAGAGAGAGATAGCAGGGGAGTGGCAAAGAGAGAGGGAGACACAGAATTCAAAGCAGGCTCCAGGCTCTGAGCTGTCAGCATTGAGCCTGATGTGGGGCTCAAACCCATGAATTGTGAGATCATGACTGGAATCAAAGTCGGATGCTCAACTGACTGAGACCCCCGGGTGCCAAGGGGACAGGAAATCCTGATCTTCATCTTCTAAGATGTAGCAGAGTCTCTGGTCACAGTGATCAGTGAGAAAGTTGTTTAGTAAATGAAGGGCCCCTGGGGGGCTCAGGCAGATAAGCGCCTGCCTCTTGATTTCGGCTCAGGTCATGATCCCAGGGTCGTGGGATCGAGCCCCACATTGGGCTCTATGCTAAGCATGGAGCCTGCTTAAGATTCTCCCTCTCTCCCTCTGCCCCTCTCCCTCTGCTCACTCTCTCCCACCAAAAAATTGCTTAGTAAATGAATGAATGAATGGCCGGCAATGAGCACTGGGGCCCAATGGGCTCAAGTCTTAGAGTGCTGAAAGGAGCCCAGTTTGCCAACCCCGCCCCGCCACTCCAACTCCTCCAGAAGACACAGAATAATTTAGAATCAGAAGACATAAGCATGTGGCGGACTAGATTAAACGCAGGATGAAACCGGTAAGATGACATCACAAATAACCCCTAGAAGAAGAGGAAACTCAAGCCCTTTAAGCGCACGCTCTGGCAAAATGAACCGTGATTTACTCCTGCAAATTACCCACTGTAAAATATTTACAGCTAATTCCTTCTACCTTCCAGGGTGGCGGTGGCAAAGGGAGGCAGGTTGTTTCGGCAGTAAACCTGGGATGCAATTTCCATCCCAGTGGCCCTGTTTCCTGCGGCAACCTCGGGCGACAGAGTCATTTATATCTTGTGAGCGTACAGTCTTTTCCGCATGTGCGTGAGCCTCGATTACAGGCAGTCGCGGTTTGTGTGGTAGGCATTATGCATTTATGAGCCAGAGCAAACAGTTACTAGCGCTAGTAATTCGTCTAGGGGTGGAGGAAGGGAAGGGCGGGACGCCCGCGTGCTGACAGCGTGTTGCAGAATCGGTGCGCAGGTGGGGAGGAAACGACCAGTCTGTCTGGAAGCGCCTGCTCTTTGAAGTTCATCTCGAGCACGTTCCCCTGCCTCAGCCTCCCACCCGTGAGATCCTCGCACAAATGCCCCAGGGCTCGGTCCTTGGACCTTTTCTCTTCTCTGTATACTGCAGCGTGTGCTGTCTGTCTTCATTGTCGCTGCTTGGGCATTTCTCCCCCCAGAACTCTCCAGACTCATAGACTCATTGCTTACGGGGCATTTCCACCTGAGAGTCCACAAGGCGTGGCAAACACCGCGTGTCTGAGACCGAGGGCCTGACGTTCTCCCCACACCACACCCGGACCTTCTCTGCATCTTCCTTCAACTCCGTAAATGACTTGGAGTCACCCTGGCATCCCTCTTCCTCTCGCGCTCCACGTGTGATCCGCCAGGGGCTTCTGGTAGTTCTTGCTAACAAACACGCCCTGACTCTGCCCACCCCTCCCCTGCCCCCCACTGCCGTCTCTCACCTGGGCTGCAGCAGCTGCTGTCCTGGGCGGCTTCCCGGCTTCTGCATCGGGGGTGCCGTCCATCCCAATGCTGCAGGTAAAGTGGTCCTGGGAAATTGTAATTCAGACCATGACCCTCCATCCTCTGCTCAAAAAACTCCAAGGACTCCCATCTCACTCAGAGTAAAGTTTTAGCATCAGGCCTTCCGATACTTCTCTGACTTCATCTTCTGCCACGTTTCCCCCTCTCATGGTCTGCGGCCCCACTGGCCTTCATCTGCCCATGCATGCCCCGAACTCTTCTACCCCAGGACCGCAGGCCTGGCTAATATTTATTCTTGCCTTTCTTTTGAATTTTGTCCCTCTCCTATTTCTGTGCAGCTGCAGCCAACCACATTAATTGCCACATGAAATTCTTTTCACGTGAATAATTCTTAATGCCCAAAGATCACTTGAAATTCCACCTGTCCCTGGTGCTTCCAGGGGGCCAAGAATTGCTGGCAAAGGCATGTTACAGCATCTGGACGGAGCAGGGGGTTCATCTGGTCCAGCTAAGCAAACTTCCTAGGACCCTATTTTGGCCCATTTCCCAAGGAACCTACAGTCTAGGAGAGAAAACAAGGAAATACGCATGCGCTGTATGGTATGTGTCTCAATAACGGAAACAGAGTTAGCTACAGACAGAGGAGAGCAGAGGGACGTGCCCCTCCAGTGTGCAGAAAAACGGTCACATGAGCTGTGCCCTGAGGATGGTTATCAGCTCCAAGATTGGTGGCAGTAAGAGGTTTGGTACCTTTAAGAGCTGGTGATGGGACGTGGGTACTCTCCCACACTGTGGTGGGACACGTAATTTGGCATGACCACCAATTCATTCACCAATTCATCATTTCATAGATACTGGTGAATCGCCCAGTATGTGAAAACCTTTGCACACAGACTCCCGTGGTCCCGCGATTCAGCTTCTCCAGGGCTGTGTGAAGGACGCACTCCCCTCCGTGCATACGGAGGCACGTGCAGTGGTCTTCACTGCAACCTTATTTGTCATCATGGGACATCTGTGAAACCTAAAGGGTCCTCTACAGAAGGATGACCAGATAAATAGTGATTTGCCTCTACCACCAAATGTAACGTCCATTTTTAAATGAGATGTGCACCGATTTGGAAAGATCCCAAGAAGTGTTATTGAGTAAAAACAAAACAAAACAAACAAACAAAAAAAAAAAACCCGGTTTTAGAAGGCTGCATGGCGTCTGATACTGTTTGTGCCCACATCCCCACACATGTGCATGCTCTCACCCAATAGAAGACTCGCACCCAGGGCTCTGAGCAAGAGCAATAGGCTGTGAAAATAATGATGAAAGAGCATTGACATGACTGAAGGCTGATGGGGAGCGAGCCCTTGGAGGCAGTACTGTCTATCCGGGGAGGAGGGAATGGTGTTTGTCTTTCTCGGCACTAAGCCAGCCATTTGGACATGGAAAGGGAAGTATTTGATTTCCCGGGAATCAGAGTAGCATATCTACTCCAACCCAAGGTACATGGATTTGAAGCTTACTGAGAACTTATCCAGAGGGGTTGACCAGGAAGGAGGAAGCCTGCCCCCTGAGACAGTGTATCAGATGTGTGTTGAGCTCCGGAGAGGGGCAAAAGTTCTATGGACCAGGCAGAATGAGTCCAGGCAGGAGATGAGATCCACAGTCAGCTGGGGGACAATGCCCTGCTCCCCTGTGATCTTTCAGGCAAAGCAGACTCTGACTTTGCAGGGCCACAGTGAGAGGGTCCAAGTAGGCGTGTGAAAAGGAAACAGCAAAGGGATAACGACTCACCCCAAACACATTCTCCAAAAGTGACGTTTTCTTAACATGTTGGTGCAATGCTTGCAGGGTTATGTGCATAGATGTGAGAGGAAGAAGTGTAGGCAACACAATCAGACACACAACAAAGGCGGTGACATTTGTGTGCCCCTCCCCCACCAACCAGCCGCACAATTCCACGCTACCCTCCCCTCACCGCCCCCACCCCCCACCCCGGACTGGGATCTTCCTGATGATCTCTCCCCTAAGTGCTAGAATTTGGCTGAAACTCTGAGTCCAGCCCAGAGAAGTCTAGAAAAAAGGTGTAGAGCCTCAGTGAAGGAGATTGGGATCAGTATATGCTTCTATGATAGTGGTGAATTAGAATGCTTTGCACCCACGTGGGTAGAAAAGATAGAACCGAAATAATAGAAATGGAGGAAAGACAGGATATCCCAGGTGCGTGTGTGTGTGACAGGTACCCCGGCGGAGGCCATCTATTATTTCTGGGCTCCATCTGCTAGGGTCAGCCAGAGTGCTGACACAGTCCCATTCTAAATGAGATGTACTTGTCATCTGGCAGCTGGAGACTGATGGAAAGGTGTGTTTGGCTATAGGAATTAGGAACGAGTGAACCATACAATTAGAGATCAGGAAGAGAAAATAATTCCCTTTCAATCTTCGAGAAGAGATATCATTTAGGTCAAAGGAGCAGATCTCCTTTGGATGCTAATAGGTCTTTAACAGCTAACATTGCTAATTTCCTTTACTGAAAAGGAGATCTCAGACTCACAGTCCAGGGCAGTCAGAGTCCGGACTGGGGTCTCATCAGAAGTTCAATTGGAGAAGAATGGCTTCCAAAATGGTGTGGTTGTCGGCAGGGCTCGGTTCCACGTGGACTGTTGACTGGGGCCCTAAGCTTCTTGTGCGTGTGTTCACTGGAGTGTGGCCTCTTGTTTCCTGGCAAGTGTACCTGTCCCCATGGTGGCTTGCTTCATGAAAGCCAGAGAGAGAGAGAGAGAGAGAGAGAGAGAATGAGAATGGAGAGCGTCTGCCAGCAAGATGTGAATTACATGGAAGTTATATCACACCACCATTGCCACATCCTGTTGATTAAAATCAAGTCCCAGGTGCTCGGCACATGGAGGTTATAGAAGGGCATAAATATCAGGAAGTGGGGGTGATTGGGAGCTGTGTCAGAGTCTGTCTGTTTTTCCCTTCAAGGCATTTACCTACAGTTTCTGTATTCAATAGATTCATTGAATCCAGTAAAAAATGAAATTGACTTAAAGAACAATATCGAGTCCCTGATAGCAAGAATGTAGGTGGATATCCAGAAGTGGCAGAGTGTGGTCCAGAGACTGAGAGATACTCACTGTTACTGGGGTGTACTAATCACAGTGTGTTTTTCATTCATTCACTCATCCGTTCCTTCATTTTTTTGTCTGCATTAGGGCTCTCCAGAGAAACAGAATTGATGGGAGATGAGATAGATAGATAGATAGATAGATAGATAGATAGATAGATAGATAGATAGATAGATAGAGACAGAGAAAGACAGGAGAGAGAGACAGAGATAACTGTTATAGGAATTGGTGTATGAGATTCTTAAGGCTGCAAAGTCCCATGATCTGCAACCTGGAGAACCAGAAAAGCTAGTGGTATAATTCAGTTCAAGCCCAAACCACTGAGAACCAGATGGAAGTCCCAAAGCCAGGTGTGTTGATGTCTGAGGGCAGAAGATGGGCAAAATGAGCAAATTTGCCCTTCCTCTGCCTTTGTGTTCTATTCGGACCCTGAATAGATTGGATGATGCCTACCTGAACTGGTGAGGGCAGATCTTTGCTCAGTCTGCCAATGTCAAGGCTGATAGCGCCCAGAAATACCCTCACAGACATACCCAGAAATAATGTTTTACCATCTCTCTGGGCATCTCTTAGCCCAATCAAGTTGATGCATAAAATTAACCAAGCATCACGTGTGTCCCAATTGTCCGTCCATCTGTTTCTTCATGGAACAACATCAATCCAGCTCCAGCCCTGCCCAGTCCTCTGAGATTGCAGAGATGGGAAAGATGTGCTGTTGTCTTTCAAGGGATTCAGTTCAGTGATACGTTTCTAAATCCTGGCTGCTCATTACAGTGCCCTGGAGAGGTTTTAGAAGATACCAGTGGCCAGGCACCATCACGAACCAGCTGAATCAGAATCCCCAGTCGTGGGTCCCAAGGAATTTTAATGTGTCTCTGGAGTTGAGGTCACCGGTGTGCAACTTCACGGCATCGATCTGTTTGCCGCGGAATTGCGGAAGGAGAAATCGTTGAAGGTGCTGTGAGCAAGCCCCACAACCACAAACCAACCAGTGAGTTCAATCAGCTTGTTTCTCCTCCAGAGAATGGAGCCTCTGGGGAGGTGGTTGACTTTGAGGAGGGGACAGGCTGAGCCCCGCACTGAATTCCAGTCCCTGTTCTTCATGCTTAAGTTTTCCCCTGACCAGCAGTGTGACTCTGGAACTGACCCATCGGTTCAAACTCCAGTAAACAGGAGTTTACCTTTCCAGAGGCTGGAGATGGGTGACTCCATATTACACGTGCATTTCATGGTTAAGTTCCTGCCATGTCTAACTAGGTCTGAGTGGGCATCAGCATCATCGGTGGGCCAGCCTGAGCCTATTCTACCTTGTCACTAGCTGGTAGGCAAGTGATGGAGACCTACCTGGCACCAGATTCAACCTTATTTCACCTCCTTTGTCTTGTCCTGGCCTCTTTGGGTGCATGAAATGAGTGTATATGTGAGTGAAAATGTGAATGTACGCATTCATTTCCAAGAGGGCCATTCAGTTATTTGTTGTTTAACGACTGCCTATTGTGCACCCTGCTCTATTACAGATAGATAGAAGACTTGATGAATGAGACACAGTTCTGCCATCATGAGGCTTATGTCCAGGTAGAGAAGTACCATCATATGAACCGATTAGTGAAATAGATCTTTGCAGGTCTTCACCAATGTCATAAAGTGCAATAAAGAAAAAGCAGAACAAGAGAGAAAGTGACTTGGGATGGACATTGTTTTTGGTAGAAAGATCAGGGGAAGCCCGGCTGGCAATGACTTTTTTTTTTTTAATGTTTTTTTTTATTTATTTCTAGGAGAGAGAGAGACAGCGTGAGCAGGGGAGGGTCAGAGAGAGAGGGAGTCACAGACTGAAACAGGCTCCAGGCTCCGAGCTGGCAGTCAGCACAGAGCCCGACGCGGGGCTCTAACCCACGAACCGCGATATCATGACCCAAGCGAAAGTCGGACGCTTAACCGACTAAGCCACCCAGGCACCCCTGGCTGGCAATGACTTTTAAGTGGTGTGTAGATACCGCAGATATCACAGCTGATGAGCCAGATCAGCACTATCCAATAGAACATGATGACCTTGGGATATACTGTATCTGTGGCTCCCACGCAGTAGCCATTGGCCATTCATTGCTCTTCAACACAGAGGGCTTGCATTTTAACTTTATTTTATTTTAATTAATTTACATTAAAGTTGCTACATGTGTCTAGCGGCTTCCATATTGGACAGTGCAGAGCCAGACATTTAATATAAGACCTGAAAGGTGAGAAAAAGCGTGCTGTGCAAGGACCTGGGGAAATAGCATTTCAGGATGAAGACAGAGCCAATGCAGAAGGGAAAGGATCCGAAGTGCTTAAGGGAACAGAGAGAGGTGACAGCCATGCTGGGACATTGGGAAAACGCGATTGAGTTTAGGGACATACCATAGAGAGCCTCAGAGACCATAAAGAGGGGGTTAGAGTTTTTTAATTTAATGAGAGATGGGGGCTCAGTCAGTTGAGCATCTGCCTCTTGATTTCGGCTCAAGTCATGATGCTAGGGTCATGGAATCGAGTCCCATGTCAGGCTCCATGCTGACTTGGGATTCTGTCTCTCTTTCCCTGTGCTCCTCCCTTGCTCACACACACATGGACACACACTCTCTCCTGCCCCCTCTCTCTTTCTAAAATAAAAAAAACTATATATGTAATGAGAGACAATTGAAAGTATTTCAGCAGAGGAACAATGCAACAATAATATACTAATTATAGCCAAAATTTACTTAGATTTTATTAGGTGGGCCTTCTCTCCCTCCCTTCTTCCATCATCCAGAAAATCCTTGCTGAGATTATTTAATTCTGGGCACCATGTGCAACGCAGGGGAGACAGCCATACACAGAAATGCCCAATCGCCTTTCTTCTTTAGAGCTTTTGCTTTCTTTCGGGCAACAGACAGACTACATGCAGGAAAAGACACACATAAACAAGATAATTTCATATAACAAAAAGCCCTGGGAAGTGAACAAAGGGGCTGGTGTGAAGGAGCGTAGTTTTAGACGGTGCCTGGGGAAGGGGATTGTGCTCCGAGGGGGGTGATGTTGGAGCCAAAACCTGAATAATGAGGACTCAATTATAGGAGGAGTGGAGGGTGTGCGTGCATGTGTGCGTGATAAAGAGACAGACAGAATCAGGAAGAGACCCTGCAGGGGATTGGTGTGCGTGAACATCTGATAATGTAAGAACTCTCCGTCCGGATAGCACAGCATGTACGTGTTTGTATATATCTCTCTAGGTGTGTGCTGAGCTCCTTTCCCATCTATCTGTCATTTCTCCATCTGCTATACGATCAGATTGATTGGTTTGAAAATCTGTTTAGTATTTTGTGTGCCTCAAGCTGTGAAAGTCGAATCTAAATACGGGCACTGTAGGAAGCGCTAATTAATTTATGATTGTGCCTAACATCCTTGAAGCTGGAGATCTTGATTTGGGGATGCAAATCTCTCAAGGGCGACATGGAAGGCTCTGACCCGGGTGCTTTGCAGAAGAAGCCGTCTGTTTACCATCCTGGCCAGGTATGGGGATGAGGGGGCTTCTGGGCTGCGTTCTTGCCGCAGAGAGTTACAAGGTCTCTTCAGCACTGTGGCCGTGGCCAGCACACACAAGAGCTGGCACAGGGCACAGAAAGGAAACCTCATTCCTCATAGCACTGTTCGCACCTGCCATTCAGTATGAATGGATGATCCCACTGCGACCGACGGATGTTACAGGTTTCCATGGCTGGGCGTGAGTTGACCCGAACAAGCCCTTCACCAATAAAACATCGAGTGCTTTGAGCATTATCCGTCTAGCTGACCAGGTTCCTTGGCTCACGAGGGAGAAGCACGTACACGTTATTTGCCAAAGCAAAGTTCATTTTAAGGATGCACACGAGGTGAGCACTAAATGATCTCATTAGGAGTACAGGTCCTAGGTGGCGTCTTCTGAGAATGCACAATAAATAGGCTTCCTACGGAACAGCAACAAAAATCAGCCCTTGTGCTGAGTAATTCGTAACTCCCAGGCACCGCGCTGAGTACATCTCTCTCAGTCTCTTCAGGCTCCTGTAACAAAAATACCATCAGCTGGATGGCTTCAACAACAAGCATTTATGTCTTACAGTTCTGGAACCCAAAAGCTCCGACAGCAAGGGGCTGGCACATTCGGTGCCGGGTGAGGGCCAGCATCTTGGTCTTTTCATCATCTGGCTCTGCCCTCATCTGGCGCAAGTGGGCAGGGAGCTCCTCCTTTTCAAGGACCCTCATCCCATTCATGAGAGCTTTGTCTTTATTACGAATCACCTCCCAAAGCCCACACCCCCAAACCATCACACTGGGAGTTAGGATTTAGCATATGAATGGAGGAGACACAAACATTCAGCCAACTGCACCCTCAGAAGCCCCAGCCCTTTTAATCTTCATAAAATATGCCCTGCGTTTGGTCTTGCTTCAGATCTCCACTGTATACAGTGGAGGTTTTCCAAAGGAAGGCAGGAAAGTGGGGTTTTCCAAAGTCCTTTAGAGTAAAGGTGGAGGAAAGCAGAGTACACCAGGCTCCCGGGGGTGACGGCAGGTATGTCTGCTGCAGCAGCTCTGGGGACCTTACCTTCTGGGCAGAAAGAAGGTCAGGCTCGGGGGGCACAGCCACATGTGGCCAAACGATGCTTTAGGCAAGCAGGTGATGATGGGGCTTCCACCTGGGGGTCACACGAGTGTCTTGAGGAGCAGGGTAATGAAGCAGGGAGGGGGCGGTCCAGGAAAAGGCAAGATTGGAATGAATGCCTGGCAGACCGGGTGTCACCTTCACAAAGACCAGTGTCTTTGTCACTCTGATGCTGAGGGCTGAGGTGGCCCACACGGTTAGAGGCTTAGATATGCAAAGGGGTGAGAGAGATACACGGGGTGGGAGCAAACTGGGCTTCAGGATGCAGGAGAGAAGAAAGGAGGCTGTTGGCATGTGGGGGGCAGGGGGGCAGTGACACACAGCTGGGGGTGCAGTGGGCGGTGGAGAGACTTGGAATGCAGGCTTCCCCAGAGGGCACCTGTCCTTTCACCGTCCGTGACATCGTGAGCACGCAGGCAACTCCATGATCATCATCTAATTGTGGCACCTGCTGAGCCCAGAGAAAGAAAACACAATGAAAGAGCTAATCGAGGTTGGTGTATGAGGTCCCGCAGTGGGTTCACTCCCTGACTGTGTATGAATGAAGTATCAGAGGAGTATGATCCAGGTGAAGCGTGTTCCATAATCTCATCGACTCAAAGTCAAGGGAGTGTCTTGTAACCTTGGGAGAATCAAGGAACTTCTGGGGTGAGATTGTCCAATAACCAAAGAGAAAGGGTTGGAGGGACAGCTGTGTGCAAAGGGCGCTGGTGGACGCTGAGGTTCTCGGCAGGCATTGGTTTAGATTTTAGAGCCATGCTTCCCATCTGTGGGCTTGAGAATTACTACAAAGCACTTCCATGTCTCTATAGATACCACACATGGGGTAGAAAGTAAATCAATAAAAATCTCCTATAAACACAAGCGCGCACACACATTTATAGGGCAGCTTTTCTAAAAAGTAGGTTAACTGGTGACTCACTCATGAACTCATTTTAAAGGATTGTTGAATTCATAGTTGTTTTCTGTCCATATGCGCTTTCTAAATCAAACCATATGAACAAGTGAACTTCTGTCATATGATGGCCCATTGATCCTAAAGACGACAGTGGCACTGGAAATGTCAGTGACAACAGGGAGAAATAAAAGCAATGGCTGTAAGTCGTGTACAATGAGGCACAGCCCCCAAAGTCGTCAAGTTCTAGGCTTCCCAAATGCTTGGGCCACCTCAGGGTGGCTAGGAGAAGCAGAGATCTCTTAATTAACTGGAATATATGCCCAACAAGAGCTGTTTGGTGCTCTAAGAGTGGGTTATAGCTACACCTGTTGGAGAGATGGGTTTCTGGGACTCAGGGTCATTATTTACATAGGGGTTCATGTATTAGCGACCTGCGATAGTCTTACAGATTCAGGATTTGGACAGGGCTGTTGTCTCTGACTCGCTCAACAAATAGATTTATTTGCACCTACTATGTGCTCCATTACACTAGCAGCAATAACAAAAACATATGTACGGATGTTTGCTCTGTAATGGATGCCTGATACCTTTGCTTGTGAACGAACAGGAGGTGTTAACCTCCGTTCCATGAATGGCGGAATTGGGGATCAAAGACGCGAAATGAGTTGCTCAGAACAAGTGTGGTTCAGAGATGGAGCCCGAAGTTAAATCCATGCCCGCACACCTTTGCCAGGGTGAGCATGTGTGTAGCAAAGCTTCTGAAGGAGGTGATGGTGGACACTGGAATTCAGGTGACCACCCCCCCCGCCCCCCCGCCAGTGATTCCCAGCCTGGAACTCATGGACGTCTCAGAGACAAGGACAGATTTCTTAAACTTTTGTTATTACTCTCTCAAAAAATACAAACTTCTTCAGGACAAGATCTTGCTCTTGGTTTTATCTCCTGATTCTAGCACAGTGCCTGGCACATGGTAGTTGGCGAATGAATCAACAGTTTTCTCTCTTTTTCATTTTGGCTAAGATTTTTTTTCCAGCACAGTTAGTGATCTCGGCTGTCTCCCGTGAAGAAACAGTTAATAAGCAATTGTATATAGTTCTGATATATAAACTATAAAATAATAAATGTATAATTACTTGGGTAACTTGGTTCAAAAACTTAGATCCAGTGAAGGGAAACATGCATAGGATAAGAGATCAATTTTGAAATCCATTAAGGGCTTGTGAGTAAAGGTGTTGAACTCACTGTAATAGGCTTGCATTTCTCCACCCTCCAGGGGAGGCTGGGCACACCTAGACATCTAAATCTTCTTCTGAGCTCCAGAGATGATGTGAGCCCCGAATCCGCCACCCCAGTTTTTCTTCGAGACCAGCTCCAAGAACATGCATATAGGACCTTAAGATTCCACACGACCAGCTCCTCACTCCTTAGGGAGTGAAAACACCATTGGCGTCATGAAAGATCGTGAAGCTCTCGTTGTACTCATTTGGAAGAACAAGAGCTACCTCTGGAAAAGCTGTGTGTCCTCCGGCCGTAGAACTAGAAATGGCCTGAAAGGGTCTTCCATTTTCCCTTTTTTTTTTTTTGTCTTGTCTTGTGCCTCTGGCCACAGAAGGACTTAGTATACCCAGCATTCCTTAACTTCTGATCTTCTGAGATACGTTCCACCCAGTGTGGTTCATTGACACTTCGGTGGTCCTCAGAAGAGAGGAAAGGAAAGAGAGGAAAGAGAGGTCCTCATTTTCCCAAATAATTCTTCTCTGATAGTGGAATATGTTCTCCTCTTCCTTCGCTTCCATTTTCTGCTTGCTGGCATCCGCTGATATCCTAAACGCCCACCTTATTCCTTTGTGATGACAGCTTCAGAAATGTGTCCCCTGGGACCCTGGGCTGCTCTACAAAAGGTATCAGTGGTGGCTCTGAATACTGATCAGTAGAAGACTTCTGTCCAAACTCGTCTTCTGGGTTTCAAGCCACATTTCATTTGTATTAGAATAAAAACCTTTCTCGAAACCCGAGGGCCAAGGGATGCATTGTGATGGTGTTTGGGCTGAGGGTAAGGGTAGTGATGAGCTCCCTGCCTTTTCTCTGGAGGAGTCTCCCAAGGCAAAAACCAAACATTCGGTTGATTTCTCTGTAGGTCACCATAATCCAGAAATTATTAACATATCATCCAGCTCCATCTGCTCTGAGAGCCATAACCCCACTCCCAAGGCCCTGGAGCTTAGCAAGTGGCCCTACTCTTCTGTCATCGGGACTGTCGAAGCCATTAGGAGGAAGTTCGTAAATATTTCTGGCCCTCCTCCCACCCGTGTCCCGCCAAATCTCAAGACCTTCTCAACTGTGGATGCCAGGGTCTCTCTCTGAGTATGAATGCTTACTGGACCCTCATTTCTCCCCTGGAGGCTGCCATCCTGTGCCCTCCTCCAGGCTCCAGCTCCACTCTGGACCTTCCTCTCCTTATCACATTGAAGAGTAGTGAGGACCAGAGTGGGGTTCAAATCCCAACCCTGCCACCTGTGAGCTGTGTGACCTTAGTCAAGGGATGTAACTTCTCTGAGCCTCTCAGTTGGTTCATTGAGAACAGGAGGAGTGAGGAGTCTCCACCCTCATGCCCCTCCTACCCCTGTGACATATGTCTCACAAAGACCATCATAAACCTTCCCAGAGCTGTCTGGCACAAAGTTTAAAACAAAAATGCCTGAGACCTGGGTTTGTTATTTTCTCCCACAGTATGTGATTTGTTTTTTTAAGTTTATTTGTTTATTTTGAGAGACAGAGAGAGAAGAGGCAGAGAGAGAGAATCCCAAGCAGGCTCCACACTGTCAGCACAGAGCCCGATGGAGGGCTCGAACTCATGAACCCTGAGATCATGACCTGAGCCGAAACCAAGAGTGGATCCTTAGCCGACTGAGCCACCCAGTCACCCCAGCCATGTGTCATTTAAAGCTGCAATGCTTGAGGCACCTGGGTGGCTCAGTCGGTTAAGCGTCTGACTTCAGCTCGGGTGGTGATCTCCCATTTCGTGGGTTTAGGCCCCGCATCGGGTTCTGTGCTGACAGCTTGGAGCCTGGAACCTGCTTTGGATTCTGTGTCTCCCTCTCTCTCTGCCCCTCCCCTGCTCATGTTTTGTTTTCCTCTCTCTCTCCCTCTCTCTCTCTCTCTTCCAAAAATTAATAAAACTTAAAAAAAAATAAAAGGGCAGTGCTTTCCTCATTTTTTCCTGGTTACTTAAATTACTTGTGTATCTTCAAAGCCCAGTTCCTTCTTCCCTCCTTCCTTTCTTCTTGTCTGTTTCTCCTCTCCCTTCTAATCTCCGTCACCCTCTGCTGTACCTCTTCTCCCTCCGTTCCCTGCCTCCGCCCATACCTTCCGGCACGAGCCTGCGGGGGTGCAGCTCAGACTTGGCAGTGATCGTTTCGTTTGAAAGGAGACGTCTGTCTGCCCACAGCAGAGATGTCCGTCCTAACCACGGACCAAACTGGGATATTCAGACCTTTCCTTGCTTGACCATCAGTTTATACTCAACACCCAGTGCGTAACTGGCACCAATTAATGCGTCCTGAGATTAATGAGAGGTCTCATATTAACAGCCCTTTCACTGCGCGAGTCCAATGAGAAAAATCCCTGTCCTGAATTCATTCAGCAAGTTAGTTGTTAAGTCTCAGCCGTAACTCAAGATTCTGCTCTCTCTGCTTCGATTTGGCCGATGGTCATATTGCCCCAGGAGATGCTACTTTTCTTGGGGCTTTATATAAGAAATGTGGTTTTCAAAGGGTTTGAATTTCTGCCTTAGAGATGCCAGGATTCCTGAATTTTTAAAAATATTTGTTTTTGAGAAAGAGAGATGGAGAGAGAGACAGAGTCACACAGGGAGAGGCAGAGATAGAGGGAGACACAGAATCTGAAGCAGGCTCCAGGCTACAAGCTGTCAGCACAGAGCCCGATGCAGGGTTTGAACTCACGAACTGCGAGATCATGGCCTGAGCCGAAGCTGGATGCTTAACTGATGGAGCCACCCAGGCGCCCCTTGAATTTGGGTTTAAAAAGCCCATTGGGGTTGCCTGGGTGACTCAGTCGGTAAAATATCTGACTCTTGATTTTGGCTCAAGTCATGATCTCATGGTCATGGGATCGAGCCCCGTGTTAGGCTCCATGCTGAAAGCCAGAGCCTGCTTGGGATTCTCTCTCCTTCTAAATAACTAACTAACTAGGACATTTTTAAAAAGCACAATGAACTTTGCAACAGACCAGGGCAAGGCAAGTCCTGATACGTCCTTGGACGGGGCCCCTGGTCACCCTGGCTCTCAAGTGCCACATCTTTATTAACAGGTTCCGTGAATCCCGTGGTATCTGGGAGCTGTGGCCGGGAGGAAGTGTGGACTTGCTTCGTGCGTGGCCTGGCAAGCATCAGGGGCTCGACTACCTTTCTAAGTGCCCTCGTTTCCTCGACGCGGAAGCAACGGCCCTACCTCGTGCCCTTGCTCTAACCACCGTTCTCTTGGGTTACAGTTCATCAGGAGGGCTCAGAAAATATTGCTAATTTATGTGCCATTTGCTCCACCGGAAAATGCATTTGGGAAAATGGGAGCTGCCCACAGTCCTCCAATTCAGGCAAGCCAGAGGCAAGCTGTGCCACTGACCCTTCCAGAGAGAATGGGCACTTTACATCTAACACGGGTGATTGCTTCCTCCCTCGGCGTCCATGATGGTATCCATTTGCTTCCACTGAGGAGACCCCGGAGAGAGATATCACAAATTGAACGATGTAGCTTAATCTGGCAAGAATTTCTGGGGATTCTGGCCTGGGTTTTCCGTAACTCCCCGTGGTAAGTCAGCGACAGCCCACCTTTACAACACGTGTCATGAGTGTCATTTTTACATTCAGCTCCGCCGCCCCCTGGCGGAGCGACCTTGGGCCAGTCTTGCAACTTTGCTGAGCTTCCAGAGCTCTGTTAAGCATCGTCAGACGGCAGCAAAGACCTTGGGCTGCGGTGCGAGATAGACTGGACTGGGGTTGAATTCCAATGCCATGTCTGGTGACTTTGGACAAGCTAATCACTTTCACTGGGCCTCAGTTTCCTGACCTGTGAAATGAGGCTCACAGTAGTATCTTCTTAAAAGCGGTTGGAACATGAACAGCTAATGTATTGAGGGCCTTCAATGTATAAGGGACTCTTTTACCTATTAACTTATTCCATCTTCTTAAAATCCCTGGGAGATGCATCTTATTAGTACGAGGCTTGTTTCCCAGAGAGGGAAACGGGGACGCAAATTGCTTGGGTTAAGGGCGCCAGGGTGGCTTATTCGGTTAAGCGTCCGACTTTCGCTTAGGTCATGATCTCGCGGTTCATGGGTTCGAGCCCCGCGTCGAGCTCTGTGCTGACTGCCAGCTCAGAGCCTGGAGCCTGTTTCAGAGTCTGTGACTCCCTCTCTCTCTGACCCTCCCCTGTTCACGCTGTCTCTCTCTCTCTCTCTCCTACAAATAAATAAATCATTAAAAAAAAAAAAATTGGGTTAAGCAACTGGCCCGGGGTCACACAGCTGATAAGTGGATCCAGACTCAGCAAGTCAGGAGTCTCGGATCTTCACCAGCTAGCCTGGAGAGTCCAATGCCTGAAAGTGTTTGGAGAAGTGGGTCCGGCATCAAAATCTGAGCTCGGAGCAGGAAGCACAGCACAGAGTGGGCGCTCCGTGAGCCGTGCCTGGTCATTCTTGCTGGCGATGTCTCCCGTGAGGCCCCCAGGCACGGGTGCCTTCGCAAAGCACCGCCACCCCGGCGCGGGAGTGGGGGATGGGGAGCGCGTTGGATGGTGGCTCATAAACATTTGGGGCTGTGAGAGCAGATGTGTGATCTTGCAGAATGATTCTTGCTTCGGGACTGTGTGTTGACGTTGATGCCACGGCTGCTCTGAGCACCCCAGATACTGTTAACGAGCTGTTCCAAGCCCAGCTGCGGTGGTTTCCTGCCATATGGTCCACACCGAAGTGCAGGGTCTTTCAGAGGGGGCGGCACGGATCGCACAGACCCTGAACCTTCACGCGTGGGAGACCTACTTAGAGGGGTCAGGCCCTCCAAACCGCTTCAGTTCTCCTCACGTCCAAGGATCGTGCTTTCAAGTGGTTGTCATGCGTGTATCTGTCCGACAACCACAAATAGCTAGGGGGCCAGCTACCGTATGTGGCGGGCACTGTGTTCAACGCGAGGGATACAAAGGTGAATAAAACATCGCCGGCAGCTATCAGCAACCGAGAGCATCCATGAAGGGCCTGGAAACGCATCCTATTATGACAGTACACTAAGCTCTGTGATGCAGGCCTTTGTCAAGGACTCTAGGAATGAAGAGGAATTCATGAATGAATGAATGAATGAATGAACATCACTGATTCAGTATTGGTTCGGAAAAGGAGAGATGGCTACTTCCTGGGCTGTGAATCTGTGTATCTTCTTTTTTTTTTTTTATGTTTTTTTATTTATTTCTAGGAGAGAGAGACAGCATGAGCAGGGGAGGGTCAGAGAGAGAGGGAGTCACAGACTGAAACAGGCTCCAGGCTCCGAGCTGGCACCACAGAGCCCGACGCGGGGCTCGAACCCACAAACCGCGAGATCATGACCTAACTGAAAGTCGGAAAGTCGGACGCTTAACCGACTAAGCCACCCAGGCGCCCCTCTGTGTATCTTCTTACTGGCAAAAATCCTGGCTAGCTCATACCACATGAGATGCTCCTACGGATGGGTGCCCAAATGCGGGGCCTCTCCGTGAGTGACATGTTTTAGTTCTTCTGTCACATGATCAAAGCCCTTTAGGCTCCTCTGCCTTCTACAGCACCTTCTCCAGCGCCCCTTCTCTCGCTCCCTTTTGCACTGAGCACTGACCTGAGCACACACATCGTCTCCTAAACACGCTGGCTTGGAAGATGGGTGCTGTTTCATCCCAGATGCTTCAGGTGAAGACTCGATTGAGACTCACACACATCTTGACAGACTGTAGCAATTAGCTGAAGTGCAGGAGATGAAGCTGAAAGGGGCCCCATAAAAAGACAAACGCTGGGGTCTAAGAAGTGAATGGCAGAGGACAAATGAAAAGGAAAACGGAGCAGCTGCTCCTGAGCTCACAAAAAAGGCCACAAAATACACAGGCAGCAACAGTACATGCGAGGGATTAAACATCCGGATAGGGCCATGTAAAAATACCTATCTGCAGGTATTTTCTCTTGCATTAATAGTTATTTAATATTTTCGTAATGTGACACGCATTTCATATGAAGAGAGTATCTCTCTGGGGCGCCTGGCTGGCTCAACTGGTTGAGACTCCAACCCTCGATTTCGGCTCAGGTCATGATCACCTGGTTTGTGGGTTTGAGCCCCACATCAGGCTCTGTGCAGACAGCACAGAGTCTGCTTGGGTTTCTCTTTCTCCCTCTCTCTCTACTTCTCTCTCTCTCTCAAAAATAAATAAATAAATAAATGATTTTTTTTTTTAATAAGAGAGAGAGAATATCTCTCTCCAGTCAACATAAAAGTAGGACATCACTTGTTCCTTAAACTCAGGCTGAACTCAGTCACCAGCCTCCAGGTCAGGGCCGGCCGTGCAGTTGGTGGTAACTGGCTTGAGTCCAAATATACTTTTTCCCTTACACCCGTTCTCTAGTGCAGTTGTTCAGCTTGCCATGTGGTCAGATAGAAGCATTTTTTCCTTGCTTTTCTCTAATAATTGCTGTGTCAGTGGTCTTGTATACGTCTGGTGTAAGTTATAAAACACCCGGCATTCACCGGGTGCTATTCTAAGTGATTTACCCTGGTGACCTCATGGGATCTTCATTCCCATCCTAGAAGGGAGGGGCTCTTGTTAACCCTGTGTTCTGAAGTGAGAGAGTTGGGGTTCTGTGTAGGTTAAAGATGCTTCCTAGAGGGCTGTGTGACTTCAGAGTAACTTAGAGATTTATCAGCTTCCTAGTGAGGTGGATGGTTGGACACTGCAATCCTGCACATCTGAGTCCCAGAGCTTTGCGCCCCTGAGCCCTGCCCCTCCGTATGAAACAGTTAAATCTGACGGGACCCGAACAGGCGCATCAAGACGTTCAAAGTACTTTGGAGAATATGTTAGTCCAAGACGAGCATGACTATGGCCGGGGCTGTTGACTTTGATCTGGACACTCCTTGCCGTCCGGCCATTATGCTCCAACAACATCTGACTCTATGTGAGTTTCCTCTACCAGGCAGATTCCTCCTGCCTCCTAAAAGTGCTTGCCAAGAGAGCTCAAAACCCAGTAGCAATTAATTATTGACAGCGCATGTGAATTAGAGATAAAAGAAAAGTCGTTCTTTCTCTACACACTCGATAGTAAATAAATTTAATTATGGTAGGGGAAGCTAAGGGATCTTGGTCGGTATTAAGTTTTATTAGCTGAGACATTTAAAAGCATGTCATCACAACAAAGAGGTCTCGTGTAATCCTAAATGTACCACTTTGGTGCAGGGCTCAGAAGTGAATAGACTTAATGGGGCACATGGTGGCAGATGGCCTCCTGCACGACAGGTATAACAGGTTTATCGTCAATTAACTTTGGTCTACATATGCCTATAGCAAATTGACTGTATAATAGGATCCTGAGCCTCTTTTATCATTGATAAGCTTGCCACGCTGGGACTGGGGGGCAAATAACATCAGACTCCTCTGATATCTTGAAGCTCCCAGATGAGGCAAGGCCACTCTGAAGGTGAATGCAAAAGGAGGGGTGGGGGGTTGGAGGTGCAGCCTTGGGGAGGAAACCAAGAGACATGGTGTGGGACCTGTCACTTGCTCGCTGGGCAAACTCAGGAGCAAGGTAAAGAACTCCATTTGTAACACCAGACCCCCGCTAGATGCATGCACGCGGTATGTCATTTTATTCTGAACTTGTACTCAAGGTGAGCTTTAGGATTTTACAAAGGAGGTCAAGGAGGGGATGTGATTCAGCTTGTCAAGGTCACGAACCCTGTCTGGTTCCCCGTCTCTGGGCTTCAATTTCTTCCTTTCCACCACAACGCCTTTGGACTAGGTCAAGGCTCACCAAGTGTTTTCCTAGAGGGCCAGACCATAAACGTGCTTGGCTTTGGGTGTCATTAAGTCCCTGGGGCAAGTAGTCCCCATGTTGTAGCGCATAAGTGGCCATAGCCAGTACATCAGGGGATGCGTGTGGCTGTTTTCCAGTGAAGCTTTATTTATGAGCATTGAAATTTGAATTTCATATAATTTTCATGCATCACAAAATGTTATTATTACTATGTTGTTTTTTTTCCAACCATTTAGAGATGAAAAATCGTTCTTAGCTGGGAGCCATACAAAAACAAGGGGCAGGTATTTGGTGGCCAACCCTTGGAGTAGATAATCCTTGAGTTCGTGGTGTGCTCCAACACCTTCCAAGAGCTGCTGTGACAATAATATCCTTGATTTATTAAGCTCTTGCACGTGCTGGATTCTGTGCTAAATGCTTTACAAGTTTTATCTCCCTTAATCCTTAGACTACAGTGTGAAGGGAGTGCTATCATTATCTCCATGTCAGAGATTATGTAAAACAAATACATAGAGAAATTAAGAGGATATCTCAGTTGACCATAACTGGCTAAAGATGTAGGGCAGCACATGTAAACCCAGGTGCATAAGATTCCCAAGAATGGATTCAGAAGCCTTGTGCTGCCTTTTCTGATAATACTGTGATCAGAACCATAGTGGGCATAGAGTTAAAAAGAACTCCTAGGGTTTATCAATGAATTTTATTTTGTAGTTCCCGATCAGGCTTTTGGTGGCACATGTTTTGTGCAAAATGTTAAAAGGTTTCTGGATGAGAGGCGCCGGGGTGGCTCAGTTGGTGAAGCGTCCAACTTCGGCTTGGGTCGTGATCTCGCAGTTCGTGGGTTCGAGCCCCGTGTCGGGCTCTGTGCTGACAGCTCAGAGCCTGGAGCCTGCTTCGGATTCTGTGTCTCCCTCTCTTTCTATGCCTCCCCCACTTACACTCTGTCTCTCTCTCTCCCAAAAATAAATAAACATTTGAAAAAAGAAGAAGAAAGTAGGGATTTCCTGGAGGAATGTCATAAAAAATTTTTAAATTTTTAAAAAATGAATAAAAGGTTTCTGGATGGGTATGACCACTCTCTTTCCTTTCCCTCCCTCTTCCAGAAATGTGATGCCTAAGACTTTGGATGGGCAGGTGACCATGGAGAAGACGCCGAGTTACTTTGTGACAAACGAGGCTCCCAGGCGCATCCACGCCATGGCCAAGGACATCAAGCTCATCGTGGTGGTGAGAAACCCTGTGACCAGGGCCATCTCCGACTACACGCAGACACTGTCAAAGAAACCCGACATTCCCACCTTCGAGGTGCTGGCCTTCAAAAACCGGACCCTAGGGTTAATCGATGCCTCCTGGAGTGCCATTCGGATAGGGATCTATGCTCTGCATCTGGAGAACTGGCTCCAGTACTTCCCCCTCTCCCAAATCCTCTTTGTCAGCGGGGAGCGCCTCATAGTGGACCCTGCCGGGGAAATGGCCAAAGTACAGGATTTCCTAGGCCTCAAGCGCATTGTGACTGAAAAGCATTTCTATTTCAACAAAACCAAGGGGTTCCCTTGTCTAAAGAAGCCGGAGGACAGCAGTGCCCCGAGATGCTTGGGCAAGAGCAAGGGTCGGACTCATCCCCGCATTGACCCGGATGTGATCCACAGACTGCAGAAATTCTACAAACCCTTCAACATGATGTTTTACCAAATGACTGGTCAAGATTTCCAGTGGGAGCGGGAAGAGCCTGACAAATGAGGCTGGGGAAGAGGAGGGAAGGCCAGTGAATAGCTAAGGAGGCTCCTTACCTGAGTCCTGAGTTACCCCCGGGGGTCTACAGCCTCAGCCTTGCTGGAGCACCAAGTAGATCCCCTCCTTTGTCCAGCCAAGATTGCTTCCAACGCTGTGGCCTTGGGCAGAGGGATGGGTCCCGTGGCCTCCTCCTGGAGGCAACAGGTTTGCCTTGGCAATGGCATCTGGTTGACCAGATGGCCAGCAGGAGCCACTGTTGCTTCTTGTCTCCTGCTAATTAATGGAGTCTAAAGACAGGCTAAATAGCTGTCAAGGTCACAGACAGTGCCGGGAATGTTTGCTTACGTGATTAAAAAAAAAAGGAAGGTCTATTTTGGTCACTTTAGAAGCCTGAGCCCCAGCCCTGACTCTGGCACAGCTCACTGCTGTATAAACCTCTGCTTCCGCCTCTCTCCAGAACGCTGCTTGTGGCTGGGTGCCTCAGGACTCCTGGGGAGCAAGGCCCTTTGTCTGAGGCGTCTCTAACCTTCTCCTTAAAGGTCTCATGCCACAACCCTTTGATGTCCCCCTTCCCCACCTCATGAAGGCGGAGGCATGCACGTTCCTCACCAGAAAAATAAAAAATAAAAAAGCTGACACCCTTAGAAGCCTTTTTTCCAAGAGCCCTCTGACAAGGGTTGGGTCTCTCTCTCTCTCTCTTCAGGAGTGTCCCCGGCCGTGGAGAAGCTTAGCGTCAGCTGAGAATCAGGCCTGCATGGCCCTTCTCAGACCAGCGCGATCGCCCTTGAGTTCCGAGCCCTGAGGTTGATAAAGATAAATGCTCTTTCCGGGGGTGAAAAATAGAAAGCCAGACCTTTGGGGGGGGTGTGTTCATAAGTGAAGACCCTTAGCACTGTGGTTCTGGGAAATGCTTTACGGGTGGTTTATCCATCCCTTAGGGTCCGCAGAGGGGCAAGGACCGGATAGCGGGCATGTCTTCTGTTACAACGAACAGGGGCCTTGCTCACCACCCTTCTGTTTGCCTCACCGTGTTCCCCCTCGTGGTCATCTGACGCTTCATGTGCTCTTCTCAGAGATGGCCCACATTGGGGCCCCATCTATGGAGGGTTGTCAGATCCCATCTGGGGATGTGGGGGGCTGTCTGCAGACACCCCTTCCAGGGGCTGCCGAACAAAGTGCCCCTTCCCGTTACTTCAATTCGATTGAAACGCAGCACTTGACATCAAGCACCAGCTCACAGATCTCCCAAACCAGGGATGGTTCTAGTAAATTTCAAAAGATGTATGAGTGGGGGGAGCTAAGTCTGTTCAGCTGATATTAAACTGTCATTTCTCCCGCTAAATGAAAACCATGTTGTTATAAAGCTTAATGCAACCTGATTAATGGGCTCCGCTGCCGTGTTTGTATTGGTCATCTCCGACCCCACCCCTCCCCTTGAATTTTGGGACTGTCCCCTTCTCCAGGTGGCCGGAAAGACCCTGATTTGAGAATCTGCCAGGGGATTCTGTCTGCAGGGTCAGATAATTCTTGCAACAGCACCAAGGACGTGACTGTGGAAAGGAGCTCAACTCTCTCTCTCTTAACTCATCCTGGCGAGAAACAGACTGACAGGCTAGGCTCAGAAACAACCTCACAAATAATTTTTCTGCCAGATAAGAAAGTGGTTATCGAGCTGACGGCCACGTATATACATACTTTTACCACCAAAGTAATAGAAGGTACAGGTACACGCACACACATGCCCATATAAACCCACCTCTTTGAAGGAAGAAAATGCATCCTGGTGCAGAACAGTGCTTTGAGGGCTGGCTGATTGGGGCCTTGAAGTACAAGCAGAAGACTTGGGTCTGGCTGCCCATCAGGGGCAACAATGGGCTCCTCGGGCTATAGCCTCCTGAGCTCCTTTGCACACTTCTTGTAGAATCAGGAGCTCCAGAGTAGAGCTCAGAAGCCTGTTCTTTCAAAAATATTCTTTTTTAAAATAAATTTTAATATTTTATTTATTTTTGAGAGAGAGAGACACAGCACAAGCAGGGAGGGGCAGAGAGAGAGGGAGACACAGAATCTGAAGCAGGCTCCAGGCTCTGGGCTGTCAGCACAGAGCCTGAAGCGGTGCCCAAACCCATGAACCACAAGATCATGAGCTGAGCTGAAGTTGGATGCTTACGCGACTGAGCCACTGAGGCGCCCCTCTTTCAAAAATATTCTTATGGGAGCTGGGATTGAGAACAGCTAGAAGAAGAGTCTTGCCTGTGTATTTCTTTGCTCTCTCATGTTCCCTCCTGCCCTTTTATGCTTCTGTGGGAATTACTCCGAGGAGAAGCGGTCCCCAGGATTTCATGGCTTCCTGGGAGAAACATAGTCTCTCTTTTGTTCTCCACTTCTGTGGCAACTAGATAAGGGATGAGCTCCACCTACACCGTCAAAGGAGCATCCGGTTATAAGGAAGCTTTCAAGATATTTGTCTACCAGCTAAGAAGGGCCGTTACATTAGCCTACCCTGACCCTCATCTCTTTTAACCTGGCTGGACATACATTGACTCAGCCCATCAATTACACCTACTTTTCACTTTCCACCTCCCTGTCTCTCTATCCTTATAAACCCAAACATCAACATTTATGTGATACTGAAAAAGAAACCTCGTAATTAGGTGTCCTCACATAAATATGACAAGCAATCCATTTTTAACATGGTGAGCCAATGATTAAGAGGCCATAATCACCTGGAAAATAAAAGTGGGGACCCCCCCTTAAATATGTATACACTTGAGAGCTTGAAGGTTTTTTTATTTTTAGGGTCTGTTTGGCGATATGGTTGAAAGCTCATGGTTTGGAAAAGAAAGGCAAACTTGACATGTTTAAGTTCTATTTTCTGCAGTGTCTACTCTTGCTTGATCCTCGTGACTCCGGGAGTGAGCCAGGAAGCCGTGTCCCCTTCTGCAAGGGGAGCAACTTGACAAAGGAATTATTTCCCTTTCAGAAAAGCTAAGTCAACCTGCTAAAATAAGAGTCAGGTTAATAATACTTCCGCCCTCTTTAAACGTGAGCATCGCAACTCACAGGAGATTGAATTTTGTATTTGATTTCAATTAGCAAAGCATAAAATATATTTAATTTTCTCTTCCCCTCTTCCCCCTAGAATGGGCGGCTCACGCCTCTGGAAAGGCTGCTGCGTGTGGTTCGGAAATGAGAAAAGGAGAATTCTCCGTCCCTATAGCCCAAATGTCCCTGCTCCCATATGCATCGCGTTTAGCCTGTATTATTCTGTACACGAAGCATATGAGAGCCTTGATGTTGCCATTAGACCTACCAGCTCACAACAACAGCAAGGAGGGCAAAAGCATTCAGCACTCCCACTTACCTTTCTTTCAGCCGTATGTGAAAACCATGACTTCAGTTTTGCCCTGTTTCTTATCCTTTCTGCTCCTTCCTAGTTGACCACCCTCAGCCCCCTTAGTGTCCAGAAAAAGCTTCTGCCTCACTGCTGTCAGGACAGAGGGGGCCAGGTTCTATCCTTGCCTCTGCCGATGTCTTGACCATCTAAACCTTAGTTTTCATAGCTCTAAAATGGGCATGTTTAATCCCCATCCCATCTACCACTCAGTGATTCTATAATTACAATTGATTAATAGATGGAGGGTATTTGGAAAGAATGAAGAGCTTCAATGATATAATGGATAGTGATGACTATGGTAACGATAGTGAGGACAGTGGTGATGATGATGAGAGTGATGATGGTGAAGATGATGGTGATGAAGCTGTAGAAAGGGGAAGAAGAGGGAAGAGGTTCTCAATACCCCTTCCAGAACAATATGTCTTTATAGAGTTCCAAGGTTCTCTTTTTACTCATACTGGGCAATTGTGAGAATGTCAAGAGAAATGAACCGACATTGAGCCTGTTCAAAGCTCAGGCCAGTAGAAAGGCCCTCCGTAGCGCGGGACTGGCTGGAGTTCAGGCTTTCAAATGCAAACCTTCTCCCTACTGGTCAGAACCATCCCGTCACCCCAGACAAAGACAAATGCTCCTCACTGTGGCCTTTCCCTTTATCCACACTCAAGGCTCTTTTAGACATAGCAGGGCACCAAGGCTCTTCCAAACTGAGCCAAACAGATCTTCTTGAAATAAAAATGGGAACGGCATTTTCAAGCTTTCGGACTATGAATTCTGTACCTGGAGCTCTGACTTCTGAAGTTCGCGTGGAAGACAGAAAAAGGTGGAAAACCAGGGAAGGTGCCTGTTCCTAAATTTTTCTGGGAATAAAGTTGGGTTTGGGAATTCCTCAGGCTTTCATTTAACAACTTGGGATGGGGAGGGATGTGTTCATATGATTTCTAGCTTCTCAGAGTAGGGCGGTGGTGAGGATGTGTCGTTTTAAGATATGAGATACATGAAACCACTTTTTTTAATTGTGAAAATATCAGATGTGGCAAGGTAATCAGAGCATGTCATCTGTTACCCAGGCAGGAAATGAAGGCCAAAGAAATGTAGGAGATGTGGGTCCACTGACGGAAGACGGACAAGAATCTCTGGTGTCTCAGAATACAGGAACGACTATAGCACTGCCCTAGAGTCCATCACGTTTCATTCCAGCTTTTAGTCCACAAATATATGTATAGATGACTAAGTGGCAGTTGAAAGAGATATGAGAGAGAGAGAGAGTAGCTGACCTGAGAGAGCTCCCAGCCAAGGGGTTGGGGGCAGCGGAGGGGGGCGGGGGGAGGGGGGGGAGACAGACACAAAAGAAATACATAAAGAGAAGTTTTCACTATTGTGAGAGGGGATGCCCAAGGTACTATGAAAACACAAAATTGGGGCAGGAGGTAACCTACCAGGGGAAAAGAAAGGCCACTACGTACTTAGGGCGCTAAAGACCATATCCAGCAACATTTTACCTCATCCCGAATCAAAAGCCTATTCTTATGCTCCAGACTTAAGCTAAAGCACAAAGAGGTATGAAATCACAAAAGATAAGAAAAATACAAGATTGTTTTAAGAAGGCTACTAGGGCTTGGGGGTGGGGAAGAAGTGTATATGAAGGACTTTGCCATCAAGGATCATCTTTTCCCAGAAGGCAGCCTGACCGTAGCCAAGCCCCTTAATAGGGAACATAAATTCTTCCAGACACAGCCCTCACTTCCCACCACCTATACTTCCTTGCATTGTCTCAGGTCAAGGGCAAGGGATGACTTTCTTCCCTTAGCTGTTGGCTAGTTGTTGATTCATAGATCAAGAAGGCAAAAACAAACCAATAGAAACTCAACTCTTCTGAAAATGTGCTAAAGTCAATAATAGTTGACACGAAAGCACACACACGCACTCACACATCTTATATTGGATTAGACAATAATGTAGATTTGTCTTCTAGGTCGGGGATAATCAACAAGTCTTATCCCTGTAGTTTATAGCCAGGGACTCTGAAGACTTGGGAATTTGAGGGACTTTCCCAAAGTTTTACGGAGACGTAATGACTAAAGTGAAACCACGATGGCAGGGTACCACGCTCTGGGAGAGACAGCCTGCCCTGGGTCACCACAGTAAACAATTTCAAGGAGTATTTTCATCACCTTGTCTCTAAGCCCAGGAAATGTCAGTTTGAATAGCTTGGATCCCATTAACCATTCTGGACCATTGGAAAAGGGTGATTCTGAAATAGAACAGTAAAGGCCAGCTGGGAGGTTGGGAGGTCATCCTTGTGGCCATGAGTAGACTAGAGCTAGAACCGTGTCTATCGTGTTTGGGGTGAGAAGGATCCCCACCCCAGCATCTTTCTGGCTTTAAGTGAACCAATACCTCCCTGTTGTGGTCATATCTGTGGGGCTTAAGTAGGGCTGCACGGGACACACAAAGCTCCTTGGGTTAATGCTAACATTCTGAAAGTCTCAACTTGAGAGAAGGGTTGACCTTTTTGAATGTTTCTAACCTTTTTTTTTAGCCTCTCCCTACCTGGAAGAAACACACAAAATATCTTGGGAAATGGGGAGTGAGAGGAGCTGGAGTTCCAGAATTAGGCTGGAACGAGGTGGGGAAAACGACCAGCTGCGGTTCTCGAAAGGTTGAGAGCCCATCACGTCCAGTCCTGCTTACGTCTACAGAGGGTCCGCAGAGGCAGTGGCGGGGCAGGACACGGTAGCCTTCACACTGCTCTGCGCTGGGTGGAGGGCCTTGGTCTTCTCCCCTTAGACAATTTCTGGAAGCCTCAAGCCCCCTCGGTATATCCGCCTGTCACATCTTTGCTTGCAACTCAATTATACTGGTGTCTCTGTAATCAAGAATATTTGCCCCTAAGTGCACACGTCTTTAGGCCTTGAGCTTTTGTCACCAGTTTGTCACTGAGATCATGGGAACAGCCTTGGGATGATAAACAAACAAAGAAAACTGCAATAAATAGTTTGGGGGGCGGGGCGGACGTGGTATAACTCTTTTCCTGTAACTCATGCAAACAGCAAGATTTAGCAAACACCTTAGTTCCTTCTGACTCAAGAATAAGGAGATGATGGCTTCAGATCCCAAGGGGGCTCTCTGAGATCAAAGGTAAGACTTTCTGATGGAATAAGAGATCCCCTTTTCCCCCATCATTTACAGAAGAAAAGGCTGCTTCCTTTTGATCCCAGTGGGAGGGCTTATCAAGGATGTCCAGGACAGGATGGGCTCCTGAGAATGCTGGGGAAAGAGCTTTGGAAATAAGGGCTTTCCTTGCCCTGGCCATCCTGTTGAGAGAAAGAAAAAGCAGAAGTACAGAATAAGAACTGTTTATGCCATAGGCAGTACATCGGAGGGCTGAGTCTAAATCATCGACTCACGGACCAGTCTGCGAGCCAGGGTGAATCCCATCATCCATTTATTCCGCTCTGCTGCTCTCAGCGGAGAATGCAGATTGGGGTGCCTATAAATTTCTGCTTTCTAACCTCAGCGAGGCCTTTGGCTCTGCAATTCATTCCTTTTATTTGTCCCCCGGCAGCTCTTTTTCCCAGGCCCCTTGTTTTTGTGTCAGAGATTTCCACCCTACCTACATTCTTGGCCCACCCGCGTTGTTCTTTTGGTCAAGGAAGGTGGCTTCCTGAAGAAAGTCCAGTTCTCTCTCTCTCTCTCTTTCTCTCTCTCTCTCTGCCTCTCACTGGACCTGAGTTCTCTCCTCCATCAGGTGGAGATGGTGATGGTGCCTGTTCACAGGGCAGTGTGAGGCCTCCTGGGATGATACCAGGGTCTTTAAAAGGGGAGTGGCAAAGAGAAAGCGCTCCGCAGGCTGTTATTACCATTCGTATAAATTTTAAAAATTGCTAGCTATGGTATGAATCCCTAATTCCTCCACTCCTGTCTCGTTAGTTCCTATATTTGCCTCAAATCCCTAACTCTCACCTTCTAAGATCACGTGCTTTATTCATGTATTCCCTTCTTCACTGGTCTTTAACGTCAGTCCAAAGCCAAGCATCCCATCATTGATTTAAGGACAAAAAGCTTTCTGTAGCATCTGTCATAATACCACAGGACACCCCTCTTTCGTAGCTCAAGTTCTGGAAAGTAGATTCCACCCTCTCTGTGTTCTCTCAATCACTACCCGTTTCTCACACGGATGTCCTGGCGTCGGCTCTCATAAGTCTAAGGAAGGGACTGACTGTCATCTGTGGTGGTGCCATCATCAAATGCAGGTGCCATCTTCACCCCCGTTCACCTACTTAGTGTCGTCAGCGTTTGACACTGTTGGCCACCACCTTGCTCTGTGATCCACTCCTTCCATATTGTCTCTCTGATACTTCACCCACCTCTGTTCCCTTCCTAGCTCTGCTTCACATACTCCTCTTCCTCCTCTCCCTGTCTTTTATTTTTACTGTATTTTAATTAATAGTGGAGGTTGTTAGCTCCATTTCCCATTATGGGGATGTCCTGGATGGTTTTATTCTCATGGTTCTAATAAGTCGCCCTGTATTGTGAATGGTTAGAATTCCTATGACAGATGCTCCCCATAGTCTATCCTTAATTAATCGCTGTTGACCCCCCTTTGTCTTCATAGAAGAACCTTGATTTTGTCCTGGCAAGGAGTGGCAGTATATGGGTAGAAAATGGTCTTCTTCCTGGGGCGCCTGGGTGGCTTAGTCGGTTAAGTGTCCAACTTTCGCTTAGGTCATGATCTCGCGGTTCGTGGGTTCGAGCCCCGCGTCGGGCTCTGTGCTGACTGCCAGCTCAGAGCCTGGAGCCTATTTCAGAGTCTGTATCTCCCTCTCTCTCTGACCCTCCCCTGTTCACGCTGTCTCTCTCCTAGAAATAAATAAAAATATTTAAAAAAAAAAAAAGAAAATGGTCTTCTTCTCAACCCCAAGGAATGAACCATAAGCAGTTGTGCTCAATTAATTCTACATGTGACCCTTTAAGGTCAGAGAGGGTCAGAGAGACAGCGTGAGCAGGGGTGGGTCAGAGAGATGATTTGGGAGCTCACAGACTGAAACAGGCTCCAGGCTCTGAGCCGGCAGTCAGCACAGAGCCCGACGCGGGGCTCGAACCCATGAACCGGGAGATCATGACCTAAGCGAAAGTTGGATGCTTAACCGACTAAGCCACCCAGGCGCCCCTCTTTTTTTTTTTTTTTAAAGCAATATACATTTTAATTGGAGTTAGTAAAAAATATCAAAGTATATCCAATTTGAAATCCAGAGGCACAGTATTTTAAACGGAAAAGTTCTTTTGTTGTTGTTGTTGTTGTTAGTTATTTCTAACTAACTTTGTAAGATTTCAAACTTACAAAAATTTGCCAGGATAGTAAGGCAAATTATAACCTCTTCACCCCTATTCCCCAAATGCTAACTTGCTATCACGTTTCCATAATTACTCACTTATGTGCCCATTACCATTAGCTTTGTTCTTCAACTTCTTGAAAGCCTGCTATAAGATGACACCTGAAACACTCTAGAACGTGTTCCCTTAATAAGAATGCTCTCTGAAATCCGCAGAACACAACACTCCAAATCAGGAAACCTGCACTGATACAACCCTACCATCTGCTCATGGACCAGTTCAAATTTCAACAGCTGATCCTGTAACATCTCATTTGCCTTCCCATTCCAGGATCTTATCCAGAATACTTCTGCATTTAGTTATCATTCATTTTCAGAAAACTTCAATCTGGAAAATTTCTTCAGTCTCCCTGTTTTTCATGTCCTCGATGGTCTTAATGAGTACAGATCTTTGATTATATTTGTATGCTCATGTACCACGAGTTCACCTCCAATTTCAGTCCAACACCTAGGGCTTCCTTCCATTTTTTTCTCCTTTCTCTGTTTGTAAAATCTACTCCAGAAGTGAGAAGTTTGGCTTCTGTTAACCCAGTATATTGAATTTGTTGATAAATTGGCTTATTTGTTCAGTGTGGCCAGTCCTCCAGCCATGATGGCCCTTTCCTCAGCCTGCCATCTCTGCTCATCCTTGCCAATCTGTTCTTTGGCCTACTGGCCTGTGCCTTGGAGAGGGGAAGGAAGGTGAAGGAAAATGGAAGAAGGGAAAGTGACACTTTTTAATCTGTTTTTCTTGTTCCTTTTCTCACACACTTTACCTGCCCTGTAGGAGTGACATCCCCATCTGACCCAGAGCACACCAGCTTCATATGAATTTTCTTGCATATTTTGCAAATGTATAATCAATCATTCAAGAGAGTAGTACTTTTCAAAATAAAAAAAAAAACACTTAATCTCTCAATGAACCTATCCCCATTCTCCACAATTCCCTCTTGCATTTTATTTTATTTTATTTATTTATTTATTTTTACAAATAGTTTATTGTCAAATTAGTTTCCACATAACACTCAGTGCTCATCCCCACAAGTGCCCTCCTCCATGCCCATCCCCCCTGCCCCCCACATCCATCAGTCCTCAGTTTTTGTCAGCATTCAAGAGTCTCTCATGGTTTGCTTCTCTCCCTTTCCCCCACCATTTCCGCCCTTCTTCTCCCCCTTGTTCCTCCGTCAAGTTCCTCCTAATCCTCCTATACGTGCAAACATGATATTTGTCCTTCTCTGCCTGACTTATTTCGCTCAGCATAACACCCTCAAGGTCCATCCATGTTGCTACACATGGCCAGATTTCATTGTTTCTCATTGCCATGTAGTATTCCATGGTATAGATAAACCACAGCTTCTTGATCCATTCATCTGTTGATGGACACTTAGGCTCTTTCCAGGTTTTAGCTATTGTGGAGAGTGCTGCTATGAACATTGGGGTACATGTGCTCCTATGCATCAGCATTTCTGTATCCCTTGGGTAAATTCCTAGCAGTGCTATTGCTGGGTCCTAGGGGAGTTCTATTGTTACTTTTTTGAGGAACCTCCACACTGTTTTCCAGAGGGGCTGCACCAGTTTACATTCCCACCAAGAATGTAGGAGGGTGCCCATTTCTCCACATCCTCGCCAGCATCTAGAGTTCTCTGATTTGCTCATTTTAGCCACTCTGACTGGCGTGAGGTGGTATCTCAGTGTGGTTTTGATTTGTATTTCCCTGATGAGGAGGGATGCTGAGCATCGTTTCATGTGTCTGTGGGCCATCTGGATGTCCTCTTTGGAGAAGTGTCTGTTCATATCTTCTGCCCATTTCTTCACTGGATTG
This sequence comes from Proteles cristata cristata, assembly GCA_017311185.1. Taxonomy (NCBI): domain Eukaryota; kingdom Metazoa; phylum Chordata; class Mammalia; order Carnivora; family Hyaenidae; genus Proteles; species Proteles cristata. Next base: position 276,604 of record JAESUZ010003863.1, read on the forward strand.
TTTGTTTTTCGGGTGTGAAGTTTGGTGAGTTCCTTATAGATTCTGGATATTAACCCTTTATCTGATATGTGCTCTGACTCTTTCAAAATAAATAAATAAGCATTTAAAGAAAGAATGGCCAATGATTAGATGGAAAGGAATCTATTTTTCCTACTTTTGAATGCTAATGGAAAAGGATGACAGATTTAGAATTGTGGCAGCTCTCTTGTAACCATGTGTCAACAAACATATACAACACTGAAAATGTCAGAACAGGATTGATGAAAAGAGCCTGGCACTTCTTAGTTGGCCTTCTTGAACTGGTGACTCATGCAACCATGTAACCACCTTGGGGTTCATAGGACAGCAAAGACAATGCATCAAGGAGTAGACAGTATCTGGGGAAATCATTATGGCCTCGTGATGTTAGCTAGAATCCTGGGGTCAGTCAAGAGTATATCAAGCCCACATTAAAGGAGCATTATTGACCTGAGACCTGGCCCATTTTTCATAATTCAGTGCATCTTCTCATTCCATCCCCAGTCTCGTAACATAAAAAGCTACATCTCATAACATGTCTTTAGATCTAGTGTCTTTCTGTACTCCCAAGGTTACAGAGGTTACAGATTCCTCCAGGCTCTTTTCAGATTTCAGGGAGCTTCTATATCACTTCAAGCCTAGAGACGGTCTTCTCCCAGAGTACAGGGTCGATACATCTAACATTCCAAGTAACACAAATCCTATTAAATATCACTCAGACTGAAAACAACTTCCATTAAGATAAACAACTTCCATTAAGATAAAGAACTCCCAGGGCACTGGGGCGGCTCAGTTGGTTAAGCATCTGGCTCTCGATTTCAGCTCAGGTTGTGATCTCATAGTTTGTGAGATCAAGCCCTGCATCAGGCTCTGTACTGACTACATGTAGCCTGTTTGGGATTCTTTTCTCTCCCTCTGTCTCTGCTCCTTCCCCACTCACACTCTCTCTCTCTCTAAATACATAAATAAACTTTAAAAAAAGATAAACAACTCCCAGAGGCTCTATCTCGAGTTAAGGATGAATACTGACAATAGTAATAGTTAATATCTTTTGAGCATCATGTACTTATGCTTCTAAACCTATGAGCAGTGTTCAGTTATTTGGTCACCCATCCATCCTTACAACACCTTCTCAACAGTCACTCTTCAAATTTCCCCTCTACACCAGTGGTCACTGTTCAGCCTCACTTGTTACTGCTCATTTTCCAGCACTTAGTCTCTCTTTATCTGTAAGTATTCCCTCCAGTGATCACCTACATTTTCATCGTCTTAAGCACCATCTCTCTGTCGGGGACTCCCAAGTTCAGATTTTTAGTGCAGACCTTTCTGTCAAACTTCAGATTCTTATGTCAAACTACCCTTGGCTTGTCCATTGGCTATACAAAGAGGGAGGGGATCTCAATCTTAATGCGTCCAAGTCCAATTCCAGATGTTCTAAGGCACCTAGACCTGTCCCTCCCAAGGTCTGGCCAGCTTAGCAAATAGCTTCTCTGTCTTTCCAAGCCAAAAGCCTATGTTCTTTCTTGGTCTTCCCTGTCTTCTATACCCTACATATAATTTTTTTAAAAAAGTATGTCCACTATCAGGTATTCACCCAAAGGATACAAAAATACAGATTCAGGGGAATACATGCACTCCAATGTTTGTAGCAGCATTACCAATAATAGCCAAACTATGGAGAGAGCCCAAATGTCCATCGACTGATGAATGAATAAAGAAGATGTGGTGTGGACACACACACACACACACACACACACACACACACTGGAATATTACTCAGCCATCAAAAAGAATGAAATCTTGCCATTTGCAATGATGTGGATGGAGAAGAGTGTATCATGCTAACAAAAGTAAGTCATTCAGAGAAAGACAAATATATGATTTTACTCATATATGAAATTTAAGAAACAAAACAGATGAACAGATGGGAAGCGGGGGAAGAGAAGAAAGAGAAACAAACCACAAGAGACTCTTAATGACGGAGAACAAACTGAGGGTTGCAGGCAGGAGGTGGGTGGGGGATGGGCTAGCTGAGTGATGGGCATTGAGGAGGGCACTTGTTGTGATAAGCACTGGGTGTTGTATATAAGTGATGAATTCTACTCCTGAAACCAATATTGTGCTGTATGTTATCTAACTAAAATTTAAATGAAAAAGAAAAAAAGAAAATATGTCCCGAATTCACTACTTCTCATCACCTCCACTTAGGACTGTCAGATTTAGCAGATAATTGCATAGGATATATTTATATTCTTGCATGGTCTTCTGAGACTTCCTCATAAGTGGTCTCCCTTTCACTAGTTTACTCCCTTTTCGTTTTTCTGATTTTTTTTTTTTGAGAGAGAGAGAGCAAGTGATCAGGGAAGGAGAAGAAAGGGGGAGAGGGAGAATCTCAAGTAGGCTCCATCCTCAGCATGGAGCCCAACCCCGGGTCCTGAACCCATGAACTGTGAGATCATGACCTGAACCGAAATCAAGAGTCAGGCACTGAACCCACTGAGGTACCCAGGTGCCCTCGTTTACCCCCTTTTGAAATCTGTTATTCATTCTGCATCTGAAGTCATGCTAACTGACAAAGGAGACTGACTATATCATCCTCTTACTGATAAACTCTTCATGATTCGTGTACTAGTCAATCACTTCTTTACCTAGAAGTGGCAGACGCCACAACTCACACAGAAGAATAAGGACTATAGGGAATTTATTGGCTCGTGTGACTGAAATTTCCAACAGGTGGCCAGCTTAAGGCATAGCTGCATCCAGGAGTTCAGGAATCAGTAAGTTTTCTCTTCTTCACTCCCCTCTCCTTTACCCACTCTGTCCTCTGATGTTTTGCCTTCAGTTATCTCTTTTCATGTGATATTGTTACGGCTGCTTGCAGCTCAGCCTAAACCACACTTAGCAATTCTACAGAAAACATCTTTTCCTAAGAGCGCCATCAGAAATGAGTCACATGGCCACTCAGGAACCAATCGCCGTGGCCAAGGATCTGAAGTACTCTCCTGGTCTGGCTTAAGTCACACCCGGGGACGGGACAGAGCCAGCCCCCTGTCTTGTCTTGGAAAACATCATTATTGAAGGGGAGAGAATGCTTCCAAAAGGAGATGCCGAGAAACCAATAAACCGTTTTTCATGGTTCCCTGCTGCCTACATGATAGATTCCAAGTTCCTCAGCTGAGCACATAAAGAGTTTCAAAATCTGTCCCCGAACTCCTCATCCCACCTCCTCCACGGTAACTACTGCATACTCAGTGCTCCAGTCACGCTGGCTTGTCATCATTTCCCACAGTCTTTGCCATGCCCTATACTTGTGAGGTCTTCCTTACACCAATCCTTTCTTGTCTGCAAAATAATATTCATGCTCAAAGACCCGGTGGAAATGTTCCCTCCATGATTCCCGGGCCAACCAGGTTGTGTCATCCTCTGCGTTTTATTCTTATTTATTTATTTTTTAAGTTTATTTATTTTGAGAAAGAGACAGTGCGAGCAGGGGAGGGGCAGAGAGAGGGGGAGGAAAGAGAATCCGAAGCAGGCTCCGCGCTTTCAGCACAGAGCCTGATGTGAGGCTCGAACTCAGGAACGGTGAGATCATGACCCGAGTCGAAACCATTAGTCGGACCGACGTGTAACCGATGGAGTCACCCAGGTGCCCTCATCCTCCGCCATTCATTTCCCTAAGCCGTTGTTTTCCACTAGACTAGATCCCTGGGGGCAGGAATATCTTACTCATCTCTGGTCCACTGATGCCTGTTTTAGGATTGATACAGTAGCTACTGAATGCAGGGATGAGTAAAGAGTTAAACGAATGAATAAAGATAGGATTTAATGAGGACAGCGCCCAGCAAAGAGTTCTATAATTTTCACTGGAGTCCACCTCCCCACTACTTATCTACCCTTTAACCGTGAACAAGCCCTTTCCCTTCTGTTCATCTCACTTATCGCCCCTTCACCCACTGAGCTACTGATCTCTTGTGCGGGGCTCGCATAATGGCCGTATGAAAGAGAAAAGCTGTTCCCATTGGCACTGTACCTGGGTGAGGCCGTCACGGGCTGCTGACTTTTCATCTGAAAACTTCACAGAGGACTTCATGAGAGAAGGTATACGGTCTGGGAAAGACAGCTTTGATCCCATCCTGGAACCCTGCGGAGACAGAGGCCAGACATGAATGCTCCACTTAGCATTTGGTCATCATGATAAAGAAAGCCACCTTTGTGTCTGACTAAATGCCATCAAGTCACAGAGCCTCTCCTTTAGTTTAAGCTACTGTTTATTGAGCACGTACTAAGTGTCAAGTACTATTCCCTCGACCTGCAGTGTTCATCTGCCTGATTACCTACATCACTTGTGGCCTCTGTCCCTCAGGTCTCAGCTCTGAGGTCCCCATCTCCGCAAGGCCCCCAAGTACCTCGTTTAAAATCATAACCACCCTTGGGGCACCTGGGTGGCTCAGTCAGTTAAGCATCCAACTCTTGGTTTCCACTCAGGTCATGATCTAGTCATGAGTTCGAGCTCCTCTTGGGATTCTCTCTCTCTCTCTGTCCCTCCCTTGCTCACACACCCACTCTCTCTCCAAATAAATAAACTTTAAAACTTTAAAATAGCCACCCTTCCCCTCTGAGCTCAGACCCTCTTGACTGTAATATTTTTGTTCCTAGCCCTTCTCAGTGCACGTTGTTATATTGCAGCCTACATCGCCTGTATGTGTTCAATTCCTCACTTCTCCTCCATGGGAATATATCCCCTGGGAGAGCAGAGACCTCTGGCTGGGGCGTGCCACTCTATACCCTCTGCCCTGAGCTCACATACAGTAAGCGCTCAATAAATATTCACCCAGAGAGTGAAGAAATACGAAGCCCCTGACATAGATTATTTCACTCAATTTTACCCAACAAGCCTCGTAAGCGCTAATGGGGTAGGCGCAGCTATCGCCCCACTTTCTAGAGGAGGCAGCTGAAGCCCAGGGGAGTTAAGGTCACATAAATAATACATGAGAGAGCTGGGACTCCAACTCAGGCTCTCTTGAACGTTTTTCCCTATGGGGCTTCCCCGGGCTTCCTTAGGAAAGCAGAGATGGGATTTTATATTCCTCCCAAGTACATCGTGGGAATTTTCCCAGCGTGGTAGCCAGCTGGTCTCTGTCACCGCGGGGACCCCAGAGGAGCGAGATTTACTGAGCTATTGCTGGACCGACACAGATGAGCTGTGGAGCGGACTCCTTAACTCGACCGGCTGCAGGTTATAAATCGTTTCCGCACCCGCGATGGCACTTGACTCTGAGTCAGGTTATGATTCCCATTCTGCAGAAGAAGAAACGAAAGACAGAGAGGTTAAGTAATCTACCCCAGAGGAGGTTTCGCTACTCGTCCGCCCAGGCTGTGAGCAGCTTCTAGCCACATGGAGAAAGTGCGGGGAGAACAGGAGGGATATTGTGCCAAGTCCACTCCGCCACCCAGAAAACACAAGGCTATTGGTCATTTTTACTAGAAGGGAAGTTCTTGGAAGAACAGCTAACTTGCTGGGTAAGGCACCTTCCACGTGAAGGGGTCTCCTTCCTTCAAAATGGTCTTTATATCTTTATATGCCATTCCAACAAAGAGGCCACTCCTCATGGCTCGCCAGTGCTGAGCCTGACCTTGAGGACAGACCCTCCAGATGCCATTATTCTAGCTAACCGTGCTCTGGATTCTTGGTCTTATGAAGTGCTTTGCTGCCAGAGGTGAACAGAGACTTCTTACCCAGAGGGAAATGATAGCAGCCTCTCAGAACTGACTTGATCAGACCACGGGGAAATGGCTCACATCAACCGTCACTCGGGAGAATTGCTGGAATGCACTGGACCCTTAATTAACTCCTATGATGTCAAAAATTGAAAGGAAGTAATATAAGCCACACTGGGGACACATTTTTGTTGAGCAGTGCAAACATTCAGATGGTGCGTGATACTAGTCCTCAGACCGCGTGCAGTTTCCAGAACTATTTTGCGAGGACTGCACAATGCTATTGTTTTCGACATTCTTGGAGCAGTTGTAGACAGGGCACGGGTCACTTCTTCACTCCCAGCCCTGCAAGACTTGAAACTCTTACATCAGCCTGCTTCCCAGTATGTGTCTGCCTCTAAACGGTTCGAGATTTAACAACACGGGGAGTTTGGATGAAATTACAAGATGAGTTTTCTGGGCTATAAACTTCATAATATTTTTTGTGACATTTACACTTAATAATATGCAGGGAGACAACAATACCCTGAATCTCAGTAGCACATTTCAATTTTTTCCCTCCAGACCATAGTCTCATTTGTTATCACATTTGCTGCTCACAGTTTCCTCATATGGTTCTTAAATTTGAGCATGCATTAAAAAGTACTTGCAAACTTATTAAAACACAGGTATCTGGTCTACACCCCTGGGATTCTCTTTTCATAGCTCCGGGGGTGGGGGCACAATTCTGCATTTCTTTCTTTCTTCCTTCCTTTCTTTCTTTCTTTCTTTCTTTCTTTCTTTCTTTCTTTCTTTCTTTCCTTTCTTTCTTTCCTCCCTCCCTCCCTCCCTCCCTTTCTTTTTCCTTTCTTTCTCTTTTTTTTTTTACAATTATGCATTTCTAACAAGCCCCCGGGGATACTGATGCCACTGGTCTATGGAGCAAGCTTTTAGCTGCAAGCAGAGGAATTTTATCTCACCCATTCCCCAGATACAGAAACTGGGCACCATCCACATGTTTCTGAAAGACCCTGAGAGTCTGTATCTTACCGAAAACAATAGCAACTCATTTCCATATTGGCTGGGGCACCTGGGCGGCTCAGTGGGTTGAGCTTCCGGCTTCGCCTCAGGTCATGATCTCACAGTTCGTGGGTTCGAGCCCTGCACCGGGCTCTGTTAACATCTAGTTCAGAGCCTGGAGCCTGCTTCGGATTCTGTGTCTCACGCTCTCTCTGTCTCTCCCCTTCTCGCATTCTCTCTCTCTCTTTCAGAAATTTAAAAACAAAACAAAACAAAACAAAAAAACATTAAAGCATTTCCCTATTGGCTGTGAGCAGAGGGCTCCCGAAAGAGACAGGCAAGCAAATTCTTTAGTAAATCTTCAGTAAAATTTTTAGTACATTCATTTCCATCACTGTATTTCTCCTGCAGCCTTGGGCTAGCTGGGAAGAAAGAGAGAGGTGAGCTAATGTGTTGCAATGAATATTTCTAAGAGCTCATTAAGGAAAGATGTATCTGGCCTAATGAGAAAACAATTTTCTTCTCCACTCCCATTGCTAAGGCTACTAACTCCCAAGGTCAAAGCTAAACCATCCCCAAACTGCCATCCGACAATTCCCCCTTGATGTTGATTAACGATAATTTATTGCAGATGCAAATGGGAGGTTGGGAGGGGGCAGAGGGAAAGATAGACCTACATTCCAATGGATGCCAATAGCTAATCAAACCATTTTTTAAAATTTTATTTGTCTCTTTGGGGGTCCCCTGTCTACCTCCATTTTGGGCAAGTGATTTCACAGCACATTGTATTGTGGTGCCTGATAAAAGCATTGAAAAAAATTTTATCCACAAAATGAGGACGTAGTGAACTATAAAATTGCTAATTATTTTCTAGTAAATTTACTTTTAAATAACTTTAGACATCAATTACAGGCACCATTAGGCACCATTAAGCACTGGGTGTGTTTACCAAACAAGGGCAGTGCATTGCTGATTCTGTCCAATCTGTATGGCCTCATCATTCAATTTCACCCTCCTGGGGGCTCCCCTCCTATCCCCTGGGCACACAGACTAGGCGTAAGTATCAAATGCTGAAATTAAACTCCATAAATGATGGTGATTGTTTCCATTTCTAGTGTCATTGCCCAGTCAAGCCCCAGGTGTCTTAGATGGAAGTTACTTGAGGGGGAGATTTCAATTGTAATTGTCAGTTTCAGGTACATTTCCCAGCCCAGTGTTTCCCTACCAATGCTACATTGTAGAATCACATGGGGAATTTGAAAGGGCGAGGAGCCTTTGTGCCAGAGATCCACTTCAGACCAACATTGGAACCTTTAAGAGCTTGTTAAAGATTTAGCCCACGTTTTTCTAATATGCAGCCAAGGATAAGAACCGCAGCCTCAGCTACCGCCCAGCTGCAGGCTTGGGCTCTCCAGGCCAGAGGGGAAGGCAGCACATTCACTTCTGTCTTCCTCAGGTCTTGTGTGCCTCTGGTCGGCTGGAGCTGAAGATTAAGTAGTAAGCCAGAATCCTGATGCTTCGGCTCAGCCGTGACCCTGGGATCTTCTCCGGTGAGTTTCTACTTGCCCCTCATATAAAAGGTTTGGGGGGGTTTATAACTGCTTATAAGCAGCCTCCCTCTCATGGTGCAATTAGATGTGGGCTCGGACAGGCTAGCGTTCTAGACCCAGCTTTCTTTGGCACTGTGGGCAAACCCCAGGTTCCTCCCTGTCCAACCACGATAAAGGGCTGGCGTAGGGTTGCGCGAATGAGTTCTGGCACCACGGTTCAGGGTCCAGGCTCTGGTGTGATGCCTTTGGGTTCTCTGTCTGACGCTGCCAGTTACCAGCTTTTTATCACCTGGTCTCACAGAGCATCACTGCATCAGAGCCACTTTGTAAGGCTGTTGGTAGGGTTAAGTGAGAGTCTATGAAAAGATCCCCAGAGCGCCGGAAAGGGCTGGATCCACAGACACGGTCATGTAAAGCACAGAGTGGTGTCCATCCATAGTAGGTGCGTTCAGTCTTATGTTTCTATTTCCACAATACAGGAAACTTTTGTCAATACTTCTGACCTTTCAAGAAAGTGTGTAAGGAGAGCTGCCACCATCCACCCACCCATCTTCCTCGTTCTTCCCAAAGGGAGGATGGGTAGCCGGTATAACTGATGCACACGTGACCTATACCAGGCAACATTTGCTATGCAGGTGTGGTCACTGCTCACTCATGCCGTGGCCTCCTGGCACACGTGTCTGCCTGTGCTTAGATTACAGAGAGGGACCAGAGGAGGGGGTGGCTCTGTTCTCTCCTTCCCATTCAACTGTGATCAACTTTGGGGCTGCTCTGTGGAAGAGCATCACCCCAAGGCATGGGGGCTAGGCGTGAAATCTACACTTAGGGTCATGTCTGGACCATGCACTGCAGATGACCTTCCTCCTGGAGGGAAGGGGTCAAGGATGGGTTTGGAAATTAACAAAAGCTGATGGCCAGTTCTCCTTTAGTTATCAGGTCTGTTTGTTTTTTTTTAAATTTTCTTTAGTCGGACCCCAGAGCAGGGTTGAGGTGGGTCATGAGTACCAGAGCCCATCGTGATGAGATGGTTCTATTTTCCTGTCCACTCTTGGTTCAATCCACAGGGTAGAGATTCTGAGTAGGTGCATCCAGTTAGGACTGGTCAATTGCACTGGCTCATATCCGGTCCTCGGTTCTTGCTCGGACTCCCATGCATAGGGCATTTGCCTGCTATAGCACCATTTACAAATCCCCACATCACAGCATTTTCCCAGTGGATGTGAGTGCATGGAGGTAGACGTGGGGAATAGTGGAGGGATTTTGACTCTGATTCTGGCCCCAGGGTGTGATTATCACTTGGCTTCTGTTGTGCCGTGTGTCGGCTGCTGAACTGACTTCCCACACCACTCTGGAACGAGGACACGATCGACCTCTTAGACATGGTGCCTGGAACCCCTCCCCCCACTGCAGTCTGTGAGGCAACATGCCATTTGTCTGTCCATCTACCCAGACCCTGCTTCTTGCCATGTCCATGTTTATCCTCACTATAGAAAACTCACCATCTTTTTAAGATTTATTTTTTATTCATTTTGAGAGAGACAGAGAGACAGCAAGCGGGGGTTGGGGGGGGTGAGGGGCGGGGGAGAGAATCCTGAGCAGGTTCCGCATCATCAGTGCAGAGCTCCATAGGGCTTGAACTCATGAACCATGAGACCATGACCTGAGCTGAAGTCCAGAGTTAGACCCTTAACTAACTGAGCCACCCAGATGCCCCAAGACTCACCGTTTCTTAAATACCACCTTTTGCAGAGAAAGCCCGGAAATTGTGGCAGAATTATCTGGGCTGGTCTGGATTGGCTCCTTGGTGTAGAGAAGATATCAGGTCATTGTAATATGATGAGATCATGTGAATTGCCCCCATGTAACTGTAATAGTGAATTGTAACTCCTTTGGTTGTGAGCGAGTCCTTGGGGCCAGTAAGGGGGATGTTGTGGTGAATCCTCCCGTGGGTGAGCACCTATGGAAGGAGAGGCCTAGAAGATGAATCCTTTTGTTTAAATTATTACATTTTCTCCCATTGACAGTTGTAAAATCAATAAAATAAGAGTATGGGGAATTTGGAAACGAGAAAAAAATAACTTCCTTAAATATGAACCTCTCACACAATCAAAATGTTATTTTTGTGTCTCTTCTCTCCCTTCCAACCTCAATATATATGCAAGCTTTGTTTACACATTCGCCATTATTGCTGTGTTCCGTAAAGAATTTTGGCCCCTTGTTAGGTGTGTAGCTTTTCTTGTAGGGTTCAAAGGCAAGGAAGTCTCAGTCCCTGGACTCGACCAGCTTAATTCTATAACAGAAACAGACACCTACATTTACACAGATCCTTGTAACACAAAGAGGAAACTATATAAATAGAAGTTAAATCTCCTGTCTGAATGCAGGCATTGAAGATAATGGCCTGATTCTCCCTAATGCCTCAAAATCTATCAGACACACCTGATGATGTTAGGATCGCATGGTAACCCGGTCTAAAAATGCAAAGGCCCCAAACTGGGTGTTTGTCACAATTCTGTAATTGGAAGATTTGGGGGGAAAGGGTAGACATCGTGCTTTGCAAAAATGGAATTTGTTACTAATATTAAAACAAAGGAATCAGGAGGCTTTACATAACACCCAGATTTCCGGCTTCTGTCGAAAAGCGGAAGATCGGGTGCTATCAGGCTTGCCTTCTCCTTTGGGGACAATTGTAATGAAAGGGAGTAGGTAGGGGGCGCCTCATTCAGATGAGGCAGGCGCACCTGTTGGCCACCTGTCTGAGCTACACTGTTCGTGACCTTACCTGCTTGGCAGGTAAGGGCAGCTGGGTCAGGACTGTGGCTTTTCCTGTTTTCTCATATTAGAAAGCCAGTATAATGATTTACGTGACTCTGTTGGTTTCGAGCGTTGCCTTCCTCGCCTACCCCGGTCTCTGTGCACTTTGCTCTATTCCGGCTGACCTCCCTGCTCTGCCACAGACATGCCAGTGCGCCGAGCCTCCTGGTTACCCTCTGTCTTCTCTCTGCCTGGGACTCTCTCCTCCCAGATACGTACAGCCTCAGCCTCTTCCTCCTTCCAGGTTTGCTCAGAGGTCACTTTCTCACTCCTTGACAATTGCAAGCATGTCTTCCCATCTTAACATACCTTTTCACTTTTGCTACCTTTTCATGTATTATGCAGGTTATTTAATTGGTACTTTTCTTGTTGATCATTCATGTCCCCCTGGAAAGAAAGGCAGGGATGAATACGGTGCCCAGGAGGCTCCCTGGTGCACAGTAAGTGGATGATCTGCTTTTCCCCCATTTTTTTTTATTATGGTAAAATACACATAAAATTTACCATGTGACGGGCGCCTGGGTGGCTCTGTAGGTTGGTGGCGTCTGACTCTTGATCTCGGCTCCAGTCATGATCTCACAGAATCTGAAGCAGGCTCTGCGCTGACAGCGGCAAGCTCCATGCGGGGCTCTAACTCACTAACTGTGAGATCGTGACCTGAACCAGAGGCTCAACTGACTGAGCCACCCAGGTGCCCTGTTACTGAAACTTTTATGCGTCAGTTTCCTCCTCTGTAACACTGGGGCCTGCAGACTGCCTCTCATAGACTCTTACAGTTCTCATAGGAGCAAGAAGGAATATGGTGCATGAAGGGTCCATCATAGGCCAGGAACTATTAGATGTTTCTCTTCTCCCCTTCAATATTGAAGATTCTCAGGAAGCAGATCTGTGGCATGGAGCTGGGGGTCTGGCCTTTCAAGACCAAGAATCTTTGACCAAGGAAAATCTGAAGGAGGATTCTTGGTGGGGAAGGGAGGAGGGCTTCTGTTTTCTGGATGAGAAGAAGCTGAATGTGATTCACCGCATGCAGGGATGTGGGCACACAGAGCAGCAGTGGGATGGACGCCTAGAGATTCAGCAGCGTGGGGTTCAGTGAGGGCACAGGGGCGGGGCACTGTGAAGGCTGTTGGTTAGTTCTATTTAGATGAGCCCCTTCCAGAAAGCTCACAAAACCTAGGCTTTTGCAGTTTCATGTGGGCCATCCACACCTTTGGGGGCAACAAGACCACTATGTCTAAGTTAAAGATAGATCAATCAGTTGATCAACTGATAGGTGATACAAAGATTATAGATAGGTAGGTAGGTGGGTCGATTAATCGATCAATCGATAGATAGAGAAAGATGATGGATGGATGGGTGGATGCATGATGGATGGGTGGATGGTTGGAGGGATGGAGGGATGGAGGGATGGATAGAGGGATGGATGGATGGATAGGGCTGTTAATGTGTGTGAAAACATCCTCGGTCCAGCTTCCTGCCATTGGCCGAGGCACCTAAAAGCAGATGGTAAAATCACCAACTTGATAGCCTCTTTTTTCTCGCACTTAGAGTTTTCAAGGCTAAAAAATAATCATCGTGATGAGAAAAGCCATCACTGCACACAGCGTCTGCCGGATCTGAGCACTTTGCTAAGTGGTCTGCACTGTTTTCTCTTGAGGCAACAAGCCTTCCTAAGAGGCCAGTGCCATCAGCAGTGACAGGCCAGTTCTGCTGGGAGTGGCAAAGAATGCTAGGAAAGAGGCAGGTCAGGTGGCCCGGGGCTGACACCACATGCCCTTCCCTCCCTGCCTGGGTGGGGGGTGACTGCATGTTTATACACCAGCCCTTGGTTATCTGACCTCCATTAGGGAGGCTGTAGAGTTTACCTCCCAGCGCTTTTGAAAGGTTTTAGTGCACCCACTACCATCTTTAGCCCAAAGCATACTTTCCAGAGAAGCCGGTATTCATCTCTCTCTTTCTCTCTCTCTCTTTCTCTCTCATTCCTCGACTTTCTTAAGGTCTCTGTTATGGGCTGAATTATGTCCCCCACCCAATTCACATGTTGAGGTCCTAGCCCCCAGGACCTCAGAATGTGAGCCTGTTTGGAAATAGGGTCTTTAGGTTTTTTTTTTTTTTAACTTTTATTAGTTTTTTAATGTTTGTTTATTTTTGAGCGACAGCGAAGTAGAGGTGGGGGGCACAGAGGAAGAGGGGGACAGAGGATCTGAAGTGACCTCTATTGTCAGCAGAGAGCCCGATGAAGAACTCAAACTCATGAACCGTGAGATCATGGCCTGAGCCAAAGCTGGACACTCAGCTGACAGAGCCACCTGGGTGCCCTTGGAAATAGGGTCCTTAAAAGAAAGTCTTTAATTAAGGCGAATGAGACCATCTGGTGGGTCCTAATCCGGTGCGGCTGGTGGCCTTATAAGCAGATGAGATTAGGACACAGACACACAGGAAGTGAGGGTCCGTGTCATTTTCCTTATGTCAGTCCCAGCAGGTGAATACAGACGGCCACAGTGCATCGGGGGCTGGGGCGTAAGCGAGCAGGCCAGTGGCCTCTGGCTTGCAGCTAACCAGTCTCTGGCTGCCTCTTCCCTTGGTGTCCCATGTGTGCGTGCGTCCCTGGTGTCCTTTCCTCTTCTTCAAAGACCCCAGTCACATCGGATCAGTCACTTGATCAGCTCTTTAAATACAGACACATGCTGAGGTTTTTGGGGGTCGGGACTTCAGCGTAGGAATTTGGGGGGAAACAGGTTAGCGTGTAACAAAGCCTAGCAAATGCTCACCATCTCTGGGTGATGTGGATTATTTAAATCGAGGCCTGGCTGGGCTCAAGAACAGGATCAGTTAGGGGTGAAGCCAGTAGACTGCTTCACGGTCATGCCCCTAATGGTCAAGGTTCCCCGGACCCTAACACAGCCTCCCACAGATTCACTAACCATGGCTGGAAGTCCATCCTCTGTGCCTCATTCAGTCTGCAGTGAAGGCTTGAGGATGCAGGAAAGACAGGGCAATCTGCCTTCTAGATAGTCATCTCTAGCACCTTCTTCTGGCCTCTATGATCTCCTGAATGGTGCTATAGGCATAATTCATCTAGACAAAGGAAACGTCTGACCACAGAGAGGCTTCTTGGAAATTCCATGAAATGCTTATGAAAACTAGGGATTACCAGTTCTGCTCTCTAGTTTTCATTCTCTGGGACCTGGAGTGAGATCCAGAGATCTCTCTCTCTCTCTCTCTCTCTTTCTCTTTCTGCCTTTCTTTCAACAACCATGGCATCTGGTTCTGCTATTCAGCCTAGGTTTGGGTGGATACCAATGGATTTTAGACCCCCAAACCAACAATAGGGGTGCAGGACCAGCTCATACAGTTGCACAGGTTGTGCACTGAGCAGTAAGCTGAACACAAGGGTCCAGAACAGAAGAAGTCTTGAGTGTTCCACACAATGTATAGGGTCACCCTCATGTATTCCTCAATTTACAGTTTGTATTGCACTTAGGCTCTGTCATGTCATAGCCCAGGAATAGCATGGGGGAGGAAAAAGTAAAGCAAATTTTGAGGGGGATGATGTTGGGGTTGAGGGATAGATTTAATTTCAGAGACCAGGGCTGTGGGGATAGACGGGTTGTAGATTAGAAACAGGTCTGCCTGGTTGTGGTTCCAAACCGCAGGAAGTATACAGTATCAGACACTTTGAGATAGGAAGGAAGAAGGGAAAAGAGTAGGAAATCAAAATGTGATTTCCTGGGGGAAGGCAGGTAAAAAGTTCCCACACCAGGGACATGTGGGCTCATGTCTCAGTGCTGACACTTCGTGAGCTTATGACACAGAGTAAGTTCCACCCACGCTGAATCTCAGCTGTCTTACATTGTGGAGAGATCAAATGGGATTATGTCCAGAAGGCTCTTATCACAGAGCCCAGTGTAGAACAAGTACTTAATAAGTGTCAGTAATTGTAGTAACAGTCAGTGAAAAAGCAGACTAGGGAAGGAGCTGTGGTCATTGGGCTAATCAGTTGGCAAGATGGAGAAAATGATCTAGAAGTCCCATTCCATAGAGTGGCTGGTAGAGTGGCAAAGCCCCAGGGGAGGCTGAATGACACAACGCCTTCCATGGGAGAAATGCCAATAAACTCACATGGACGGGTAGACACTGTGCTGTTCTCACACTGCTGGGAAATCACCTCCTCCAGGGGTTTGAATGACTCCCTCTCCTTTCATTCAGGTCTCTGCACTCACGTCACCTCAAGATCTCCCAGCCTCCCCAATAAAATAGCGCTCTTTCCTTTGTCTTACAGTCCCTTACTCTACTTGAAGGACTTATTACTTCCTGACGACATGGCTTTAAGTTATGGATTGATTGATTAACTATCTCTCCCACTAAAATGTCAGACTCACGAGGGCAGAGACTTTGTGCCGTTCACCACTTAACCCACAGCAGCTTGTTAAATGCAGAGTGAGGAATGAACGGTAAGGGCTTCTGCTGTTCAAGCCTCGCCACCCTCAGATTTATAAAAAATCTTCCCCAAAGGGATAATGGAGAAAGTTTTGTGTATTCTCTCAGCTTCTGTCCACTCCTATAGACTTATTAAATGTATAAATATATGGTCATTTTGCGCATACTCTTCAATAGCCTGCCTTTTCACTTACCATAGGCCATGAACTTTTTCCTACAGCAATAAATATTTTTTAACATAGCCCATGGTACACCATTTCTCAATGAACATTTTTATTTCCAATTTTTTAGTTTTATAATTACAGCTATGTATTAATTATGTAATGCTGTGTAACAAATGACCCCAAAACATAATGGCCTAAAACTACATTGATTATTACACAATTTGTGTGGGCAGGAATCCAAGCATGGATTAGCTGGGTCCGCTGACTCCCGGTGGCTCACAGATGATCATCAAGGTGTTAGCTGGGGCTCTGGTCTCATCTAAAGGCTCGACCAGGGATAATCGTGCATATGGTGTGTTGGCAGGATTCTCTTCTTGCCTCGGTTCTTCACTGGCTATTGGACGAGGTCCTCCCTTGGTCCCTTTCTGCCTGGGCCTCTGCATAGGGCAGCTTACAGCCTGACAGTTACAACTTCATCAGAGCAAGCGAGAGGGCAAGAGAGAGAAAGAGAGCGCCAGCAAGACGGAAGCCAGTCACCTAGTCACAGAAGAGAAATCCCGTCACTTTTCCATGTTCTATTTGTGATAGAAGGAAGGCACCAAGTGCAGCCCACACCCAGCAGGGTAACACACGGGTGTGAATACCGGAAGACAGAGCAATTGAAGTCATGTCAGGAGATGCTACAGGCGGATGTGAGTCTCTGTATATTTAGCTGGAGTTATCTACATCCACATGCATATTTGAGTGCAGCTGATTGCTTATTTGGAATGTTTTCTAGAAGGAGAATCATTAAGTTGGATTGCCAACTGTTGCGGTTGGGGTCATTACGTTGATTAGCATTAGGCTGGGGTCAACTGTTACATGTTTCATAAGCCTTTCGCTACCTAAAGGTATATGTAACACCTTCAAAAATAAAGAACATTACGTAGTTTATCCCTTCCCCCCATTCAGTGTTGTGTGTGTGTTTTTTTTAACACCCACGCTCATCACCTGTGATTCTTTAATTCGCTCCCAGGTTAACGGGTGAAACCTATTTCACAAGAGTTCTTTCTTTCTTTTTTTTGTTTTAATTGCTGGAGATCTGACACATTTCACAGGTATGTCAAGTATTTGGGTTCCCTTTTCTGTGCACCATTAGTTTGCCCTTTGCGTATTTTCCTATCAGGACATATGTAACTTTTTATTGCATTGTCAGATCTGCATATTCCTGTTACATAAATAATACTAGGATAAACATAAATGTTAAAAAATTCAGCAATCCTATTTCTGATCCAGAGTTTACAAACACTTCTTCATAGTCTGTAATTGGCTTTTCAGGATTTTGTGGTTTTTTTTTTTTTTTTGTGGTGTTTTGATAGATGTACTTTATTTAAAAATACGGAAGGCAATCAAATCTATTAATATATTCTTTTATTTCTTTGAGTTATGCAAAAAGTCTTCTCATCTATACCAAGTTTGGTGACTTAGAGTATCTGTGATTATTTTGTTTCCTCTCTTCCTTCCTCCCTCCCCCCTCCTCCCTTTGTCCGTTCCCTCCTCCCCCCTTCCTCCCTCCCCCCTCCCTTCCTCTGTCCTTCCCCCTTCCTTCTTTCCTTTGCTTATAACATTACGATGCTTTAATCTACCATCTCTAATTTATTTTGCTTTATATATTCAACGTCTCCTCCTTTCTGCCTCCCTCTTTTTTCTTCTTCTCACCATTACCATTTTTATACTGAGTAGTGGCTTGGCCATATACTGAATGATTTTTCCTTCTCCTACTAATGGGAAATGCCATATTTATCATAGTGTACATTTTTATGTATGTCAGTCTCTTCCTGGGCTATCTCTACCTTTCTTTGGATCACATCTCCATTCTTGAATTGGTTCCCACCGTGTTTTAAACAAGTGCCCCAATTATTTAAATATTATTATTGATATTATAATTTGCATATTACCCATGAGCATATCATTACATTATTATATTAGTAAATTAATCTATTAGTACGCTGACACACATTCTTCTGACTGTTCATTGATATTTTCCTAGTTAGTCTGGGATGTTTACTTTTAAAACTTAAGCGCTTTGTTAAAGATATAAATGTCATTTGATTTAAGTTGTTTTACCCCTGTAAGTCAGGAGAGTTAATGTTTTCTCTTTTTTAAATTTTTTAACGTTTTATTTATTTCTGAGAGAGAGAGAGAGAGAGAGAGACTGCATGCGAAGGGGAGGGTCGGAGAAAGAGGGAGACACAGAATTCAAAGCAAGCCCCAGGCTCTGAGCTGTTAGCACAGAGCCCGATGCGGGGCTCGAACCCACAAACCGTGAGATCATGACCTGAGCCAAAGTCAGACGCTTAACCTGACCGAGCCACCCAGGCGCCCCAGGAGAATTAATGTTTTCAAAATATTATTCTTTCATACAAAAACTTATTAAGTCTCTGTTTTTTCAAGTTGACTTTTATGAACACCCAGTACATATTTGTAGCAATTTTTTATCAACCTTGAACATTTTGTGTTCAAGGTAGAATGACTATTTATATTCTTTAGCATTGTAAGACTTCACCTCTCCGGAACAAAAAAACTTTTTGTCTTCGTCCTTAAGCCAGACTTGTTCATTCCTTCCTCTCTCGGAAGCCATGGGGGTTAAAGGAGCTAGTAAATTTATTTTTCTTGGTTTCATTTTGTTTCATTTCATTTCATTTTTAAAATTTATTTATATTTTGAGAGGGAGACAGAGTGTGAAGCAGGAAGGAGGAGGGGGGTAGAGAGAGAGAGAGAGGGAGGGAGGGAGAGGGAGGGAGGGAGAGAGACAGAATCTGAAGCAGGCTCCAGGCTCCAAACTCTCAGCACAGAGCCAGACGGGGGACTCGAACCCCAGGACTGTGAGATCATGACCAGAGCTGAAGTCAGATGCTTAACCGACTGAGCTACCCGGCTGCTCCCTGAGCCGGTAAATTTACAGCTCCCAGAGCAGTGCCCAGCACACCAGGTGTTCACCATGTGGTGGGAAGGGTCGTTGTTAATTTAAAAGAAATTGTAGAAAAGCCTTGGGTACTCGTGATCCTGCTAGACCGTGAAGAAAATCGCTCTTCCACATGACCAGTCTCTATGCACTTGGTACAATTAGCCTACAAATCTTTTGAAGTGAAGCAGTGAGACAGTGGAATAGCAAACGGTAATCCAAGTTGGAATATTGTGGTTCTAACCCTTTTTGGCTCAGTCCCGCATGACATTCTTACCAGATCCATCCAGGTACTTATCGGATAAAAAGCTCCTTGATTTCTGATTGAAGTAAAATGCCTCTCCTGTTCCGCCGTTAAGGATGGCTTGGCTGTTAAGAGTGATTCATGCATATTATAAATACAGGAGTAAACAGACATTTACCTCCCAGGAAATATCCTAGCCATTGTGACTCAGAGACTCTATGTGATGCTTCTAGATGGCGGCTTCCCAGGCCGGAGCCAAAGGGAATAGAATGGGAATCCTTAGATTATTCAATTTCTGCAAAAATCAAAGTGGAAATGTCCCCGAATGTTGCCACAATCCATTCTGTGACTGAGTCATTATGCAGAGAGATGAGCTAGGGGCTGAAGGACAGAATTAATATAATAAGTAATTCTGTCCCTTTGGCGATGTCTTCCTGCGTGAAATGATGATTTTATGTCTCACTTCCCGCTAGTTCGTACATTTCTCCTAACAGTTCCACGGCGAGTGACTATTTATGTTGCAAGGCAGCAGTGTGGGCATAACGGGCCAGCCTCTGAATCTTTCTCCGCCGAGGCACACACAGGCTCCCGGTGCAGCCCAAGAAAGCCTTCTGGTTGGGAATAATACTCCCACTGCTGGCTATGGGGTTTGGGGTTTGGGATTTGGGGCCACGCAGATCATTCGTTCACGCATCTGCAGTGCTACTTCCTGGCTTAGCTTCGCGGTGTCTGTTTCCTTGTTTGAAAATGCGGATGCTCACGAGTGCTCCTGCCTGGAAGAGTACCGCTCAGAGCGTGGAACATAAGCAGAGCTCAACAAAGGTTGACGGGGAGCATGTCGAATCTCCTTCCAGCCTCTGTGCTTGGGAGAACAGAAAGCCAGGTGGCAAAATTCCAGCCGGTGAGCAGACAGGAGACGTGGGTCTAAGTCCTCGTCCCCACCCCTCCCCTGTGAAAGTTTATTTACATTCATTCAATGATATTGAACACCTCCTTGGTTGCAAGCACTGCGTTGTAGGGATGAGAAGATGGGATGACATCAAATGTGCCTTTGAGGGTCATTTTCACCTGATCATCTCTGTACATGTTCTGCGGGCTCGACGGGACACCAAGCAAAGGCATTTGCTAAGCACGCTGTGTTTCATCCTTATTTATAAGGAGCAAACGAGCTGGTCACCACAGTCCCTATTTTACAGATTAAAAATATCTCCAGCGCAAAGACTTCAGTAAGTCCCCCAGGGCCATGCTATGATACATCAGGATTTAAACTTGGAACTTTGTGACAGCATAGCCTGAATTCTCAAACTCAGGGCTCTATGGACTTGAACCAACCCAAGTTTTCCCCAGTCCGGTGGGGGTGGGGGTGGGCAGAGACATGCAGAAAATATGACACAATGTATTAAGGGCTCTGAGATCATTGTGTAAATTCAGTGAGATCACAGACAATCCAGGCGTTCTGTTTCAATATGAGTTGAACATTATCCCCCAGACCCTGGGATGAATGTCTGATTCCAGTCCTGAAAAGTTGGTAGGACTTTGCCACAGACATCTGGCTTTCAAGGTGCAGGGAATGGCCCCTTTAGGGGCACGATGGCCTGAATATTCGCAGGAGGTGCCGTCAGGAGATAGCAGATACTTCACGGCTGAAGCAGGAATAGTCCTCCAGAGAAATGCAGGGGGTGAGTGGGAGGGCTCCAATGGAAGGAGATTGTGGGGGATTTATTGCCTGTCTAGGGTTTGCAGTCAGTCCTGAGGGCAGTGGGGAGACACAGGGGTGTTTTCTAAGGGGAGCGACATGATCCTGTCGGTGTTTTAGGACGATCACGGCTACCGAGTGAATGGATGGCTCTAGCTCGGTGACAGATACACCCACGGCAGGGTGAGCGAAAGCCCAGGTGTGAGACAGATCCTGAGCTCAGACAGTGGGACTGGGGAGGAGAGGGTGAATTGGGGAGATTTATGAGGAAGAACCCATAACTGTGAGCTTGAACATCTTTGTAGAGGGAGAAGAAGGAGGGGAGGGTGGGAAGGGGAGAATACTAGCATAGCTGAGGAGCTGGACAAGGTGCCACCCTCCCCCCCGCCCTCCCAGCCCACACCTAGTCCAGGCAAGCCTGATTTGACATCTGTAAGTAGCCTGGCAGATAGTACCGAAAGTCCCTCCATTGAAAAAGCACAGCAGAAACCTCTGATTATTCCAGTCTGATGTCCTTTTGATCTGAAGGCAAATTTCATCAGCCAGGAATCCGCAGCAGGGAGTTGAAAGCATTCAAAATGGTGTAGCCATGCTGCCTCTTTGATTCTCCAAGAGAGATCTCTAAGACCTAAGTGTCTGAGTCACCCACCCTCCTCTTCACCATTTCGGTCACTGGCTGCTTCCCAGGCAGTTCACATCCTGTGGACCGTGGCACTTGGTGGGGGGGTGGGAGGGCTCCAGGATGATGGCAGACATCAAGATAACGCTACGACCCCACTCTGGGCCCCCACTGAGGTGTTCCCGCAACTCGCTAATGCAGCAAATGCTATCGAGTACTGATGTGTACCAACACTGTGTTGTGTGCTGGGGCACAGACCCCCCAGTTCCTGACTTTGTGAATGGAATCCTCTAACGGGGTGGGGAGGGTGGATGTCGCTCATTCCAGGATAAAATAAAACGTTAGATGTTGAGAGAAGCGCAGAGTGGTAAGACTCCACGCTAATAAAGGAAACCCCCTGCTCAGTGAGGTCAGGCCCAGCGTTGCAGAGAGAATGCCAAGCGCGCTGAGATCTGAGATGAAGTAGTGTGTTTATTTATTATTATTTTTTTAAATGTTTATTTATTTACTTATTTAGAGAGAAACAGAGCATGAGCAGAGGAGGGGCAGAGAGAGAGGGAGACACAGAATCCGAGGCAGGCTCCAGGCTCCGAGTTGCCAGCACAGAGCCCGACGCAGGGCTTGAACTTATGAACTGTGAGATAGTGATGTGCCAAAGTCCGTGGCTTAACCGACTGAGCACCCCCCCTGGGTGCCCCTGAAGCAATGTGTTTAAAGAAAGGCACATAGAAGGGAGAGCGCCCCAGTCTGTACCCACCCTTCCCAGTATCAGAGATGCCTTAAAATACTGCTTTTCTGACATCAAACTCTCCCTCAAGGACCTAAAGGTATTCCTTGCTGCTTACAGTTCAGAGGGACGCTTTTGATGATGGCATTCCAGGCCTCTCATAAGCACGATAACCGGGCTAAAGCTTGGCAAGGGAGAGCCCTGGGCTGGGGGCCAAGCAGATCCCAGGTGAATCCAGGCTCTGCCCCTTGTAGGCTGGGTGACCTTAGGCAAGTCGGTAGCCTCTCTGCGCCTGGGTCTCCTGGTTGGTAAATTGCGATGAAAACTACCCTTTTTCCTAACGATTTGTGAGCAGCTAATGAGCTAAGGGAGCCTACCTGGCAGGGTGCCTGACATAGTAAATGCTCAGGAGTTGATGGTTTCTATTGACATGGACTTCTCAGTTTGACTCCAGGTCAATTTACTAAAAATCAATCTCTCTAAAGCCAAGTCACCTAAAATCAAACTATAAAAAAAAAAAAAAATCAATTTACCGAATGACCAATTTGCCACTGTGATTTGATGAGGAAAGGCAGCCTCACTGGTCCAAAATGGAAACACGAGAGGAAAATGTCACCTGCATCTCTGTCTAGCAGCTGGCCTCCTCTTGCTTCCTCTTCAGGGCAGACAACTCGGAGGACAAGTCCTATTAGTAAACTCACCGACTCTACTTCCCCACCTCTGTTCCTGACTCCCCTCCTTCCGCCCACTTCCCGCCTTCAGTGATGCCCCAGAAGTTTCTCCACTTGGCTCCTTTGACCAAGAGTTCTTCCCATGCCTGACTTGAGTTACTGCCTACAGTTTAACTGATTTGGAATTTCGACCACTTTTCCTTTCTGGAAAATTCTTTTTCCTTGGATTCTTTGTTCCCTGTGCTCCCCAACCCATTTCTCTTGCTTCTGTGACTCTCCTTGTCGGGTTCTATGTAGGGCAGGGGCCCACTTTCTTCTGACTGTCTCCCCATTCCCACTTAGAAGCCCACCTCCACGGCCTTACTGATAACACCAAAGGTTCTTATTCTAGAAGAGATCTTCCTTCCGAGGTCCATTCACATATGTCTAACTGATGACTTGAGGTCACCATTAGGCATTTCATAGCCCCCCCCAAGTGTAGCCAAGATCCCCCCAAAAGCCAAGACCGCACTCATATTTCTATTTCCCCCACATCTCTGCTTATCAAAGTGACCCCCCCACAGCGCTCTGAATCTCACTGTACAACATCCGCCCCCCCCGCCCAGGGTTCATGCCTGAAACCCAAGAGTCATCTCTGAGCCTGCCTCCTGCTCACTACTCCACACACAGAAGCAGCAAACCTCGCAGATGCTCCTCCCAAACTTTGTCCCTTTTCTACAGAAAGCTTTTATTTTTTTTTATTAAAACAATTTTTTTTTCCAAATGTTTATTTGCTTTTAAGAGAGCACGAGCAGAGGAGGGGCAGAGAGAGAGGGGGACAGGATCCGAAGCAGACTCTGCCTTAACAGCAGGGAGCCTGATGTGGGCTCAAACTCATGACTCATGAGATGGTGATCTGAGCTGAAATCGAGTCAGTGGCTTAACCGACTGAGCCACCCAGGCGCCCTCTACAGAGAGCTTTTAAAAATACAGCTTGGATCACATGGCTTCCCTGCTTGGAATCCTTAATTCTCTTGCAGTAAAGACCCAAATCCTTACCGTGGCTTGTCAGGCCCTGAGTAAACACACTGTGGCTTTTCTCCCAGCCATATATCATGCTGGTTCCCTCCTGCCTTCTCATCTCCAGCCACACGCCTCTTTTCCTGCCTCATGGATGGTGCCCACCTCTGCTGCCACCTTGGCACGAGGTCCTCTCTGAGCATGGACTCTTCTTCTTCTGTATCCCACCCACCATCACAGGCTAATTTCCCTACAACCTCTGGTGATCAGAGTCAGATCAGAGTCAATGTCACCTTCTCAGATTTGCGTTTCCTAGTTGTGAGCTCACACTTTACTTTCCCAGTACTAAACAAGGACATGGATGATTAGTAGGTTCAGTGTCTACATCCTGCGAGTGCAGGGACCCTACCTGCCTCGCTCGCCGCTGCATAAGTGTGTCGGAGAGTGTCCTGGCACCGCATAGGCACTCAGTGAACACTCTTCTAATAAACAGGTAAATGAAGAAGTAAACCTCTGTTTCTTCCCATATTGTCTGAAACTGGAATAAAATAAAGAAGTGCAGATAGCTGTGCAGACGGCGTCATACTGCATGAACTCCACTCAGTTTCATTATTCGAGTCTTGAGCAGACAGTGGTAATGCCAGGACACCCAGCCATGAGGTCTGAGCTCACAAGAGAAGGGCTCTCAAAGTGATCCGAGACGCCAAACAGAATCTGACTCCTGTTTAACCACGTGCAGAACCTGGATTTCACCGTGTGGGAATCAGTCCCACTGCCTAATTTCATACAGTTCCTGATTGTAGCCCAAGCTTTCTCGTCCCTCTCTTCCACCTCCTCTGTACATCCACCTGCTGGGTTCTAAAGAAATGATTAATCCTTCTCTGCCTGAATTATTTCGCTCAACATAACACCCTCAAGTTCCATCCATGTTGCTACACATGGCCAGATTTCATTCTTTCTTTATGTTTGTGCGTATAGGAGGATTAGGAGGAACTTAACTGAGGAACAAGGGGAAGAAGAAGGGGGGAAATGGTGGGAGAAAGGGAGAGAGGCAAACCATGAGAGACTCTTGAATGCTGACAAAAACTGAGGACTGATGGATGGGGGGCGGGGAGGAGGGGTGATAGGCATGGAAGAGGGCTCTTGTGGGGATGAGCACTGGGTGTTATATGGAAACCAATTTGACAATAAACTATTTGTAAAAAAATAAATTAATTAAAATTAAAAACTTCCTAGATTTCTGGAGGAAAAAAAATAAATGATTTAAAAAACCCAAAAAACAAAAAAATCCCACAAAAAAAACTCTCCAAAAATATAAAAAAACAAACAACAACAACGACAAAAAAACCCAAAAGCTTCCCTGACCACCTCCTTCTGGTCTGGAAGTTAGGACCTTCTTTTGCGCTGTGACCATACTCTGCACATCCTTCAGCGGGCATGGGTCCAACCGTATCTCCATCGTGTGTTTACACATCCACCTGCTCCCACTGTCACTAATCGTCATAGGTGCAGTATGGGAACAAAAATATGTGTCATGTGCAAAAAGCTTCACTTCATTATTGATTGATCTTTGTGACAGCCCTGTAGGGGTATGTATGCCAGTTTGCAGTTGGGGAAACTAAGCCTTAGTGACCTTATGTGCCTTGCTCAGGGGCTCACACATACACAGATACAGGAAAACAAGAATTTGAAACGAGATTTGGGTCCGATGCAGAAACATGTTAAGTGTTAACAAGGCGTGTTGGGTTTTATCAAATTAGTTTTCTTCATCTATTACAATTATCGTCTGCTTTTCCTCCTTTGTTTCAGTAATATGGTAAATTATATTAATTGATTTTAGAATGTTAAACCAACCTTGTGTTTCTAGAAGAAACCTTACTTATAATGCATTATCCTTTTAATATATTTTTAAATTTAATTTGTTAATACTTTGTGACGGATTTTTGTGCCTCTACTCAGGAGTAATATTGATTTGTAATTTAATTTCTTCTAATGTCTTTGTCAGGTTTTGGTATCAGAGGAATTCTGGCTTCATTTAGGGAAATGTTCCGCCCTCTAGCTTCTGAAAGAGTTGGAGTAAGATGGTTGTTATTTCTTCTTTTAACTTGTTTTAAGCATTAAGATGATAATGCTGCCCTCTTTGGTCAGAAGAGACTCTAGCGATTCGATCAGAGAAGCAGGGAGGGGCACCTGGGTGGCTCAGTCGGCTAAGCGTACAACTTCACCTCAGGTCATGATCTTGCTGTTCATGGGTTGGAGCCCCGCGTCGGGCTCCGTGCTGACAGCTCAGAGCTCAGAGCCTGGGGCCTGCTTTGGATTCTGTGTCTCCCTATCTCTCTGCCACCATCCCCCCACCCCTGATTCATGCTCTGTCTCTCTCAGAAATAAGTAAACATTAAAAATAAAATAAAATAAAATTGGGGCACCTGGGTGGCTCAGTTGGTTAAGCGTCCGACTTCGGCTCAGGTCATGATCTCGCGGTTTGTGGGTTTGAGCCTCACATCAGGCTCTGTGCTGACAGCTCAGAGCCTGGAGCCTGTTTCGGATTCTGTGTCTCCCTCTCTCTCTGACCCTCTCCTGCTCACGCTGCCTCTCTCTCAGAAATAAAACATTAAAATAAATAAATAAATAAAATAAAATAAAATAAAATCTAAAAATAAATAGTATAAGCAGGGCGACCTCTTAGGAATCTGCTAAGGTAAGCTAGAAAAGATATGATGGTTGCTTATTCTAGAATGGTAGTCAGTTTCTAGATCAATGCAGAAGGTAAAGCAAGTAGGATTTCCTGGCAGATACAATGGGGGTATACATTTAAAAGGGTGACTTCCGGGGCGCCTGGGTGGCTCTGTTGGTTGAGTATCCAACTCTTGGTTTCTGCTCAGGTCATGATCTTAGGGTCGTGGGATCGAGCCCCACAATGGGCTCTGCAAAAAATGGAGACTGCTTGAGATTCTCTCTCTCTCTTCCCCTCTCCTCTGTTTGCTTTCTCTCTCTCTCTCTCTAAAAGAAAAATAAAACATGAAAAAGAAAGAAAAAAAATAAAAGGATGAAACTTTCAAGACCTTTGGCCTTTGGAACGGGCAGGTTAGAGTTGCCGTGAGTGAGATGGGGAAGGTGATGTTTGGAGCCGGATGCGGGGAGGTCAGGTGTCTAGACTTGGCCATGGAGAGGGCGAGATGTCTTTTAGGCAGCCTAGCAGAAATGCTAATGTCAGAATCTGATGCCTAGGAGTGAACTCTCTGGGCTGGAGTCGCCAAATCGGGATTCCCCGGGAATAAATAGTCACAAGATTTGGAAGAAAGGCCAAGGGAGTGTTTTTCAACAGAGAAGAGAGGAGGTCCCAGGACTGAGTCCTGGACGCTCTCACCCGAGAGATTTGGGAGAGGTGAAAAGCCACAAGAGAAGCTGAGAAAGAGCAACCAAGGAGGCAGGACAAATACCAGGAGATTCAAGAGAAGAAAGGGGATCTGGGAGGGATGGAATGAGCAACTCTGTGAACCGCCACTGAGAGTTCATGTGTAACAAGACCAGGATTCATCAAGCTCTTATAATAAGACCAACCCATGTCATCAGGGGCTGACCACTTGGAAGTCACTAATGGTTTAGAAAAGGGCAAGTTTGGGAGAGAAAGAGAAGAGATGAGAAAATGGAGAAAATTCTATATTTTATTGCCAGAGAGACCGAAGAAATAGGCTGGGAGCCGGCAGGAAAGGGGCATCGACGTGTTTTCCTTTAATGGAGGCACACACAGCCCTACACGCCATCTCCCCACCCCCTTTGTTCACGAATGGCATTCATGATGTGGGGCAGACCACTTCCCGTGGCGGACCCTTCTTCTCCAGCATTCCTGGGATGATAGCGTTGTTCAGATTTGCTTCTCTGGGGAATTGTTCCTGAATCTCTGTGGCTCAGGCTCAGGAAGCATCTGGAGGCTCCGTTTCTCTGTCCAGAGACCTTAAGTCTCAGTAAGACCAGAATGTTCAGCCCAACCAAGAGGCCGTTCTTCTGGTTCCTTCTTGCAAGTAAGTACGTTTTGTTCATTTTGACTCCCTGACATCTGCTTTCAGCGCAGATGTCATTTCCTTAAGGAAGACCTCTCTAGACTTCTCTGATCTTCCTGTGCATCCTTATTCCTGCTGGCTTAACCCAGGTCCTTAACCATTTCCTAGCACTGTGGGCCTGTACCTCAGCCCACTCTGGACAGATTCACCTCCATGAGGATTTAGTAAACTTCTTTCCTTTTTAAAGTTTATTCCTTTATTTGGGGGGGGGGAAGAGAGAGAGAAGGGCAGAGAGAGAGGGAGGGAGAGAATCCCAAGCAGGCTGCATGCTGTCATCACAGAGCCCCATGTAGGGCTCGATCCCACAAATCATGAAATCATGATCTGAGTCGAAACCAACAGTGAGATGCTTAACTGACTGAGCCACGCAGGTGCCCTTGTGGTTGTTTGTTTGTTTGTGTTTGTTTGTTTTTGTTTTTGAAAGAGAGCAGAGAGCACAAGAGGGGGAGAGGGACAGAGGAAGAGAGAGAAGCCCAAGCAGCCTCCACTCTGTCCCCACAAAGCCCGACTTGGGGCTCGATCCCACAAGCCATGAGATCATGACCTGAGCCAAAATCAGGAGTCAACCGCTTAACTGACTGAGCCACTCCAGTGCCCCTGACTTCGTGAACTTCTACATATAAGCCTTATGTTAACTTTACTTCCTTTCCATAACCCAGGACCCTGCAGTTCCTTCAACAACCTTTTTCTGTGTATTTACTGTGCTGGACCCATTGAGAGGACCTAGCCACGAGGCGGTGACAGTTTGATGACAAGCTACACATGATAGTCATGAAACCATAGTTATAAATGATGTTGTATAATATCTGGGGATCCCAGAGACAGCCAAGAATGACTATCCAGGGACATGAGAGAAGTGATTTAATTTACTAATGGATAAAGATGTGCACATATACACAGTGGAATATTACTCAGCCATAAAAAGGAATGAAATTTAGCCATTTGCAATGATGTGAATGGAGCTAGAGAATATAATGCTCAGTGAAATAAATCAGCATGAGAAAGACAAATATCATATGATTTTACTCATTTGTGGAGTTTAAGAATTAAAACAAGTCAGGGTGCTTGGGTGGCTCATTCAGTTGAGCATCCGACTCTTGGTTTCAGCTCAAGTCATGATCTCACTTTGTGGTTTGTGGGTTCGAGCCCCATGTTGGGCTGTGTGCTTGTGGAATTTGCTTCAGATTCTGTGTCTTCCTCTCTCTGTCCTTCCCCTGCGTGTGCTCTGTCTCTCGCTCCCTCTCTCTCTCTTTCTCTCAAAATGAATTTTTAAAAAACTTAAAAAATAACAAGCAACATAAGGGGAAAAAAAAAAGAGAGAGGCAAACCGAGAAATAGATTCAACTACAGAGAACAAACTGATGGTTACCAGAGGGGAAGGGGGTGGGGGGGATGGTGAGGGGGATTAAGGATGGGTCTTGTGTGAAGATCATCAAGGGTTGGATGATGATCAAGGATGGAAATGCTGAGTCATTAAATTCTACACCTGAAACTAATACTACACTGTATATTAACTAACTGGAATTTAAAGAAAAACTAAAAATACTTTAATTTATCTTATGGGAATCATAAACGAATACGGACTTTAAAACGTATAAAGTGGTAGGAGAGCTCATAATAAAAAGTAATAATCATCTGGTAAATCTTTTCCTCCATTAGCATTTAAAAAAATTTTTTTTAAGTAATCTCTTCACCCAACATGGGGCTTGAACTCAGAACTCCGAGATCAAGAGCCACAATGCTCTATGAACTGAGCCAGCTGGGCACCCCTCTTACCCCCACTTTTGTCTCTACTTCTAACCATATCATTCTTAGCTGCCTTGGTGGCTACATCCATATTTTAAAATTATAATCTCGTTCTATTTTTTTAAATTTTATTTTAATGCTTATTTATCTTTGATAGAAAGAGAGAGACAGAGGGTGGGGGAGAGGCAGAGAGAGAGGGAGACACAGAATCCGAAGCAGGCTTCAGGCTCTGAGCTGTCGGCACAGAGCCCCATGCGGGGCCTGAACTCATGAACCATGAGATCACGACCAGAGCTGAAGTCGGACGCTTCACTGACTGGGCCACCCAGGCACCTGTATTATTACCTTTTTTTTTTTTTTTTTTTAAGTTTTTGATGTATCACCGTTACACATCGCCACTGACTTCCTGTTGTGTACATGGTAAAGTAGCTTTTGCCATTCTGGGCAATTCTGCCAGCCCACCCTGTCCTTTCAAACAGGATTCTTGAAATGCCTTTCCATAAAAATAAGCCATGGGCAGATTGTGAGTTGTTTGAGTTTGAAACCAGGGTAGGGATTTTTCGAGAACAGAGCTGAGTGGTTGCAAGAAGAATGGACACCCCAGATGGACGATAAGTCACATAACGTGATAGAGAGGGGTATGTCAGATACATAGTGCCCACGGTCCCTACACTATACAGGCCTACAGCACAGTTGCGAGTTGTCGGCCGAATTATCCAGGGCACTGTGTGTGGACAGAGCAAGCCCAGGAAATAAAAAGGCAGTAGGTTGGGACAAGTCAACCCTAGACTTGTCACAAAAGCAATTTCTGTCACCCATATAGTCTCATCAGTGGAAACAAGAAGCCCAGAGCATTTTGCATGGAAAGATATTTCCCCAGTCAGACGTGAAATATTTTAAAATGTCACAACCTTTTTAGCTGCTTTCATATTTTGGAGACCAAATAGGAAGAGGTATTTTTCAATTAAGTCCTGTCTGGAGTAAATTTGTAAATGGAAAGGTGGCGTGAGAAAAAGAAATTATACTTTGCCATTGTTTGGTCTGAGAATTTAATTAAAAGAACAGCATATTGCTGCAGTTTTAACTTTCCTTCTTGTATAAATTGCTACATATCAGATTAAATTTTTAACCAACATATCAGAGCATTTACTCAGAACGTGTCAGTACGCAGGAATTTACACGTGCCACAGCGCAGTAAACCTCAACAAAGCCGTCTGAGGTTACTTTAATTACCATTCAGTGTCATACACAGAGAGGAAGGCTTCGAGGGCTTAAGTCACTTGCTTAATGCCATTTCTATACCAACAGCAAATGTTAGATATTTAGCACTTACTGTGTGTGCTTTGCGTTTGTCAGTTGTTTCTCTAATATTATCTCATTTAATCCTGACTTCCCTGTAGATGGTTTTATTCCCCTCCTTTGTAGATGAGGAAACCGTGGCTCTCTGGGTTGGAATATCATAAATTTCCCACACCTTTTAGACAGGTTAGCTAGGATTCTTGTCTTAACCCAGCCCTATTTCTTCCTTTTTTTTTTTTAAGTTTTTTTTAATGTTTATTCATTTTTGAGAGACAGACACAGAGCATGAGTGGGGAGGGGGGAGGAGAGAGAGGGAGACACAGAATCTGAAGTAGGCTCCATGCTCTGAGCTGTCAGCACAGAGTGGGATGCAGGGCTCGAACTCACGAGCTGTGAGATCACGACCTGTTGAAGCCGGATGCTCAACCAACTGAGCCACCCAGGTGCTGCAACCCAGCCCTATTTCTTAACCAACACTTTGAAATCTTTAGGACATTCTCACTTTGCTAGCCACTGGTCCAGGTACCTTCAGTACCGCCCCGATCGCAAGGGCAAAAGATTGTTAGTGATCGGATCCCTCCTCAGTGTGGAAAGCGCGTGTAATGATGCCTTCTCATGATACGGACTGAATAAGTGGCTACACGTAAGTCCTTCCTGGCTGTGCTTGTAACCCCTTCTACTGATGACACCCTTGATGGGAACACTGGCATCTAAAATCATCAGCTGCCCAGGAATTGTGGTGAAAGTGCTGGAAGAGAAGGAGAGTTCGAAATCCACGCACATTCTGGGATCCAGGGATCCAGCTGACCCTTGAACAACATAGGTTTTAACCATATGGGTCCACTTACATGTGGATTTTTCCTGATAAAAACTCTATAGCAATGTAAATGTATTTCCTCTTCCTTATAAATTTCTTTATATATAGAGAGAGAAGCAGAGGAGAATCCCAAGCAAGCTCCACACCATTAGCACAGAGCCCAGCATAGGGCTCAATCCCATGAACCATGAAATCATGACCTGAGCCAAAACCAAGAGTCTGACACTCAACTGACTGAGCCACCTAGGTGCCCCCTTATGATTTTCTTAATAACATTTTCCTTTCTCTCACTTACGTTATTGTAAGAATGTGGTATATTTTACATATAACACACAAAATATGTTAGTCAACTGTTATTGACAAGATTTCTGATCAACAGCAGACTCTTAGTGGTTGAGTTTGGGGGAGTCCAAAGTTATATGCGGATTTTTGTCTGTGTGTATGTGCCTCTAACCCCACATTTACAAGGGTCAGTTGTATATAGAAACATGTCTGCCTGAGCATATTTTATAGAATGTCAAAATTATATGTTCTCAGAATACGAAGAGACCTAACAGGTCATCTTGTTCATTCCTTTCCTTTCCCACAGAGGAAGGTTCCTCTCTGTGATGTCACTGGTTAAAAGTCATAAGCACCTGCTTGAAAAGCTTCCCAAGCTCCATGTTACGCAGCAGAATTCTGCCACTTAACGGTAATTGCTACTCCTACGTCCATATTTCTGACCTTTGAACTTACATAGAAATCTGCTTACTTTTTCCTTCTTTTTATTCATTGAGTCATCTGCATCTGTTGCACCCCTGCTATGCATCATGGGAAGAAAATGATTTAGGTGGCTGGGCAAACATGTCCAAGAACCCTAACGCACAAGGAAGATTTTATAGTACTTAGAGACTGAAAAATATTCCGGTATGCATGGACAAGAGATTGTCTTGCAGACAAATGTTAAGACTTATTAGCCTGGAGCATTCTATGTATGATAGCAATAACTTGCTTAGAACGATCGGGACATATTGAAAAGACAGAGAGCTATCCCGAAGGGTCAGCCTCTGGCCAAATCAGGGATGATTTGATTATCAAAATAAATAGTGATAGGAATAGATTCTAACCCATCAAATGAAATAAAAATCAGCCCATCAATTGTGTCATAGACTGAAGAATAAATACATAAATAAATACTGGAGGAAAGGACACCTCCTTCTTATGGAAGAGACCACTAGAAAATGTAGAAGCAATTATGGCATTGGAAAGTTTTCAGTGGGCTGTACAATTAGTGGATGATATTTGATATTTCTATATCTTATCACAAGATACTTATTAATAACAAAAGGGGAATTCAAAATTGTATGTGGAGAAGCTTAGTGATAACATATTACCTAGTTGATCCAAGTCAGTACTGCAGATAATCTGGGCGACCTGACATCACAGGCCTCTTGATGATACAACACACTGAGGAAACACAACACCTTCACTATGGAGTTCTGCCAACACTGTTTTTTTTTTTAATTTTTTAATGTTTATTGATTTTTGAGAGAGAGAGAGACAGACAGACAGATAGTGTGGAAGCAGGGGAGGGGCAGAGAGAGAGGGAGACACAGAATCTGAGACAGGCTCCAAGCTCTGAGCTGTCAGCACAGAGCCTGACGGGGGGCTCAGACTCACAAACCGTGAGATCATGACCTGAGCCGAAATCAAGAGTACAATGCTTAACCGACTGAGTCACCCAGGTGCCCCCCCCCTTTTTTTAAATGTTAAAAAAGTTTTTTAATCTGCCAGCACTCTTATCTAAATCCAGTCATAAGGAAACATCAGGAAACTTCACACTTAGACACATTCTACAGCATAATTGGCCTGCACTCTTCAAAAATGCCAAGGCCAAATAAAGACCAAAGAAAGGCACAGAGTCGCTCTCGATGAAAGGGGCACTGAACAAGATGTGACACTTGAAGTCCATGCGTGATGCTGGATATGATCCTGGGCTGGAAGATAAAAATAGCTTGCAAGGATATTAGTAGTGCAATTGGCAAATTTTGAAACTGGCTTGTGGATTAGATAATAATATTGAATCAGTGTTAAAATTTCTGATTTTGATGATCTCATATGTGAGAGAGTGTTCTAGTTCTTAGAGATACACACTGCAAATGCACATGATGTCTCGGAAAAATATCTATATGTCTACTTATCATCCATCTGTCTGTCTGTCTGCATCTATCCATCCATCCATCCATCCATCCATCCATCCATCCATCCATCCATCATCTATCTATCTTTCTATCAAAAATGATAAATTAAAAAGGAAAAATTGAAATAATTGAGGAGAGAGAGAAGAATATGGAAGTTCCATGTATTATTCCGGCAACTTCTCCATAAATTTTCAATTATACAAAAATACACAAGATCGAGGGTAGCTAGAGAGCTTGCCAGAGTCCAATGCAGAGATCATGCAGGTTCCTGTACATCATCTTATTGATTGGGAAGCTCATGGAAGTTTCCACAGTGGAGGCGGAATAGGCTGGATGTTGAATGACTAATCAAGTGTGGGAAGTGAGGCGGAGGAAGGAGTGTGCCTCAAACGAGTGTGTGGATGGCACTTCCCACTGAGTAGGGCTAACAGGTATGCCAGACGCCTCTTGACCTGTGACAGCTGGCTCTGCCTTTCACGAAGAGGGGTAACCACACTTGATGCTGTGTGTTAAAATCTGATTCTTAGAGGCTGAACATCTTTATTTATCCCTCATAAGGAACCCATGTTCCTATTTATCCAAATAGCTACTGAATCCTCTTAATGTTTGTAACCTCTGTCCCCAAAATCACAGGAATCCATTCTCTCCTGTATGTCTAGTACCACTATTTTGGTCAAAATGTTCGTTATCTAGACTTTCTAATTTCCTTAGGTCTTCATTTTGTCTCTTTTCCCTTGTCTCCGTCCTCACTGGGCAGCAATAAGATTAAAATGTAAATCTGGGTAGGTTTCCCTTACCTTAGAAGGACCCCCAATCCTGATAGAACTGAATTCAGACTTTTCATCTTGGCGTATAAAGTCTTCCCCGCACAGCCCCTCCCCTCTTCCATTATCCTCTCTTGCTTCTTCTAAACATCATATGAACAGAACACAGTGCCTGAGAGCACCCGACACACTACCGCAGTGCCCCTTCGTACAAGGCCTTTCTTTTCAGTCTGAGAGTCTGTTTCCTCCTTTAGAAAAAGGTAATGATGATATTACCAGGTTTGCAATGTTGCTATCAGGATTAATGAGATGATATTAGTAAGGTGCTTAGTATATTGCTTCACACATGGCACTTGCCACACTCAAAATGCCTGGAGCTTCTCCATCCTCTCCAGATACTCATCGGTGCTAATTTCCTTTGCTGGGTCTTTGCGATGGTTCCTACCCAACACATTCTACCCATCTGAAAATGCTCACATCAAATGCCATCTCTTTTGGGGAGCTTTCCAGAACCCCTGGGTTCTGAGTAATGTCCTCTGTGGATGGAGGACATGGTAGCATGATTCTCTTATCAACTCAACAGATTTTTACCGGGAGCACACTTGTGTGCCAGCAACTATTATGACCCCAGGGATAGACCAGTGAAAAGAGTTTGCCGCCCCCGGGGAGCGCACATTCAGGTGTGGAGAGGCAGGGAAGGAAGGGAGAAAACAAAGGAATGCACGAGGTATCTGAGAGAGCGCAAATTTCATTACACTGCAGGGAATTAAACAGAAGGGTGTGAAGGCCAGTGACCTGGCATGGAGGCCATGGTACAGAAGGCAATCAGGGAAGAGTCCCTTGAGTTTGTAAATATGCCAAGACTCGATGAGCAAGAAGGAATTGCTGGCAAATGCAAAGGGTTGGTAATGAATCTGAGTGTGTATTGACCCAGGAACCCACTGTGATTGGAATGGACAGAACAAAGGCTAGAGAGACACAATGAATCTGTTGACTCGCTTCCAGTTTGTAATCCAGTCAAGCACTAGAAGATGCACGACCTGGGAGGCGTGACTCAGTTCCAGATACACAAGGACTGCATCGCCTCTGTGTTCTGTCTTATGATAAGAAAATCTCTACCGGAAACAGGGAAAGTAATTCTGGTCTGTGATTATAGACCTTTGGAGAAATGTCTCTTCAAGTCCTTTGCCCATTTTGTAAATTGAGTTGTTTGGCTTTTCGTTGTGGAGTTGTAAGCATTTTTCTCTATATATTCTAGATATTATTAAACCCTCAGGCAGGTCCTTTAGGGTTATCTTCTAAATATATTGCTCCTGTGGTTAATAACAGTAATAGAACTGTGACTAATGAAAGAAAATGTCAACAAAAGTGTACTGAGGAGTACATCTGTGTGTCAAGCGCATTGCCATTTGCTTTAGTTGCAAATGGAAACATGTACTTGATTTCGAAAGAGTGCCATATTGAAAGTTATAGTGAAACGAACCTTATTTCGCAGTTAAGTACCTGAGAGTCAAAGAGCCAGTCAAGGAAAGAGGAATATAGTCAAAGAAAAACAGTGTCTGGGAATTATCTTTAAAAATGAAAATATTCTATTGTAGGGATACACAACAATTTGTTTATCCATCCATCTATTGATGGACATTGGGGCTGTTTCCCCATATTGGGTATTATGAATAACATTAGCCTAAACATTCATGTGAAGTTCCTGTGTGGGCATATGTTTGCATTTCTCTTGTGTACGAACTCAGGAATGAAAGTGCTGAGTCACACAGTAAATTTATGCTAACTGCTTTGAGGAGCTAACAAACGATTTTGTCTGCACCATTTAATATTCCCACCAGTAATGCGCAAAGATTCCTATTTTTTCACATCCTCATACACACTTTTTAGTTTCTGATTTTTATTAAAAAAATTAAAGATACTGTAGTTGGTGTGAGGTTGTATCTCGTTGTGGTTTGATTAGTGTTTCCTTAATCAATGATATTTGAACCACCTTTCATGCCCTCATTGGCCATTCGTAGATCTTTGGAGAAATGTGTGTTCAAGTCTTTTGCCCATTTTAAAAATTGGGCTGCTTGTTTTTTTGTTGTTCTTTTGAGTTCTGTTGAGTTGTAGTTCTTTACATATTCCAGATAATAAACCCTCAGGAAGGACCATGGAGAGAAGGCAGCTGAGAAGATCCCAGGGGATGAGGGTAGGGAAGGGTGGGGAGGGATTACTTAATGAGTATGGGATGTTTGGGAGTATGGGTGACAAAAATGTTTTGAAAGTAAGAGCTGGTGGTAGCCAAACATTGTGGATGTGCTAATTGCACACTTTAAAAAGGTTAATTGAGGGGCTCCTGGGTGGCTCTGTCAGTTAAGTGTCGGACTTCAGCTCAGGCCATGTTCTCAGGGCTCCTAAGTTCGAGCCCTGAATCAGGCTTCACACTGACAGCTCAGAGCCTGCTTGGGATTCACTCTCTCTGCCCCTCCCTCACTCTCTCAAAAATAAACAAACTTTAAAAAAAGGTTAATTGCATATTAGATGAATTTTACCTTAATAAAAACTTCATATAAAAATGAAAGATGGGGGAAGGGTTCAGTAAGTGATCAAAGAGATTTATACACATTGAATTTTCCTGTATGATGAGATCATTTCTTTTGATAAATTGATTGTGTGATTCAGCTTTATTATCTCTTATGCAGGGAAGTTTATTTACTACTTAAGCCTTACCCGCAGGGACCACAGATGCATAGAGCTTCATACTTTCCAACCTGCGAAGTTCTATTCATTCTTTTCTTTTTTAAAGATTTTGCTTATTTATTTACTTATTTTAATTTTTAAATGTTTATTTATTTTTGAGAGAGAGAGAAAGAGTGAGAGACAGAGGGCGAGCAGGGCAGGGGCAGAGAGAGAGGGAGACACAGAAT
This sequence comes from Proteles cristata cristata, assembly GCA_017311185.1. NCBI lineage: Eukaryota > Metazoa > Chordata > Mammalia > Carnivora > Hyaenidae > Proteles > Proteles cristata. The sequence continues at coordinate 313,986 of JAESUZ010003863.1, forward strand.
CCGAAGCAGGCTCCAGGCTCTGAGCTGTCAGCACAGAGCCCCATGCAGGGCCTGAACTCATGAACTATGAGATCATGATGTGAGTCAAAGTCAGATGCTTAACTGACTGAGCCGCCCAGGCTCCCCGTAAAGATTTTATTTTTAAGTCATCTCTACACCCAGTGTGGGACTCGAACTTAAAACCCCAAGATCGGGAGTGACCAACTGGGCCAGCCAGGCACCCCTCTGTTTGTTCTTGTAGACCCAGCTCAAATTAGGCTGGAAGGCAGTTCCTGAGCACAATCCACAGCTTGCTAAACTCTTCAGAATTAAATAAGTTGATTTCAGGTATGAATCATGGGTCGTGCTCAGAATAAATGATGTTGACTAATGCAGCAGAGAAACTTGAAATCTCGGCGTTTCAGCCCACCTAAGGCTTATTACTTGCTCTCTTTAAATTTGATTCAGTTTCAAACAAAACAAAACAAAACAAAATTTGAAAAACAGATGATGGATGGATTGAACAATGGGTAGAGGATTTAGAGCACTGATATGTGATTAGGCAGGTATAATAAGGTGTCAATGACAGACTCGAGGTGATGGGGTGTGTGTGCACTCACTGTAGACTTCTTCCACCTTCGTGTTTTTTGAAAAATACCTTAATAAATTGTTGGGGAAAATGTCATGTGGGTCAGGTGGCCCTCCACTGTTATGTCATCACACTGTGTGTAAAGTGTGGGCCCAGGAGACCGTGAAGTAGAGAGAGGCATTAGGAGTGTTACTGAGTGTTGGCCACCTTGCCTAGAATTGATGCACATCGCTTGGCCTCTGAATGTCAGAGAACTTGCACTGAGTGGCTTTTTCATGTCATTTGGGTCAAACAGACACTCACTGGTCTAGTTGTCAATGGCCTATTGCGGTATATCTTGGATAAGCAGAGTGTCCTCTATGAACATATAAAACAGAAGCCCTTTCCGGAACATGTGAGCTGAGCGGAGTGTTTTGGGAGAGTCACAGGGGGAGAATCATCTGATGTCCCTCGCAGAGGCAGGCTCGTCTTAAAACTGAGGGGCGAGAGGGTGGCTTCAGGGAAGTGAAAGGACTTCAGGGTGGCTGGGGACAATGCAAGTGACAGAACCAGAGAATGAAGAAGCAAAGAGATGCTGGCTCACCCACGGTCTCCTGGGCCACATTAAAATTCTGCGACCCCCAGGCCCTCTTTTTAGGGCAAACCCAAACCATGTGACGAGCCTGCTGAGCACTCTCACACCCAAGGCCTCAGAGACGTAAGCCTCTCGGGTACTAAAATCCAGTGTCTTTCACACCCACTGTTTCTCCCACATGTCTCTGGCAGTAGCTGTGTCTGGGCTCCGTCCAGCTCTCCTGACAGAAGGCAGAAGCACACAGTCTTCCAGCCTGGGCCCGGAACATTCCTTCTTCCCTTCAGAGAGCATTGCAGCGGGAGACATCTAATTTTACAGATCATGGTTTTGGAGGGGGAAAATGTCCCCCCAGAAGCAAATGGGAGATCATTCACTTCCGGCGAGATGGAAATGTCAAGGCAGATGGGTCAGGCCCCGGGCTGGGTTCCAGTCCACCCACAGAGCTGGGAAATCCAGCACCTCTTGTCCCCGGCCATCTTAACCATTGTGCAGAATGGAAGTTGGCAAACACTCCCCGCTGGAATCGTTCTCACCTCAGAGGCATTTCTCATGCTTTGTCTGCCTGCCCTTCACCCCAACTCTTCTGGGATAACCCCTACATACACTTCAGCTTCAATGTCACCTCTGGAACCTTCTCTGAACCCAAGATGACTCAGGGGACCCTACCCTGTGTTTTCAGGAGTGTGTTTTAATACAGTGTAATCAAAACACTTGTCGCACTGCTTCATAATAACTGTTTTCATTGTTTTATGTACGTCTATCAAGCCTGGGTATTCGTGAGGCCAAGGTAAATGTATATCGTGTTTCCATCTTATTTTCTATTTTCCCCCAGCACCTGGAATGCCATGTGATGCATGAACAGTGCTTGGTAATTTTCCATTAATGAATGAATATAGGAACAAATGAATGAATGGAGTTATAAGAGCCTGCAGTCTCCCTCTTGTTAAGTCTTTTCCCCTAAATTACCCTCACTTTTTAAGACCCAGTGCCTAGAAGAATCAAAGTCAGGACTAGGAAGTCCTCATAACAGTAAGTGAGTGGTTCCCAAATTTGGTCGGTGGGATGGTCCCTCCATGAAGAAGGACGGATCTGTAAGTGGATGAAGTGAGGGCCGAGGGACAGGGTGCAGTTTACACAAGGCTAGGCTGGCTCAGTTCTCACAGGTGTGAGAGAGAGAATGAGAGTGCAGATCATATGTTCTATCTGGCCTCCTTTGGTCTGGAGCAGTTTCTCAGCCTTTGTGTTTCATGGCATTGACTTTTTAAAAAATGTTTATTTTTGAGAGAGAGAGAGAGAGAGAGAGAAGATCCGAAGCAAACCTCAGGCTCTGAGCTGTCAGCACAGAGCCTGACACGGGGCTCAAACTCAGGAACCGTGAGATCATGACCTGAGCTGAAGTGAAGAGTCAGTCGCTCAACCGACCGAGCCACCCAGGCGCCTGTTCCTCCTCTAACTTTCACTGAACTGGATAACTTTGTTGAGATGTACTGCGCACTGCTGCGTGTTTAGCAGTGTCTCTGGCCTCAAAATGCTCATGGCCCCTCCCCGGCCAGGTTGTGAAAACCAAAATTGCCTTCAGACCTGGCCCAGTGACCCCCTGGGGGTGGGGTGGTGCAGAATTGCCCTCGGCTGAGAACCACAGACTGAGCACCAGCCTACAGACAGAATGTGCATTGTTATAGTGCACATCTGTCGATTTTGCTCACCTAGGATCCGTTTTCTTTCCTGTAAGTAAAACAAAAACAAATGACCACCACCACACCACACCAAAATAATGGATAAAAAGCCACTACTCTGATTTTCCTCTTGTTAATGATTTTGCACCTTTCCCCCCGGGGACTGTTTGGCTTATGTGGGGTTGACGACACCCCTAGGGAACAGAAGCCCACTTCCTGCCGGAAGTTCAGAGAACATGGTAGGCCTGGGGCTGTTGGCAGCCATTTTGTCCACATGAGGAAAAAGTTCACCTGAAATGGGTCTAACGCAGAGGAAAGCAGTTCTGACGTGGTCATTTTTCTGAAGATGTCATCTGAGCCTTTGGATTAAGCCTGATCTAAAACTGAATTAACCCAGGGCTTTTAGTCACATGAATGCAGAAAGTGCCTTTTGGCCACAGTCCGAGTTGGTTCTCCATCTCGGAAAGAGATGGAGCTGGAAAGAGACTTTACTTTTCACTTACAATGCCCACCTTCTCTGAGTTCTTCCTCAGAGAAAATAACATGGGAATCCGGTCTCTTTTTCATGAGCCAACTTTACCCATTTTTTTGAAAGCACTGAAACAGGTGAGTTCGCCAAGGTCTGAGCTCCCTGACCCATGGGCTGCCAACTGTGTGTCGCCATTTTCCATAATTCTCCCAGAATGATCTTTGTAAAGGCCAGGGCTATTCTTGCCTCCTTTCTGTTTTATAGCATTTGATAGCTTCCATTGTCTCCAAGATGCGTCCCCACTCTAGCGTCGGACACTCAGGACCTTTCCAGCCCGGCCCCGATGACACTGCAAGACCAGGGTTGACTGTGCAAGTCTTTCCCATGAGCCCCCAGGGCATCTGTGAGATCCCAGGGAGGGGGGTGTCCAGCCCAGGGCCAGGCGTGGTGCAGGCCTGCAGGGAATGTTTGTCGAGTGGGTAAACGCACTGAGAGAGCTGTAGCATTCCTGCTGTGTGTTGGGGGGGGAGGGGGGGGACAGGGGGGGGGTGATGTTTGTCCCCAGATGGGTGGTCCAGCTCCAGACTCTTGCTGGATGCATTTCCCTCAGTGACGAGATGAATGACAAGGAGCCAAGGGAGTTCCCCTGCCTGGCACCGGCACATGACCCTGCCTCCATTGGGTGGAAGGAGGCCCCTGACGGTCCCCTCCACCAGCCCCGTAAAGACCATCAGATATCCAGCCTGGGAAGCAAACCACCGTTAAGACCACAAGCAGAATCTGCCTGTGCCTGTCCTCCTGAAATTCCCACAGTCTGGCTCAGTTCTGGGCCCCAGAACATTCTGGAAAAATCTCGTTTACAAGCCTTGCCACTTGAAACTATGATTATTTGATGCTCTTCTGCCTCAAGCACCGAAGCTTACGCTCCCCACTGGGAGGTACCTTGTTCGGTGCCCAGAGCACAGCTCACTCAGGCCCATTCGTGCCGTTGAAAAAAACTAACAGAAGGATGAACGCGTGCCCTTTGGAAATAATAAAGGACACAGACTTCAGATGCAGGCAGATGTAGGTTCAAATCTTGACTGATGGGCTGTGTCCTTCTGGCTAAGTTGCTCAGCCTCACAGCTTCTATTTTTCTGCTCCTACGATGGAAATACTGTATCTTGCAGGTCTGTTCTGAGAAGAGGATTTGCATGTGCGTGTATTCAAAAGGCCTTGGTCAGGTTTGGGCCCAGAACGGGTGCTATACAGTCTAGTTTCTCTGTTTTCTTTTGTTTGTACATCACTCCATGCAAAGCATGGTAGTAACGGTCTGCATAATTTTTCTCCTATAATTAGCAACCCACCTTACCCCCACTCAGAGATATATGCTCTGGTTCCCATGGTAGAGAAGAAAAGCACAGCAAGGTGAAGAGATACATTCACCCACCCAGCAGGTGGAAGGGTCAGGGCTTGAATGTCAGACATTAAAGCAACAGTGAGGGCTCTCTCTCTCTGCCCCTCAGAATTTCCCAGAGTGGACGCTCATGCTTCTGTCAGTGGATGAGCTGTGTTCATGGCCACCGTATTTATTTTAGTAATTGGGTGTTGATTTTAACGTGTTTCAGGAAAAAAATATGTAAGCGACCCAGCAAACATGTGGTTCATGGATCCTGAGCTGAGTAGGAGACTAAGAGAGGTATGTGGGTAAAAAGGAGAAAAGAAAGGTCACTCAGGTTAGGGGAAGTATAAGAAGATTGGAGTAGCTGGGTCGAATGATTAAGAGACAGGCCCTACCCCTTCTCAGCTCTGTGACCTTAGGCAAGTTACTTAAACTCTTTGTCTCTAGTTTCTTCACTTGCATTTGAGAAATGGAAATCATGGTGCTTAGCATAGAGAATTGTGAATTCAAATGAGTTAATACATGCTAACCACTTACTACACGTTCAGTAAGTGGCGTTGCTATTATTGCATAAATATTATGCTATTAATAATATCATTGGGGCACCTGGGTAGCTCAGTCGGTTGAGTGTTTGACTCTTGATTTTGGCTCAGGTCGTGATTCCATGGTTGTGGGTTTGAGCCCCGTGTGGGACTCCATGGTTAGCATGGAGCCTGCTTAAGAGTCTCTCTCTGTCTCTCTCTCTCCCACTCCTCCTGTGCTCCTCTCCCTCCTTCATGCAGATGCTCTCTCTCTCTGTCTCTAAAAAGTAAAATATCATTATTATTATAGCACAGATAGTGGGCTTCATGGAGAAAGTCTGGCCACATGTGGCTTTTACTCTTTGTCTTCAGCAAGTAGCGCTTTAACTTCAGACATGGGTCCTTCTCCCCTTGCTAACTTGATGAATCACTCAACTTCTGTTTATTTCAGTCCTGGATTTTTAAACCGGGATTCAGAATTGCACCTGTCTTCTTTTTGTACCATTTGAAACATAAAGAACTTAACGTTGAGCCTAATGTATGTCAGTCAGTTCTCGATAAATCTATTTGTCATGTTTATTGTGGATTTTGCACTCATCATCTCTGTCATTGAGACAGAGAAGATGAACTGTAATGAAGTACAGGACACAGAGGTTCTCCCTCAGTAGAATCCAAGGAAATCCATCAAGTCAACTTTGTGGCTTACATGGATGTGTGTTTACATGTCTGTGTGTGTGTGTGTGTGCGTGTGTGTACCAGGTACACACACATTCACAGACACACTGCTTATGCTCATTAAAGTATACATTTTATACAATATATAAATAGCAATGCAAGTCAACTCTCCCTTTTAGAAAGCAAAGTTAAAAACATATATATAGGAGTGCCTGGGTGGCTCAGTCAGTTAAGCATCTGACTTCAGCTCAGGTCATGATCTCACAGTCCATGAGTTCAAGCCCCGTGTTGGACTCTGTGCAGACAGCTCAGAACTTGGAGCTTGCTTCAGATGCTGTATCTCCTCCTTTCTCTGCCCCTCCCTCACTTGCACATGGTCTTTCTCTCCTTCAAAAATAAACATTTAAAAAAATCTTTTAAACATACATACATACAAATTGATACACATGCACACACACACATGCATTTACATATGTCCTTGAAAAATTGTGTAGATGTAATTCAAGAAAAAAAAATCTATGTGCAAATACTTTCACTACAGTGCTATCTGTAATAGTCGTCTCCTTCTCTTCTGGTTCATGAAACCCGTCTGATAAGCCCCTCGCTCTACCCCACTGGGGGGAAAAGTCCCCCAAGAGAACATTACATAAATCAGCTGGTCTTGCCTTGGGGGACAGGTGTCTGTCATTTTCCTATGCATTAAATAGAGGGAGGTGTCAATTGTGCTTTGGAGATTCCTGACATTCTCATGGCCATGAGGAGGCCAGCACAGTGTCTGGGAAGGCTGTCTCTTGAGGTGAAGTCATTTATTTTTTAATGTTTATTTTTGAAAGTGAGAGAGAGCAGGCAAGAGCATGGGGAGGGGCAGAGAGAGAGAGGGAGACACAGAACCCAAAGCAGGCTCCAGGCTCCAAGCTGTCAGCACAGAGCCCGACACCGGGCTCGAACTCATGGACTGTGAGATCATGACCTGAGCTGAAATCAGACGCTTAACTGAGCCACCTGATTGAGCCACTCCGAGTGGCTGAGTCAGCACAGAGCCCGACGCGGGGCCCCGAACCATGAATGATGAGATCATGACCTGAGCTGAAGTTGACGCTAAACCGACTGAGCCACCCAGGCCCCCCCTGGTGAAATGAATCCCAGGAACTGATGGGAGACCAGGAATCTATGTCCTCTTCCTCTCTCCAGCGCTAAATGGTGATAGGACGATGGTGGTCCTTATTCTTTGGTCCTGAGGCACATGTCACGGGCTCAGATTAGGAAGCTGCCAGTGAATTGGAAAATTGGGACATGATGGAATGGAGACTCGAAAAGTGCTGAAGGGAAAGGACTTGGGTGAATTACAAGGATAGGTGATTAGATCGGGTAAGGCCAGGCTGCTCCATCACAGAGGCTCCGAATTAAAGTGTCTTAGACAAAGTGGAGTCTTGTTTTTCTCTCCCAGAACAGCCCTGTGATAGCCAGGTGGTACCCAGGCTGGGCCGTGGCTGGGCTACACCTCAACGTGAAGCTTCCTCTTGTGGTCCACATCTGCTGCCCCATGTTTCTCCTGTCAAGTATGGAGCAGCTAGAGATAAGAGGGGCCGCTGCCCATGAGCTTAGCATTGGCTCGTTCATAGTCCCATGACCGCACATAGCTGCAATGGAGGCTGGGAAGTGTGTCCCCCTGAGGCTCTATTATGGGGAAAGAAGAAATGGGGGGAAATGACTAGCAATCTATTTCAAATAGAGAGAGAAAGCCAGTATCTGACGCTGGGATTTTATGAGGCTTCTGTTCAGGGTCTTTTTTTTTTTTTTTTTTTTTAATGTTTTTTATTTATTTCTGAGAGAGAGAGAGAAAGAGAGAGAGAGACAGCGTGAGCAGGAGTGGATCAGAGAGAGAAGGAGACACAGAATTAGAAACAGGCTCCAGGCTCTGAGCTGGCTATCAGCACAGAGCCCGACGTGGGGCTCGAACCCATGAACCGTGAGATCATGACCTGAGCCGAAGTCGGACACTTAGCCGACTGAGCCACCCAGGCATCCCTGTTCAGGGTCTTCTTAAAGGCTAGTCACTCAGCTAACCCCAAGTGCCAAGGCAGGCTCTTACTTGGTGATGATATTCAATAATATTTAAGCATCTCACCTGCTCCTGGTACTATTATAATGGAAGACACCAATCGGGAGGCTTGCATTCTGGTTCCTGTTCTAGCATTTATGGCCCCCCAAATGCTGAGCCAGGTGTAGTGAATATCTCATGGTTTTTGTCTTCTGGAACTGAATCTTCCCCTCCTTCCTCTGGCAGCCCTGTTTTTCCCTCTGGGAATTATTCCTGCTGTATTTTCAGGACTTACTCCACAGGTCTTTGGACCCGGGATCGGGTATGAGGCTTAAGGCCGGCCAGTCAGTGCATTTCTCCAGCAGAGGTGATTATGATTGATTCAGGGACGAGCATATGGTATGAGACGGGCAGGGCAATGAGACATAATCCAGATCATTTTGATGGAGTTGTGTGAGACACGCTCTCATTCTGCCAGGGTTGCTAACGAGATAAAATGCCAACTCTGAGTCATTAGTGGTCATTTTAGCCATGATAGAAGAGAAACCACTTGAGAATGAAGGAGAACTGAGAGATGAAGAGAGATTATGACACGATGCCGAGCCCCTGGATCCAGCCATGCCTGAAGTCATTAATCCTGGAATTAGTTTCATGAGCAGTGAATCCCTGTTATGGCTGTTGCTAGTATGAATTAAGAACTTGGGATAAGAATAATTCTAATATATCACATTCCAAGTCTTAGACTTTGTATCCCGCCTTGTTCTCGGATGTGGCTACACAGTAGAATATCTAGGGAGCTTTATAAAAAGAAATATAGATACCCTAAACAGTTTTAGTTCAGCCAGTTTGAAGAGAGCCTTACCGTATATTTTTAAAAGCTTCCCAGGAGTTTCTTGGGAACAACTAATTACTCCATGCTGCCTACCAATATGAGTATTGCTGTGTGACTTTGGAAAATAGGTGACCTCTCTGGGCCACTTTTTTAAAAACCTTAAAACAGAGAGAGATCAGCTGATTTTTAAGGGACTTTCCTACCCTAAAAGATTGCCACGATGACACTCTGTCAAGCCCCCACCTTTTCTGCTTCTAATTTGCTGCACACACATACGTCCCCCACCCTGTTGGGAACAAAGACAGTGGAGCAGTGCACCTCTGAGGCTTTGGCCCACTCTCCATGATGCTCCTGCCTCCCTAGCAAGCCCTGGCAGGTGTGAGCCGAGGAAGACACAGGCCCTGTTTGAAGCATCGTGATAACAGAAGCGGAGAGACAGGCCGAGGAGAAGAAACAGAAATATTGATCTCCGGAGCTGACAGGCTTTGCGGGAGGATCCGAGAGGGTGGGGAAGGGTGAGCAAGGACCGAAAGGTTTCTGCTTTCCCTGTGCTAGATTCTGCCGCAGCAGAGCCTTGATTAAAACATTTTCTCCAGTTCGCCCTATCCCAGGATTCCAGCCTCCACAGGCTCTTTCGGACACAATAACTCTTGAAGTTCAAGGGGCCTGCTGTGACCCGAGCACACGTGGTGTCTGCGGTCTCTGTGCCCTTAGCCGGCCGGCTTTTGTGCCTGGGCTCCCTGCCTCCCTCTGGGTCTCGGGAATGATTGCCCTCGTTCCAGACCCAGGGCAAGCCGCCTTTCCCCGGGAACCTGCCTCGGGCTGGAGAGCAGAGTTGTCTGCCCCTCCCTCTGCGAGGCTTCAAAGGCCGGGTCGAGGTCTAGTGATTTCTATCCTCAGGTTATAATTATTTGGTCACGTGCCTCCCCTCCCCGGCTGATCACGTGCCTCCCCTCCCGGGCTCACAGAGGGCTCTGTATGCCCAGGATGAGGTCCGTCTCTTATGGAATGAATGAACAGAAGAACCGATTAGAGGTGAAATGAATAGACCGGCTTTATCATAGCCGCCCGATCGTGGCCTTCAGATGTGTTGGTGGGAGTCCGTTTAGAACGTGTTACACGCAGGTCGGCTTCCCAATGCGTGATTTCGGTTTTTTTGCATAGTTATCGTTTTGAAGACCCTCTAGAACGATTCTTGGTCATGAGTTGGCATTGGGATTATCCGGAGGCTGGTTAAAACACGGAGTCCTGCGCCTCCCACTCAGGGATTCTAACAGCAGATCTGAAGGGGCCGAGGTTCTGCATCACTGACAGGCTCCCCAGTGAGGCTGACGAGCTGGTGTGGGGTCCCACTTGGAGAATCACTGCACAAGGTGCTATTACGCTAGTTTAGGGTCTTTGAAATGGCTAGGACTGTTGTCCCTACACCCAGTTTCTCCGGAGCCCTGTCTTTTGAGCTCTCCTGTGGCTTTCTGTCAGGTTATTGCTCACTTCCGCGGGTGATGCCAGAAGTTTCCTTCGGGCCATCCTGCCGTGATCCCTCACCATGATACCCCGTTGCATCATGCGTGGCAGCGAGGTGCATTGGGCTCAGTAGTGGGGGAACTCACTGTAAAAGAAGAGGCCAGAACTGGTCCCCAGGGGTGTGGCGGAGCTGGGTCGTTGGTGAGATGGTATCAACAACAGAGAGCCTTCTGGCTGTTCTTTGGCTCTGTGGTTCTTCCCGTGGCTGCCCATAGAGTCCCCAGAGAAGCCTGCACAACACCAGTGCCCTGGCCCCGCTCTAGACCAATGGCACCACCATCACCGGGGCTGGAGCACAAACCCAGTTATGTTATGGAGTTTCCCAGGTGACTCCAGTGGGCGGCCAGGATTGACAGTCTCTGCTAGGATCTCTATAGCTCCCCAGCCCAGTCTCCATCTCCGTCCTTGACTTTGGGCGTGGTTTGGTCACCTACCTTAGCTGTACCTGTTCTGCGGTCTCCCTTCTTCTTACCACGGATCCAAGTCCAGGACAAAATGACCTCTCCTTGTCTGGGCTTCTCCAATGGGTTCTGGGTAGCATCCACAGGGGCGGAAAGAGGCTTCCGTTTGACCCCTCTCCTCCATCTAAAGCAACCAGGCCAGGCCCTCATGTCGTCAGATGCTACCATTTTACCCTATTTTATTTCCACAGTAACGTTGACTGCACTCTAGAAGTATCTGATACGTCTATGTGTGTGTTTATGGAATCTCTCTCTCTCTTCACCAGAGTGTAAGCTTCATGGGGACAGACCTTCTCTGCCCCTTACCACCCCCAGGGCACAGCGCAGTGCCTGTTAGGTGGTAGGTGCTGAATGCCTATCTATTTCTGTGTCAGGTGGATTAATTTGGCGATCCCAGTGCTCCTTTTTACCGCACAAAGTCGTGTGGGCCACAGGAGTCTCAGTTCTTCCAGAGGAAACCAAACCTTGAAGACCCGGCTGAAATACTAGCTCCCCCTCCTTCGTGTTCTGATCAAAATAGAGCTTAGACTTCATAGCTGAGAATATAGCTCAGACTCGTCTATGCTAAATACTAAAAAGGGTGGCCACCCGTGGCTTTGCTACCCTTACCCTCTGCAGCCTGGTTTCTAGAATGTTCTGCAAATGCTTCCTTCCCTCCCAAGAGCAATTTTGGACATGAACAGCTTTTGAAAGACTTTTTTTATTTAGGAGCCACTTGACAAGCATGGAGGAAAACATAAAAGGATAAGGAGGTCTGAAATAAGATTGTGTGTGTGTGTGTGTGTGTGTGTGTGTGTGTGTGTGTGCACGCATGCATGTGTACATATGAATGTACCATGGTGCTAGGTATATATGAAAAAGGATTATGTACAAGAAAAAGAGGGTGTTTTGTATAAACAGAAGAATTAATTGAGGCCTAAGTTCATTGTAGGAACTCAAAACAGTATTACTGAATGAATGAATGAATGAATGAGTGAATGAATGAATAACGAATGAATGGAGAAAGCAATATGAAGGAAGAAGTTCCAGATCTTTACAGTGGACTTAAGAGGTGAGAGAAATAACAAGGATGAATCATAGGATGATCTAGAAGTTCTTAAAGGAGGTCTTACTTGAGAGAACAAGATGAAAGAGGGGAAAGGAGAACTCTGGGCCCCAGTTTTAGATCCCTGCTCTGGCCCCTTCCATCTCCATTCAAGCTCACGTTAGGTCCACTCATCCTCACCTGAAAATAAATACTAGCTTCAATCCACAGTGAGTGGTACCTAGGACGACTCTTGGTCGTGCACAAATGGCCATAGATTCATTCCTTCCGTCCCCTTCTTCCTTTGCAGTGTGACTTTGTCAGTCTTCCCATTGAGAGATGGGGTCTACTTCTGTACCCTTGAATCTAGGTTAGCCAATGTGATGTGTTTGGCTAAAGGAATATTAGTAAATGGGATGTAGGTAGAGTCTTAAATAACACACTGGCAATGAGGCTTACTCTCTCTTTCTGTCTCTTTCTGGCTTAACTGGGTCCCTTGCTCCGGGCCTGAATGGTTGCAGTGAAGATATTGCCCAGGACTACAGTCAGCAAAAGACCTCCCTTTATAGGAATCTTGCAATTCCTCATGATGGTAACACTGAAGGCTTCAGTTTATTGCTGGCTGTTGACTGGAGGCCACCCTCAGCTTCTAAAGGCCACCTTCAGTTCCTGGACATGTGAGCCTACTCATAGGTAGCCTACAACATGGTGACTCGCTCATCCAAAGCCAACAGGGGGTCAGAGAGAATCCAGCAAGACGAACACGACAGCCTTAGCACATGACCGTGTCCACATCACCACGTAGACCCCATCACCCTTGCCGTAGTCTATTGGCTAGAAGCAAGTCACAGCTCGTGCCTACACTCAACGGATAAGATTATGTGAGGGTGCGACTCTCCAGAGGCAGGGGCAACCAGCAGGAGCCACAGCCTATGAGGTTAACCTCAGCATACTGACCTGCAAAGGACTGCTGCCTCATGTGCTCTTCGAGCAAACACGTATTGAGTGCTTTCTGCGTGGCAGGTGCCGGGGGTACGGCAGGGAGCCGCGTCTCAGGGAGGGACTGATTCTGAAAAGGACCAGCTTCCTGTCACTGTGAGCACTTAGGCGTTTATTCCAAGAGGCCAGGGGAGCATTGGAGAGTTTTAAATAGAGGAAAAGTGGGGTCTCCCTGGCGCTTTAGAACCGGGGCTATGGTCGACTCTGATTGCAGACTTCAGGGAAGACATAAGGCTGCTGTGTCTTCGTGGGAGATGAGGAAGGGGGCCATCGACAGGCCACAGGAATCCAGAGAGCCAGTGAGGAGTTACCTACTTCCCAACCAGGGACTGCTCCTGTCTCTCTCACCTGCTGGGTGGAGGGTGAGCACCTTGCCTAACTTTTTGTCCCGTCAGGGCAACTGAATCTGCCAGTGACACCCTGCTTTGGATGCTTGGACTCCCTTCTGAATCATCACCACCAGCCTTTCGATTTGCTCTTCCCTATAGCTTGGACTCAGGCAACAAGCAGTTAAGTGCAGTGGTAAAAGCTCGTAGCCTTTGGTGTCCAGAAAATCCAGGATGGAATCTAGTAGTTAGTCAGTTACTGCCCGGATGAGCCTTATTTTCCTGTGTGCAAACTGGAGGTGATAGTACTGACTCCCCGGGATTGTATATGGGGCCAAATCATTCTTTCAAAACCCTCCTGGACCCACACCCATCTTCTCCCTCCTTCCACGCGATGCCTGCCCGACTTGCCGTACCGTTGAGCAAGGTTGCCTTGCTCTGACCGTTCCCTCTCCATTTCCTCAATTTGCGATGATGGAAGCTTGTGGCAACGTAAGGGAGCCACGTGGGCTGTGGCTGCTTTTGAAACACCTTGGCAGCTTTTCCAGCGTCTGAGCCAGTCACTCCCCACCCCCACCCCACCCCCTGCCACTTCTTCTCCAAGGGCACAGAATGCAAATCCAGCTGCAGCCTGACAGAGCTGTCACTCTGCTTGGAGCCAGTGTGACTGGAAGGTCTCAGGGAGGTTGAGAGAGGCCAGGAAAAAGCTACAGAAAGTAACAGAATCAAGGCCCTGCTGTCACCGGATGTGGCCGGTGCCACGGGCGCCCGTGAAAATGCCCTAGCAAGCATCCCTGCTCCAGAGCAAAATGCCAAGTAAGAGAAATCTCCACGCAGATGGGAAAGACACTGAACTGACAGTGAATTACCTGAGACCACACTTAGGTCTTGCCTGGCTCTCTGACTTCCATTTATTTCTTTATGTTTCATTATTAAGCACAGTTTTTTAAGGTTTATTTTTTTAATGTTTATTTATTTTTGAGAGGGAGGGAGAGCACAAGTGGGGGAGGGGCAGAGAGAGACAGAGAGAGAATCCAAGGTAGGCTCATGCTCTGAGCTGTCATCCCAGAGCCTGACACAGAGCTGGAACCCACAAACTGTGAGACCATGACCAGAGCCAAAGTTGGATGCTTAGCTGACTGAGCCACCTAGGTGTCCCATATGTTTATTTATTTTTGAGAGAGAGTGAGAGAGAGAGAGGAACACACAGAATCTGAAGAAGGCTCCAGGCTCTGAGCTGTCAGCACGGAGCCCCATGCGGGGCTCAAACTCACAGACTGTGATATCGCAACCTGAGCCAAAGTCGGATACTTAACCCACTGAGCCACCCAGGGACCCCCCAACCTTAAAAAAAATTTTTTTAAACAATGCAGAAAGGTATAGAAAAAAAAAAACCAACTTAAAATCCAGTTATCAACAAGAAGCATATTTTATAGAGCATCTTCTTGGGTCTGCTGCTGTGTTAGCAACTTTACGGTAGGAAAACAACTGTATGAGAAAGACTGATCTAATTACTGAGATTCTTTTTTTTTTTTAATGTTTATTTATTTTTGAGAGAAAGACACACACAGCATGAGTGGGTAGGGGCAGAGAGAGAGAGAGAGTGATACAGAATCTGAAGAATCTCCAGGATCTGAGCTGTCAGCACAGAGCCTGACGTGGGGCTCAAACTCATGGACCGTGAGATCCTGACCTGAGCGGAAGTCTGCTGCTTAACTGACTGAGCCCCCCAGGTACCCCTAATTACTGAGATTCTAAGACAAAGAAGAACTCATCAGGTGCTTGAGGGCAATTCTTATAAAGCAGAGGGCTAGTACATTAAACTTAGATTTTTCTGAGCTGTCCCTGGAAGCCCAAAAGAGATCAAGTGTCAGGCAGGAAGGCGTTAACTGGAAGAGGTTTCAGCCAAATGCTGCTGGTGACAGTCAGATCTATATTTTTATTTCCTCTGATGATGTTAATTAGGCTCATCATAATTACAAAGAAAGTGGTCTTGTAGAGAGATGGGAGTTTGATGTAAGGAGGTGGGGGAGGTGGGGGAGTATAGGTAAGGCTACGCCCTAGGTTTGGAAATCCTATGATGACGGATAAGGAAACACGGACTCTCAGATCCGAGTCTCTTCGGCTCTCAGCCCCACCTGGTACGCGGCAACTGTGTTCTCCCATAGCCACCCTGCGAAAATCAGGGAGTTCACAGAGAAACACAGAAATAAACACACCGAATCTCCCAGGTTCTGATCACGGCCATTTCCTTGGTGTCTAATGACAACTGCCAGTGTTTTCAGGGACTGTCTTCATCCTCAAGTTCTCAAAGCGCCATTGGGTTCCATGACAGTTTGGTAGGAATCCTGTCCCTAGCTCCACACCAAACTTCCATCGGCTTGGCCAGAAAAGGCAGCATGACCAGTGACTATTGTTTCCCCAAATCCTGCTTTGGCACAGCCATGTTCACCTTGACTGAAGCCATACTATGCCCTCTGTTGTCCCCTATGCCCAGAAACCATTCTCTCTGCCTTTACGGGAATCCTCCCTGGGCGTTCTGAGTATGGAGGGTGATGGGGAGTGTCATTTAAATGTACCTGTCAGAGGCACCTGAGCCCAGGTCTGGCCCAGGCACCATGTCCTGGTACATTAGGACATTATTTCAGCACTCATCCCTAGAGAATGAACAGGAATGTCATTCAGAATTCATTGGCATCACTGAGCTCTTTTTGACCCTCTGGGTGACATTTCTGATTGTACCATGTCTACCGGGAATGTGTCCACTCTAGCACCTAAATTCACTCTAGCACCTTTATTCTAGCAATAAAAAGCCTCTTGGTTTTTTTTTTTTTAATGTTTTATTTATTTCTAGGAGAGAGAGAGACAGCGTGAGCAGGGGAGGGTCAGAGAGAGAGGGAGTCACAGACTGAAACAGGCTCTAGGCTCTGAGCTGGCAGTCAGCAGCTTGAACCCACGGGGCTTGAACCCACAAACCGCGAGATCATGACCTAAGCAAAAGTCAGATGCTTAACCGACTAAGCCACCCAGGCGCCCCACCTCTTGGGTTCTTTTTATTGCTTTCCCCGTGGATGTCTAGATTGCTGTGCGGTCTTCTGTGTGCCTCTCTCTTACGTGAACTTCCCAGGAGATACGATCTGGTTAAATCATTTGCCCCTGCCTGGTATAGTCAGCTGGTCATGAGGCAAAATAGCAGGTCCATCTTAGGGAAGATTCTGGCATCAGGACCACTTCTCTGACTGTTGGTCTGAGCTTGGCCAAGCCCTGAGCCTATCAGCTGTAACCATGATTGCAAGCATGGACAGCATGCATAAAAATCTGTTTATGGTCTGGCTGCTAAGATGGCATCAGATGTGAGAGGCACCCTGAGAATCATAAACTCTTCTCCCACTTACCTGAGACTCTAGCCTCAGGGTGTCCCAATGCTTTGAGCCAGCGGCACCTCTCGGACTTATCACAGCCGGAAATAAACTCTTCGACTTCTCCATCGGAGTGTTCCTAGTCTGAATTCCTACTCTGACTGAGGTCCCTCAGGCCGTAGATCTTGAATATTCCTTCTTGCCTCATCACATGCAACCAATACTTGCTTATCTACCTGCTGTAGCCCTGAGGTTCCTTCATCTTCCTTCTCGTTGCTCTAGGCCAGGCCTTTGTCAGCACACACTTGGTCCTTTGCAGTGACATCCCCACCATCTTGCTGATTCTAGTCTAACCCAAGGTATGCGCAAGTACCATGACACCTGTACATTCCTTTGTTCCTTTGATATGCTATTTCCTGTACCTGGAAGCTCTGTCCTTCTGTGCTGGATAAACTTCCATTAATTCTTCGAATGTAGCACAAGTATCAACTCTCCTTTGAGGAATTCCCTGGCTTTCTCTTGTCTCAGCCGGTCAGCTTCTCATCGCATTGTGCTAAGTCCATATCCTTCTAGAAAGCTCTATTATAGCACTTATGCACTGAACGATACTGATTTATTTCACATATGTCACCCTCCCCTGGGCTAAGGTTGGATGACTAATATGGAGAATGAGGTTATAGGATGTTTGCAAGTTCTATCTCAAGGAAACTTAGTCAGTGTATGTAGCTCCCTATGTAAGTACTCCTTGTGTAAATGACTACCAGTGTAAGTAACTACCAACCCTAAGATTAATCTGAATGCTAGCTTGAACCTTAAAGGGAGTTTGAATCCACATTCCTTCATTGAATGTACGCTGCTTTTTCCCCTATAATAATAGTCTTCCCCATCTTTGAGAGGCAGCGGGAGTTGGGTAGTCATATAGGAGGTGTGGAATAAGTCGTTCTGTCTCAATAAGTTAAGAAGGGGGTGTGAAGGTAGAGGAAGTATAGGTTAAAGAGGAGGGAAGAGATGAATAAATATGAAGTTTACTGAAAAGACTCAGAAACAATGACCAACTCACTGGCAATGGACGCTCCTAGTGCGCAGATTATGACCTCTAAATGCCATGTTCCACTCAAGGCAGTCAAGGCTGGTTGGCAAAATGGCTGAATCCAGGCCTAGGATAGAGAATGTACAGCATGAAGCTGAAATACATTGTCATTCTAGAGAGCAAGAAGGCCACCAGAAAGGACAGGTCTTGAGTCAAGGACTCAGAAACCCACATGAATGAGATCCCACTGGCCAAAAATGGGACTATTAGAACATTAACAAAAATTCTAACTTCAGTGGGTTAAAGTATATCAATATGCTTCAACTCATGAGTTCATGGTGATTCTAAACAAATCCACAGTTCATGGTCCACTGTTAAAAATGCTCATCAATTTGAAAACTGGTAAATAAAAAGAAGCAGTTAAGTGTTTATTCTGACTCTCCTATATTAATTGTATATCCTACTGACAAACAAGGCAGTAATGATAGAATACATATATCATTATTTTGCAATTCCTAATGAATTTATGGATCTAGTTACTGATTAGCAATGACGTTACAAAAATACAATCAGAGATTACATGCCTCCTAGGGGAAGTACACATCTCCCATGATGTAGTCTTGCCAAAAATTTGAACTTGAATCTTATCAAGACTTTGGGTCTAACACCAGTTTATAGGGAATATAGGGGACAGAGCATCAACTAGCAAAATTAAGACTCTGGGGAACTCCTCAGAACAAAGAGTCAGGTGATTTTTTAGCTGTTTATCTTTATGTCTGTGCTGTGACTCTGTATATGACTATGTCCCTGTCATTCTTGTATCTGTGCCTATGTCTGACTTTGTGTCTGTGTCTTATTACCTATCAGTTATGAGGAAAATATATGTAGGATGGCCCTGTATGTTAAAAGAGAGGAAAGATACATGCAAATTAATGACAATATATGGACTCCATTTGGATTCATATCAGTCATACTGTGTAACAGCTTTTAAGTTAATCAAGGAGATGTCAATGCTAATTGGGTATTTGGTGATATCAAATAATTTTTTAGGTGTGATAATTACATCAAGGTTATGCTGTTTTTCTAGGTACATTTTTAAATTTTATAAATATATATAACTACCCAATATTTAGGATTTAAAATTCATGTATAAAGGCAGGGAAAAGTGGGTGAGGGTATAAGTGAAACTAGATTGAACTGATAATTGTTGAAGCAAAGTGATAGGTGCACGAACTTTCATTGTATTCTCTAGTTTTGTATAAATTTGAATTTTTTTTAGGTGTGGAGGAAAGAAAGCAGAAGATGATTGCTCCTTCCTTATTCCTTTTGGTAGCTCTTATTTGTCCTTTACTTAATTAATTAAAATATTTATTTAATTTTGAGAAAGGGAGAGAGAAACCGAGTGTGAGCAGAGGAGAGGAGAGAGAGAGAGAGAGAGGGGAGACACAGAATCTGAAGCAGGCTCCAGGCTCTGAGCTGTCAGCACAGAGCCTGATGCAGGGCTTGAATTCACAAACCACGAGATCATGACCTTAGCCGTAGTCGGACACTCTGTCAACTGAACCACCCAGGCACTCCTCCTGTTAGTCCTTTAAATATGAGCTCCCCTTTTACTGTCTCAGAGTAGCTATAATGATATGGACCTGTGTGATTCTCTTCTAGCACGTGAAAAAGCCAAATACTCTTGCTTCTAGAACTCCTTCCAGCTAGGAAAGAGACACTGCTCCACCAAACATACGTGGCTCAGATTTCACATTGAAAGAATCAGGGATTATATAGATTCAAGTTTGCAAGCTACCCAATATCGTCTGATTACATTTCTTGTCTCTTTAATTTGGGAAGAGATGGGTTCTATTGCCTGTGATCAAAAAACCACTTGACAAAGGCTTTTCCTGATTCCTAGGTTGGATCACACTTCTGTTATAGACTGTCATAGAACCATATGTTTGTCTTTCATAGAATTTGACACAGTTCTGGTTTACTTGGATGCTAATGAATTTAATATGTGTTCCTAAACACAGAGTAATTCCTGAATGCAGGCATCATGTGTGTTTGCTTCACCTCTGTATTCCCAATGTCAGCCTGCTGCCCCAGCATATTGCAGAAACTCAGTATGTATCTGATGAATGAATGAATGAGTGAATGAGAACAAGAGTGGAGCATGAGGATATTGGGTAATGCCCATCTAGGGCATATGGAGGGAAGTAATTTTTTAAATATTTATTTATTTGTTTTGAGAAAGGGAAAGAGGGAGAGAGAGAATCCCAAGCAGGTTCTATGCTGTCAGCAAAGAGCCTGACATAGGGATCGAACTCATGAACCGTGAGATCGTGACCTGAGCGGAAATCAAGAGTCAGATGCTTAACCGACTGAGTCATCCAGGCGCACCTGAAAGGCTGTGCTTCTGAATGCAGTTGTGGGTCGGTGGGACCACATGACTAGTTATGTCAGGTGGGCTTGTGAGCAGAGGGGGCAGATGCACCTTTCAGTGGAAGGTGCTGAATTGCCAGTGCTAAGCTTTCTACTCTTTTTTCCTGCCTCAGTGACCAAGATGGCTCTGTGTTCTAGATGATCCTCTCCAGGAGACCAGAGGCTCCCAGCCCCCATGCCTGAGTGACTCCAAGCTCGACTGTACCCAATGTGTAGTCTGAATAACAATACCAACAGCAATAGAAAACCTTCTGCTTCTATTAAGCTACTGAGATTTGGGAAGACTGTCCCTTCCATGTAACCCACCATATCCTGACATGTACATTCAGAAGAAAGGGAAAACATGATGCACACAAGACATTCTGCCAAGTGAAATAAACCAGGCACAGGATGACCAACGGTGTGATTCCTCTTACAGAAGACGTGTAAAATCCTGAAGCATGCAGAGGTAGCCAGTGGAATGGCAGTTACCAAGGAAGGGGGGGGTGGAGGAGTGTCGTTTGAAGACTATGAAGTCATAGCTACACACAATGAGTAAATTCCCAGACATCTGACCTACAACAGAATGCACACAGTTAACAGTGGTGTACAGTGCACTCACACATTTATTAAGAGGGTAGATCTCCTGTTAAGTGTCCCTCCTACCCAAACCCAAACAAAAACCAAAAGATAAACAAACAACAACAACAACAAAAAACAATAAAGGAGCCAAGGAAACTTTTGGAGGTAATGGATATTTTCATTACCTTGATTGTGGTGATGGTAACATGAATGCCATCAAAATGTATACATTTATTATATGTGGGGTTTTTTTTTGCATGTCAATTACCCTTCAGTAGAATTGGGGGGGGAAGGAAAGAAAGGAAAAGCATAAAAAAAGGAAGTGGGTAGAAGTATTCATGGACAAGGTAGTAATACGACAAGAGAGAACCTAGTCATCACAGAAATATTCCTGGACTTGGTGGATATTTTGCAGGATGGATCTCAACTCTGCTGCTTACTTGCTGTGTCATATTGGGGTGAAGGGTTCCTAACTTCTCTGAACCTCAGTGCCCTTACCTGAAAAATAAGGGGGAAATGATATAGTCCCTAAACTTTCAGTGTTGCTGCATAAGTTAAAATTTTTTAAATTTTATTTTAGAGAGAGAGAAAGCACAAACTGGGGAGAGAGGCAGATGGAGAGAGAGAGAGAATATTAAAGCAAGCTCCATGCTCAGTTTAGAGCCTGGCTAAGGGCTCGATCCCACACCCCTGGGATCATGACCTGAGCCGAAATCAAGAGTCTCAACCCACTGAGCCACCCCGGTGCCCTGCATAAGGTAAATTTAAATGATCTAATGTATATGTAAGCTCCTAATTTGGCACGGTGGGGTGCTCTGTGAATGTTGGTTGTTTGGACAGGTGGATGGAGGGAAGTCACTGGTGGAACCAGGGAGGGGTAGAGGTGGAGGGAGCCAGGGAGCTGGAGGAGGTCCGATTGCTAAGCAGGTGCATGCTCCAAATCTCCCAGGTCTGTCACTGTGCATTGTAATTTAGTAAATCATTTCGAGCAGTGGGCTGTTTGCTTATTCAATCAAGAAGTGGATTTATGCCTAATTCCAGCGGCTCCTCTGCAAAGTGCTTTGAGCTTAGGAGGCTCCCAGTGCTGGAGCCAGATTGCTGCATGGTGATTTATGTGATCTGGGAGGCTGGCCCCACAGCCATGAGTGTAGGGCATAAATCTGAGACTTACAGAGTGCCCTGATTCAGCCTGGCACACCTTGGCACAGCACCAGCCCTGAGCCTCTTCTCACCTAATTGTAGGTCTCAGTGTTACAAAGAGCTAGGGCAAGGCCTGGGCTTGGAGGCTTCTGGGTCTCATTTTTTATTCAACCAATAATTACGGGCTGCTTTTTTGTCAAGTACTTCGTACTTGGGATAGAAGTAGAGAACTTGGGGGGGGTGCGCCTGGGTGGCTCAGCTGGTTGGGTCTCCAATTCGACTCATGTCATGATCTCACAGTTCATGGGTTCGAGCCCCGTGTCAGGCTCTATGCTGACAGCTCAGAGCCTGGAGCCTGCTTTGGATTCTGTCTGTCTGTCTCTCTCTCTTCCTTTCCCCCACTCACACTCTGTCTCTCAAAAATGATTAAGTGTTAAAAAAAAATAAAATAAAAGAAGTGGAGAATTTGAAAGACACAGTCCAGACTCTCCTGGGGCTCATATTCCACTGGCAGCAATAAGAAGACAGCCAATGATTGTATTCTCATGTGACAAATGCTATAGCCAGGGAAACATGAGGTGGCCTGTGAGTGCCATATTGCGACGCAGAAGAAATACATATTGGGGCAAACACATGACCAAAATATATTTCTCCTATATGTTTGGTCTCTGTCCATGGTTCTCGACTCACAGGCCCCCAAACCCTCGGAATTTTCCAATCGATAAGAGCAAAGGGACCATCTTTTGTGATAATATTTGGTCTCTAGTCCTCAGTTCCTGAAATCTTGTCAAAGTGATGAAGGTGAAAAGGACGTCTTGTTATTCCTTATAAGTCCTTTTTTACCACAACTAGGTTGGTGTGGATGAGGTGACTTTTGGAAGGTCCCCGAGGATGGGGACTGGTCGCCAGGTGAACCAACCTGGAACGGAGCTTGGAACTTGAGTTCCACCCCCTGATTTATGGGGAGGAGAGAGAGAAGGTGGAGGTTGAATCAACCACCAATGGCCAATGAGCCAATCAGCCATGCCTATGTAATAAACCCTCTGTAAAAACCCAGAAGGAGGTGGTTCAGAGAGCGTCCAGGTTGGAGATCCAGAATGCTTCCGTGTGCTAC
Source organism: Proteles cristata cristata (assembly GCA_017311185.1). Classification (NCBI taxonomy): domain Eukaryota; kingdom Metazoa; phylum Chordata; class Mammalia; order Carnivora; family Hyaenidae; genus Proteles; species Proteles cristata. Next base: position 336,691 of record JAESUZ010003863.1, read on the forward strand.
CATGCCAGGTCCCACACTCCACAGGGACAGAGCCTCCTTTGTTGGGGATATCTGTATCTCCTCATCTGGCTGTTGATTGATTTCCTTTAATATCTTTTGTAATAAACTGGTTGTCTCATGAGTAAATGGGTTTGCTGGGTTCTGGAAGCCATTCTAGCAAGTTAATGGAACCCAAAGAGGGCAATCGTGAGAGCCTCTGGATTATAACCAGCCGGTCAGAAGCACAGGTAACCCCGGGCTCGTGACTGGTGTCAGAAGTGGAGGGCGTCTTGTGGGACTAAGCCCCGAACGTGGAATCTGGTGCCACCTCTGGGTCAAGAGTGTCCAAATTGAGTTGGATTGGAGCTACCCTCTTGGAATCATGATGGCGTTTGAGAATTGCTTGCTGGTGTGAAGAAGACTTCACGCACTTTGGGACTGGCTGCTGATGGAGCCCAATTTAGGGGCCAGAGAGGGCAGCATTGGAACCATTCTGGAGCAGGGTGGCTGGCTTTCCAGAGGAGGGGGATCCTTAATCAAGACATGAAGGAGGACTTCTAAGAAGAGGGAGTGGCTTTGACAGAATTGAGGAAATGAGTGAGCAAATAAAAGAGAAGACAGAAAGTTTTGGGGTGGTTCATGGTTCAGTGTGGCCAGAGAGCAGAATGAGAGAGGGTGAGCGGTAGGAGGGGCGGCCAGAGTCCTGACGGTACAGACTTTTTCAAGTCTGGGCTTTGCCTGGAGGGCAATGGGAAGCATGGTGCTGCGTGATCACATTTTCTGCCCACAAAGTTCTTCCAGGCCTTTCTATGCAGAATTAACCAGAGGAGGCCAGGATACCAGGTAGGAGGCAGAGAACTCCAGGTAGGAGAAGACGATGACCTGAATTAGGATGTGTCTCTGCTCACAGGCTGGACATAAAGCGGGTAATAAAAGCTGACTGTCAGCCACGCACCATCCGAAGTGCAGCTCCACTGATTTAATTTGCCTTAGTCTGTGCCATGGGTGCTACTAGCATGTCCTTTTCAAAGACGAGAAAAGTGAGGCACAGAGCGGTTACGTAGCTTGCTATGGTCACACAGCACGTATGAGACAGACTGGGATTCACAGCCACACAGCTTAATTCCAAATCTGCGCTTTTCACCCATGTCCTCAGCTGCCTTCTTAGACCACCAGCTTTCCAGAAAGCCAGGGTCCAAGCTCTGTGTTTCTCACAGCTCCTGGTCCAGAGCCTGGCACCTGATCAGTTCTTAATTAGTATTCGTGGAATGATTGGCTGAGCTCTGAATGAATGGCTCTGCACGACTCTCCTGCTGTTTCCTAACACTGACAGTCATAGCCAGTCCCTTTATTAGGCCGGGTCCCGGTCTTCTCCTCTTTAACATGGGCTTCATTAGAAAACCGGTGACTCCCCATTGGGGTTTCACTGCCCATTCACGCCGAGAATGGATGTGAGAGCATTTCATGAATGACACGGTGGACCGCCACCTCCATGATTACATGGTTCCCGGGTGGGCTGAGACCCCACGTTGCATTCCAGGCGGTGTATTTCTTTTTGTCCAACACCAGAGGAAGCTTCCCTTCCCTAGAAGGCTTCAGCGCAAATGAATGACTGTCATCTGTGGCCGGGGGCTGTGGCCGCCAGGCCATCCCTCTCTCCCTGACAGCTGCGGGTCTGGGAGCTCAGGAGTGGGGACCTCTTTCCTCTGGTGGCGACTCCTCTTTCCTCCCTATTTACTTCTCCTTTAATCTGCATATTATCATCAGCACAAAGCCCTCAGCATAACATCTGACAAATGACGCCTATTAAAAAAAAACGGTGTGCACTTTTCTTTCACTGTCTTCTAATTTGGAATAGCATTCTAACTATGCATTGCTAGACAAGCAATATTATGTTAAGAACATGATAAAATACCAGCATCTCTGTAATGGCACCAACCAAATGGTAATTTCTGCTTCAGAAATTGGTCATTTATTTTGCTGGTCTGTTCTTATGCTCAAATTAGATGAAGTTTAATATACTGTAAAATTGAATGTATTCTGTCCTTTTCAACAAATATGGCATGTGTGGAAATGATTTATGGCTCGCGGAAACCTCTAAAATGTTAAATAATCTCTTTTTGTGTGTTTCTTAAGTAAGTTATGGCTGGAGAGTTTAAACACAGGAAAAGCAAAACTTTATTAAGCTCCAGGCCCTGCTTCTCCGGCTATCCAGCCGTGGCCCCTTGTATATTACACTGGGCTCTGAGAGCAGCTGCGTTAATTGCTACATTAATTTTCTTCTATTAACTGTAATTGAGAGGAAAGCAAATCTTCCCCAGTGAGTGTTATCATTTGCGTCTTAATTTTTAATAAAGCGGTGTTGAGACCATGGGCGCTTAGCACAGGTCATTTCCTGCGATGGGTGTTTGGCATCTGGCTCCTGGCGGACTGAGAGCCGCTGCAACGTGCGTGCGGGGGTAGGAGGTAGAGGAAGAAAGGGAGAGAGGACATACGGCTCTCCAGAGGATAAAGGATAAGGGGTAGGGGGCTCCCTTCTGGAGGATGCTTGACTTTTGCCTTCCTGCCCTGCCCCTCCCCTCCCACAGCACTTCTCCAAGCTCAAGGGAAGACTCGAGAGGGCCCAATAAATGGCCAGAGGATATGACTAGAGGTTCGAGACACTGGCTGGGCCACAGACCCACGCTGTGATTGCAGATGAGTTGTTTGGACACTCTGAGCCTTAGCTTTGTCATCTGTAGGATGGGGAGATTATGATAATGGCTGTAACTGCCTTTTTGTTCCATGTAGCATGTGCTGTAGGCAGGGGGTTAAGCGTTTTGCATGTAGGAATGCATCATATGCCCATGATGCCACTGTGAGGCTGGTACCGTACCGTCCTCGTTTTACAGTTGAGGAAAGAGAGACACAGAGATGTTCAGTGACGGCTCCAGGTCACACATAGACAGTAGAGCTGCGGAGGCAGGGTTTTATCCCAAGTGGCGGGACCCTAGACTCCATGCTTTGTTAAAAAAATTTTTTTCAAGTTTATTTTGAGAGAGAGAGAGCAGGTACACATGAGTGAGGGAAGAGCAGAGAGAGAGGGAGAGACTCCAAAGCAGACTACGCAATGTCAGCATAGAGCCTGATGCGGAGCTCGGACCGACAAATGGGGAGATCATGATCTGAGCTGAAGTCGGACGCTTAAGTGACTGAGCCCCCCAGGTGCCCCTCCATGCTTTAAAGCTGGAGACTAAGGCTTCCACAATCTGTAAGGAAACTTCAGAGGGACGGTGGATGTGACCAGGCTTGCCATTTCTTCACTGAGAAGGTTTTCATTCACTAAACAATTATGTGATACCTGCTGTATGCCAGACACAGCCCCAGTCACTGCAGGGGGATACAGGTGGATGAGGAGAAATTCACTCACTGCATGTGAAAACACTCTAGGAGCAACCAATGCCTGGTGACAGGAGAACTTCGTGCTACTCAGATTTAGTGAGAAGCCCAGTTGGGAAGGAATATTTGTCAGAGCTCCACCAGACATGTGCCACCTTCTAATTTATGTGATATGTTTTATTATCACACCAGCCTGGCAAGGTATATACTTCAGTATCCGTGTTTGCCAGATTAAATAACCGAGGGCTTGTCTGCAGTTACACGACTCACCTATGATCCGGCAACTTTGTCAATAGCCTTTCAATTTCCATTGTCAGGTCAGCTGTTCTCCCCCCAAAGCAAAATTACCCTAATGGATCTCAACAGGAGCTAGGAGAAAGAATTAGCCTAGGTGAGGAAAAGTTCCTGGGGAGGTTTTAAGGCAGGTAAGGGAAAAATGGAAATCCAGGCAGGTGGAAAGCTGACAGCAGAATAAACAAGAATATGGTCCATAGTAATCCTAGTAATTACGGATGGAGAGTTCCGACTCAGACCTGGATATGAATTCTAGCTTTCAGATCCTAGGCAGGTGACTTTGGACAAGTTTCTTTTTTTTTTCCTTTATGTTTATTTATTTTATTCTGAGAGAGAGAAAGTGAGGGGTGGGCAGAGAGAGAGGAGAGAGAATCCCAAGCAGGCCTTGTGCTGTTAGCGCAAAGGCCGACATGGGGCTCAAAGTCACAAACCGTGAGATCATGACCTGAGCCGGAATCAAGAGTTGGACGCTTAACTGACTGAGCTACCCAGGCATCCCAGGTGTCTTAAACTCTTGGAGCCTCAGTTTCCCCATTTCTAACAAGGGCATGCTAGTGGCATTGACTTCCTAGTGTTGTATATTGAGAATGTAATGACATGCTGTTTGGATGAATGATCCTTACTCCGTGCCCACAGAGGGCAAGTCCCTAATTCACGAGTACTGTATTTATAGTAGGAATTCTTCTTCACGGGGCATCTCAGAGAAGAAAATCACGACTGCAGATCTCAGTATAATCGGGAAATACTCACGCCCACAATTTGTCATTGGTTTTCTGCTTAGTCCTTCCCCTTCTCAGGCCTGGACACTTTATCAAATACCTACAAGCCCCCATTGACCAGCAAGGAAAGACAGACAGTAACCCACTGTTGCTTCTTTCTCTAAGTATTCAAATTCTCTTGGTCTGGGCTGGGAGCCTGGACGTGTATGCTTAATCGTGGGGGATTCCTATGGCTGAGCAAATTTGGGAAACCCTGAACCCAGGGGCAGTTCTCAACTTTAATGTGTAAAAGTCACATTGGGGGAAATTTTTACATTATAGATTTCTAGCCTCCCCACTGCATGAAATTGAAATTCAGGGTGCAGGACCCCAGCATCTTCAGAATGGTTTGGTTCCTGTTTTCTATTGAAAATCTCACTTTTCATCAAATGACCTTGTAATCGCTTGCATATGTCATCATCTCTGTACCTTTAGTGTTCATCATGACATGAATAATACTCAGTGAATACTGGTGGATCCATCCATCCATCTACCACCCGTCCATCCACCCAGCCAGCCAGCCACCCATCCGCCCACCCACCCATCCATTCATCCATTCACCCATCCATTCATTCATCTTCCATCCATTCATCCATCCATCCATTCACCCATGCATTCATTCATCCTCCATCGACCCATCCACCTATTCATCCAATCGTCCAATCATCCAACCATCCATCCATCCATCTATCCATCTCTACCCATTTCCTTGTTCAACAAATATGGTTGGATCTCGAAATGTTCTAAGTGTCATTTTTGGTGCTGAATTACACAATGAAAGAATTTCTGAAGATCAGAGTTCTTCCTTCATAGATTTTTGTAAAATCTTGGATTTATTTGGGGGAGAGATCAACCTTATTCCACATATAACAAAACTTTTAAGTAGAAGGGGAAAGTTGTATTCTGGTGAACTTGGGCAAATTACTTAACCTCTGAAGACCTTGGTATTCTGGTCAGGAGACGTGATAATGCTATCCTGAGGGTTAGTGCTGATTCCTATGTGAATCTTGATACAATTACTGTGGAATCTATTAAGTTGATCTCAAGTGACCTGTGCTCTTTCTCTGATTTTGGAATAGTTTTCTTCTCCTTTATGTTATCTGTTCCATTTATATCTTATATTTGTGGATTAATGGTTTCCATTTTGGTTCCTCCCTTTTTTCTCAATTACTTCTCTTCTTCCCAATTGTTCTTCTTTTCTCTACTTCTTGTTTTAACTTGTCTGTGTCTTCATCTTCTGGCTTTCCTATTTTCTATTACAACTTCATATGTATTTCTCTTCTCTGATTTTGTTTTCTCTTTGTGGTCTCTCTGCTTCTCTCAGAGGCCCAAACAAGTTCTTAAAAATAATTTTTTTTAACATTTATTTATTTTTGAGAGACAGAGACAGACAGAGCACAAGCAGGGGAGGGGCAGAGAGAGAGGGAGACACAGAATCTGAAGCAGTCTCCGGGCTCTGAGCTATCAGCACAAAGCCCAATGCTGGGCTCAAACCCACGAACTCTGAGATCACGACCTAGGCTGTCAGATGCTTAACCAACTGAGTCACCCAGGCATCCCCCAAAACAGATTCTTAAATGCTTGCTCATGAAAAGAGTGGGCCTCCTAATATTCATTTTTAGAGAAGGTAAGACGAAGGCTTCATTTTTCTCTTTAAACCAGGGACGAGAAAGTAAGAGGAAAGCTCTCCCTTTACAATTAAGTCAGATCATTGTTTTCTTTTGTGTGTGACCCCCAATGGAAGTGTAACCCATTCCTGTGGATCGTTGCCGAGAGCAGTGGGGTATATTTTTACAGAGTGAAAGAGACAGGATATTTTCCAGATGACCCGGTTCCAGTGCTTATTCTTCTACTAAACTAGCTGTAGAGTTTGAGGTTGTCGTTTGACTTCTCTGGGCTTCACTTTCACATTTACAAAGTGAGTTGTGCCTCTCAGAGCCTCTTCCTCATACTAAAATTTCCGTGAGTCTGATCTCTGATTCATTTCCTATAGCAATGCTATCAAGTGCCAAATTTCATTAGCCTGACAAGCCTCACTAGGCATAAGCAGAAGGTATTCAATTGCAAATAGAGGACAATTGACATTATATTTTTCAATTTTCTCTGGGTCTAATGCGTATTGTTACATTTTGCTTTGCTTTTACCTTTGGAAATGTATTTCCTCTCCAAAGTCTCAAAGGGCATGAGCAGGGTTACTTAAGCCATGGGGGTATTCTCGGATTTCTGTTCTTACCAATTGAAAATATTGTTTTCCTGATTTCTATGACACTTTTTTCTACCTTTCCTGAAGTATAATTGCCGAAATTATATCCGAAGTATGCAGTGTGATGATTTGATACACATATACAGGCCAGTAGTTTATCATTTGAGCTTTTAGTAGCTGCCGAATTGTTCACTTTTTATTTATTTTTTCTTTTTTTTGAAGTTTAAAAAATTACTTATTTAAATTCAAGTTAGATAACCTACAGTGTAGTCTTGATTTCAGGAGGAGAACCCAGTGATTCATCACTTCCATGTAACGACCAGCACCCATCCCAGCGAGCGCCCTCCTGAATGCCCGTCACCCGTTTAGCCCCTCCCCCACCCGCCTCCCCTCCAGCAACCCTCGGTTTGTTCTCTGTATTTAAGAGTCTCTCAGAGTTTGCCCCTCCCTCTGTTTTTATCTTATTTTTGGTTCCCCTCCCTTGGGTTCAGAGAGCCAAGCAAACTTTCTTTCCTTGATCCTTACCGATAATTTCTTCTCACTGCGTATTTAGTCCTATTTTAATTGAGTCCTATTTTAATTTACTCACTGTAAGACCAAGAAGCAGGTGCCTTGCCACCCGACAGAACGCCCAGGCACCTTACCATCATGGTTTTCTTCCTGAATTTGTTCTAATTTGTCAATTGCTCACTTGAAGGGTGACTCTGAGAATTGTCTTTCTTGATCACACTGTATCTCCGGTCTCCATATTTCTGCACCGCTCTGGTTATGTCCCCACGATGAATACTTCGACTTGTGGAGTCAGGTCACATTCAGAAGGCTCATGGAATTCTTCATTTCCTCCCACGGACATTCTTCCTCCATTACCGGTTTCAGGTGCCTCCACTAAGGTCTAAGCAGGTGCTCAACCGGGAGATCTCCTGACTCCGCTCTCTCTGCTTCTCCCTTCCTGTAGAGGTACCCAGATGCCATCAGTTTAACCTCTGGGTTATTTCTTGACTCAGAATTCTCCTCTGTCTCTGTTGCCATGGTTTCAGTTTACAATCCAATGCCCTGCTGAAATTCTGCGACTACCTTCTCATCCATTTCCATACTTTTGCTACCGCCTTACCTTTTCTTTTCCAGACAGGGATTGATATTTCCAACTTGAGAACTTTCAGTGGTTCCCCCGTGGCTTTTGCAGTGAAGCCCAAACTCTGTGGGACGTACCCAAGGCCCTTCACAACCTACTTCTGCTCTGCTGCTTTAATTTTCAAACGCTGTTGGGAAAGTGGCAATTTCTTTTTGATGCGCAGCTAAGCCGATGTAACCTTGGAGCCATTGGTGACCATCTTGTAGGGACAACGCATCTAATAAAGAAGCCAACATGGATGAAGGCAGAGCTATGACTCAGGGAGAAATCGAGAAGAGAGAATAAGGAGGGCGCATAATGGCATTATGATGACATGTAGATTAAAGATGCAGATTCAGCCATGCCTAACGCTTCCTTCAACTTCTGTTATGTGACCAATAGGTTTATTTGGGGGGCGGGGGAGGGGTGCTCACATTAATGCTCTTTGGAGATTCCTTCTTTTGCAACCAAAAGAGAACAAAATAATTTAAATTATTTTTGTCTAAATGCGCTTAAAAAAGACTTGAGGCAGCCAATGTCTTTCAGAAGGGGCAATAACTTTTTTCAAAACCCCAGGTCAAACTATTCTTAGTCTTTCTTTCATTAACCAGCAAACTCAGGGAAACTGCTGTTAGAGTAAGAGACGGATGTTGCAGGGGTAACCATGGGAGCCACAATATTAATAATAGCTTCTATTTGTTGGACATCTACTATATATCAGACTCTTTAGGTACATTAATCTTTTTATAATTTTTTTTTTAATTTGAAAGCGACAGACGGGTTGGGGGGGGCAGAGGAAGAGAGGGGAAGAATCTTAAGCAAGCTCCATGCTCAGTGCAGAGCCCCACGCAGGGCCCGATCCCAGCACCCTGGGGTATCATGACCTGAGCTGAAATCAAGATTCATATGCTCAACCAACTAAGCCACCCAGGTGCCCCTTTTTTATAAATTGGAAAAAAATTATTTTAGAGAGACAGAGAGGGACAGAGGGACAGAGGAAGAGGGAGAGAGAACCTGAAGCAGGCTGTTAAGCACTGAGCCCAATGTAGACACATTCTATCTAATAGTTCTCTCAATGCATGCGTTGGACAATTAACCTTATTTTACATCTCAAAAATGGGGTGTAAGAAGTTAAGTATCATTAAAATCCCACACCTGATGGATGAGATAGTGCTGATTCAAGTCCAGGTTATATCTGCTTTCCAGATAAATATGTATTACACTACACCATACCATTTAAACTATAGCCTGGAGCTGTGTTCCCCAAATGAAAGAAGGAAATAACATTGACTGAGTGCCTCCTTCATGTCAGAGACTAGTGTTTCCATAGATGTTAATTCACATACCATCTTATTTCATCTTAAAGTCGTATGAAGTGTTACCAACCCAAATTTACAAATAATGGAAATATGGAAAGACCAGGAAATTCCAGAGCAAGAACATGGTTAATATTGGGATCCAAACTCATGAATATCTGAAATCAAAGCTCATCATTTATTTTTCTGATTATTTCTATTGATTCCTTAAGGAAGTTCAAAACCAAACTGGCTAGGGGCACCTAGGAGACTCAGATGGTTAAGGGTCCCCCTTTGGTTCAGGTCATGATCTCATGGTTCGTGGTCTCGAGCCCCACATCAGGCTCCATGCTGACAGCTCAGAGCCTGGAGCCTGCTCCAGATTCTGTGTCTTTCTCTTTCTTTGCCCTTCCCCTGCTCATGTTCTGTCTCTTTCTCTATCTCTCAAAGATGAATAAACATTAAAGATAAAATGAAGCACTGCGCAATTATTTATGGCTAAATAATTAGGGTGCCAAAAAATGTATGCTGTTGGATTAACATGTAAGGGCATTTAACATAGCAAGGGAAATAACTTTTTTTATTGATCCCCTTTTAAAAGAACACTACTCTGTTTAAAGACTCAAGGTCTCTCTAACACGTGGACTTGATGATCTGAAACTTCTTTCTGGCTCTAAAATTTTATATTTCTGTATGTCAGTTGGTCCATCATTTGGTGTTATTTAGGATTAGGCATTGCAGGAAGCGATAGAGACTAAAATGACAGTAACTTAACAAATAGACGTTTATCATGGAAAGAGCCTAAGTGTCCATCAACAGATGAATGGATCAAGAAGATGTGGTTTATCTATACCATGGAATACTACATGGCAATGAGAAACAATGAAACCTGGCCATGTGTAGCAACATGGATGGACCTTGAGGGTGTTATGCTGAGCGAAATAAGTCAGGCAGAGAAGGACAAATATCATATGTGTGCACGTATAGGAGGATTAGGAGGAACTTAACAGAGGACCAAGGGGAGAAGAAGGGCGGAAATGGTGGGGGAAAGGGAGAGAGGCAAACCATGAGAGACTCTTGAATGCTGACAAAAACTGAGGACTGATGGATGTGGGGAGGAGGGGTGGGCATGGAGGAGGACACTTGTGGGGATGAGCACTGGGTGTTATGTGGAAACTAATTTGACAATAAACTATTTGTAAAAAAACAAAAACAAAAAAAAAACCAAATAGACGTTTATCTCTTTCATGTAAAATTGAGGGGAAGGACGTGTAAGGCTGATACGGTGATTCTATCCCACAGAATCTTCGCGGACCCCAGCTCCTTCCAGAAAACTGCATCTCCATCCATATCTAAGGTGATGACTGTATCTCCACCCAACACATTCATGTCCCAAACAGTTGTTCCAATGAACAACAATAGAAAAGGCAAAGTATAAATTACCATGGTCTTTTTAGAAGGCTGTCACATGACACTTCCACTCTACGTTTTAATTGGTTAAGACTTAATCACATGACCACACTTAACTGCAAAGGAAGCTGGAAAATATAGCTCCCTCCCCCAGGTCGTCATGTTTCATTACCAGTGAGGGGGGCGGGCAATGGATAGTGGAGACAGCTATTCGTTTATACTGCCCGCGCTTGTTTGTAAAGAAGAAATTATTGAAAATAACCAACATCTTCACAAAAAACTGAATGCTATTTAAATGTTAGATCTAAGTGAGACCTGAAAACTAAGGCTCAGTTTTGTGAATGAATCTCACGAGAAACCAAAAATCCAAAAATCGCCAATCGGTGACTGTTCTTCAATCTTTCGAAAGGAAGACAAATTGATTGACTTACCTTGGACAAGCTCTTTCCTTAAACTTCCTATTCCTTGTTCCTAAAGTGATGATAATAATACCTGTGTTCCAAGAGTTTTGTGAGAACAAGGATGACATTAGTGAACAGCCTACACAAGGAAGATTTGTTGTTACAGATTTGGTTTTGAGTCAATATGAGGCAGTCATATCCCACACAAAGGTTCTTTGTGAGAGATCGCGTAAGTGAGGGCCTCTTTGGTTTCTAGCAATGGCAGCCACATTGGTCAGAGTTCTCCAGGGAACAAAAGCCACTAGGGTATATATGGATACATATATAAGAGGAGATTTGGGGGGCGCCTGGGTGGCTTAGTCGGTTAAGCGTCCAACTTTCGCTTAGATCATGATCTTGCGGTTCGTGGGTTCGAGGCCCGCGTCGGGCTCTGTGCTGACCCAGCCAGCTCAGATCCTGGAGCCTGTTTCAGAGTCTGTGTCTCCCTCTCTCTCTGACCCTCCCCTGCTCACGCTGTCTCTCTCTCTCTCTCCTAGAAATAAATAAAAATATTTTTTTAAAAAAATAAGAGGAGATTTGTTATAGGAATTGGCTCAGGTGGTTTTGGAGGCTGAGGAGTCCCATGATAGGCCATCCTTAAGCTAGAGAAGCAGGAAAACTAGTAGGATAAGGCCAGGATGGGAGTATAGAGGAGTGTAGGAGGTGGGGACTCACGGTGTAAGTCCCCATCTGAGTCTGCAAGCCCAAAAACCAGATGTCTTGGCTCAAGGAGGGAAAGAGACAGAGTGCACACGCCAGAGAGCGGGAGAGAGTGAGCAAGTGTAAATACATCTCTCCTCCACCTTCTATTTTATTTGGGCTCTCAGTGAATTGGATTTTGCCTAACTACACTGAGGAGGGCCATCTGCTTTACTCAGTTCACCAATTCAAATGCTATTTTCTTCCAGAAACACCCTCGCCGACACACCCAGAAATACCATTTTACCAGCTAGCTGGGCATCCCTTAGCCCAGTCAAAGTTGGCACAGAAAACCGTCAGCGCAACCCAATTTAAAGAGGCTTCAGATTTCTAAAACGGAAACGAATTGATTGGCTGTCATGATTTCAGGAATGGCAGGATTTAGTGCAAGTGATATTTTACTAAGCTTTTCTCTTTCTTCTCCTCCTTGACTCACTTCCGTCTCTGTTGGTGTAATTTTCGTCACAGTTCTCTTCTCGTGCCAAACGCGGCTCCTGGGGCAACTACTTTGCCATTCATCAGTTCAGGTAGACAGTAGCTCTGCCCCAATCCATCCTGGAAGCGTTACTGGTGTCAACCTCCGTAGTTCTAACTGGGGCACACGCCGGTATCTGAACCAACCCCTGACTCCCCAACGAGCTAGAATACGCTCCTTGACTGTCTGATTTTATCAGCCACCTATGGTTTGAGAGTCACTTTCTGCTTTAACACCACATCCTGTAACCAGGAGAGGTGCCAGTCAGATAATAATGCAACGGTTGAACATAGAAATGAGTTTCTTCACCCTTCTCCCTTTTATAAATTGAAGACTCTCAGACTCTAGAGAAAATACCCAGATAATCTATTTCTGTCTCTCTTTTTATATATAAGCAGAATCAAAAGGGTAAGTGACTTGCCCAGTGACATAGAGCTGGTTAGTGACAGACACAGGGCGAAAACCCATCTCGTTTGACTCTAGTTCAGTGATTTTTCCTTCTATACAGCTCCGACTCTTTATAAAGGATAACTAATCATACTCCAGTTTGTGGTAAAGCTGACCAGTTGCTTTTTCCCCTTCTTTAAGCCACTGATACTTTTCTCTCAAGTATTTTTCATGGCTTTTGATTTGCCTGATGACTTGGGCGGCAGGACACAGAGGCAGTGGAATAAGAACCCAGGTCCACGGAAATCTCGTTTTACTTTACTGAAACTCAGTAACCATGTACTTCAGTTCTTCATTTTTATTCCCTGGATCTGTGACTTAAAGATCTCTCAAGGAAAAAAATTATTATTTGTTCAGATGAGCGTTATTGAAAGTAAATTTTTCCTCTAACAGTTACAGATATTTTGAAGAAAGAGAGCAAATATAAGGCAGCAATATAACCTTCGTAATTGCACTACCCAATAATGATCATTATGAATATGTTGGTGTATAAATGATATTATATCATGGATCATATACGTATTGTTCTTTTTTTTTAAATGTTTTATTTATTTCTAGGAGAGAGAGAAAGAGACAGCGTGAGCAGGGGAGGGTCAGAGAGAGAGGGAGTCACAGACTGAAACAGGCTCCAGGCTCTGAGCCGGCAGTCAACACAGAGCCCGACGCGGGGCTCGAACCCACAAACTGCGAGATCATGACCTAAGCGAAAGTTGGACGCTTAACCGACTAAGCCACCCAGGTGCCTCTTTATATGTATTGTTCTGTAACTTGCTTTTCTCACTTAACAATATGTTATAAACATTTTGCAAGTCAGTAATTATACCTCTCTCTCGCCAATTTGAGTGGTTTTAGAAGACTTCACTTGAAGAAACCCTCATTTATTTAAGCTATTCTCACATTGTGAGGTATTTCCAGGTTTTGATGTTATGAACGGTACAATGATGAGAATCTTATAATATGCTTTTGGGTAATATTTCAGTTGGAATCCCGTGTTCTTAAGAAACAGAATGGCTCAAATTAACAGCACCAGAAACAGGCGTTGGCGAGGATGTGGATGGAGAGAGGTGGTGGGAATGCCAGCTGGAGCAGCCCCTCTGGAAAACAGTATGGAGGTTCCACAAATAGTGAAAAATAGAGCTACCCTACGATCCAGCACCTGCACTGTTAGGCATTTAACCAAAGAATAAAAAATACTGATTCTAAGGGATAGATGTATTCCAACATTTATAGCATTATCTACAATCGCCAGACTGTGGAAAGAGCCCAAATGTCCTTTGACTGATGAATGGATAAAGATGTATACACACACACACACACACACACACTGGAATATTACTCAGCCCTAAAAAAGAAAGAAATCTTGCCATTTGCAATGACATGTATGGAGCTAGAGTAATTAAATAAGTCGAAGACAAATACCATATGATTTCACTCATATATGGAATTTAACAAGCAAAACAAGGAGTCATCAGGGGAAAAAAGAGAGACACAAACCGAAAAACAGACTCTTACTCTAGGGAATAAACAGATGGTCACCAGAGGGGAGGGGGATGGGGAGAAAGGGTGAAATAGATGACGGCGATTAAGGACGGTACTTGTGTGATGAATGCCTGGTGATGTATGTAAGTGCTGAATCACTAAACTGTACACCTGAAACTAGTGGTATACTGTATGCTAACCAACTAGAATTTAAATAAAAACTTAAAAAAAATAGAAACATAAGTTAATCGCGGCTAGCTTGAAGAGAGGAAGAAATTACTGAAGCGATTACGATGACCCACAAATTTGAACCACAAAGTGAAAAAGCAAACATCAGAAAGGAGATGGATCTGGGAAGCTCCGAGGGTCCAGGTAGCAGAAGTTAATTCAACATCGACTGAGGCCACAACTATGAACATGAGCCAACTACAGCCATTTTCTGACCTTGACCACCCCCCACCGAAGTCCATGGAAGGGGGTCCACAAGGTTTTCCTTGTGGCCATGTCCCCCATTTGGCCAAGACAATGCATGGCATCTTAATCTGAAGTCCTCCCCAAGTCACAAAGAGAAATAATAGTTTCCCAAAGAAAAATCCAAGGACTTTCATCAGGAAAAAGGGAATGGATGCCGGGCAACTGAAAATGACACCCCATCATTCACTTGTCTGAATATTTCAGAGATTAAATGAAGATGAAGGAATTCGTTTGGAGAATAAAAACTCATTTGAAAAAATCTTCTAAATAATGCAAGAACTTATTGGCAACCGCAAAGCTAATAAAGGCACAGTTATTATGCATAATAATAGATTTATTAATAGGTTGTTAGGAGAAATCCCGGGAGGTTTGTCTCCGTCTGCCTTTCATATTATATTTTAGAATTCCATCCAGAGACAGAGGGAACGTGGGTAGAGTCTTAGCCAAAACTCCTCACTCTGTGCTCTATGAAATATGTAGCTTAAAGTAAGAGGTTCCAGAGAAGAGGGTGAATACATTTATTTATTTGTAAAAACAAAAAAAAATAGAAATAACTGGAATCTTTGGCACTCACGTTCTTATGCTTAAGTACGGTTATGTAAAACTTATAGAGACAGTCTAGCAGAATGGTCTAGAACAAAAGGGTTTGGGTCCAAACATACCTCATTTGAGTTCAGGCTCTACCTTTCTTGAGCTTCTTGACTCTGTATTAACATCTTTTTTTGTTTTTGGGGTGTTTTTGTTGTTGTTTTTTTTAATTTATTTTTATTTAATGTTTTTCTTGATATAGTGAGCACATGTGCAAGTGAGAGCAGAAGGAGAGAATCCTTTTTTTAAAAAAACAGTATATTGTCAAGTTGGTTTACATATAACATTCAGTGCTCATCCCAAGTGCCCTCCCCCATGACCATCACCCCCCTTCCCCTCTCCCCCACCTCTGTCAGCCCTCAGTTTGTTCTCAGCATTCAAGAGTCTCTCATGGTTTGCCTCACTTCCTCTCCCCAACTATTTTCCCCCATCTTAACTTTAGTTTCCTCATTGGTAACTAGGTCTAATATTAGTACCTACCTGATTGGGTTGCTGCCGAGATGAAATGAAATAATTCTGACAGGGACATGTAGCAGGTGCTCGGCAATTATTAACTCTTACTTTGATTTATTACCAGTGGAGTAAAACGGCTTAAGTCCTCCCTAAAAGGATGCAGGATTCCCCACCATTCTGCAAACATCAGATTTCGAAGATCATCCCAGAGGACTCACAGCTGAGAAGAAACTGCGTGGATGTCCCCATAGGGATAAACCTCACTTATTCCATTTTCTGGTCGGTGTTATCAGGGGCATTTTAAAGCCAACATTCTTCCTTGGCAAGGACTATACAACAGCCATCCTTAGGATGGTTTGGAAATAGTCTTACCTCCTCATAACTGTACTTTGTTTAAAAATTATTTTTTACCGACCAAATATAACTCTGCATAAAAGTCCATAAAAGGGATGTGTGTTGCTTAAAATAACACCTATGTATCTATGACTTTGCTTGGGCAATAGGACGTTAAACATTATCAGAACCCAGAAGGTCATCCTTCTTTCTGACCTTTTTCTTATTTTCCTCCCTCTTAGAGGTCAACGCTCTTCAAATTCTGCGTTATTCATTCCTTTGCTTTGCTTGATTGATTTTCCACAGAGGTGTGCATTCCCAAACATTGCCTGTTTCAGAAAGTATACACAGGGGCGCCTGGGTGGCTTAGTCGGGTAAGTGTCCGACTTTCGCTTGGGTCATGATCTTGCGGTTTGTGGGTTGGAGCCCTGCGTCGGGCTCTGTGCTGACTGCCAGCTCGGAGCCTGGAGCCTGTTTCGGAGTCTGTGTCTCCCTCTCTCTCTCTGACCCTCCCCTGCTCACGCTGTCTCTCTCTCTCTCCTAGAAATAAATTTAAAAAAAACATTAAAAAAAAAGTATACACAGGATTGTAGAGAATGCCTTCTTTTATAACTTAACTTGGTGTAGTTCAAATTATAATTTGAGATTCATGCCTGCTTCTTTGTAGTTCGTTCTTCTCATTACTGTCTGCATCTGCTATACAAATGCACCACATGTATATATGCATCCTTTGGAGGTGGATATTTGGAATATTTATTTTTTATTCTCACAAATGCCACTGCTATAAAAGGTCATTGAGCATGTCCCCCAGAACACGTATGCAAATATTTCTCTGGAATGTATACCGGTGAATACCTATGAGTGGAACCACTGGGTGTTGACAATATGCATGTTATACTCTATCCTGTAAGGATGGAACATTCTTTAACTGCGTGTGCCAACTCACATGCCCACGAGCTCTGAATGAGACTTTCTGCTGCTCTAACACCCTTGCCGCACCTGAGGATGTGAGACTTTTTGTTCCCCAAAATTGCCAGTCTGATGAGGTGGACTGGTATCTCAGTAAAGTTTCTTCATGGATAATGATGTTAGGCTATTTTAATGTATTTATAGGCTGTCCATGTTTCCTTCCCTTCCCTTTGAAAGTTCATTTTTTCTAGTGAGATTTTCTCTTTTTCTTGTTGATTTGTAGAAGCTTATTACATAGTATGGATATACAATCTTGCTTGGTGATTCATTAGGCAGATATGGTCTCAGTTTGTGGTTTATCTTTTTTACTTTCTTTATGGTATAAAAATGGTGTTTGCAGAGATGAAGAGGAATCTGGGCATCCAAATAGTTTCTGAGACATTTTCTTCTAGATCTCTGTGTGATATACTTTATCACCTGGGCTCTTTTCTCACTGTTCTTGTCTAAGAGCTCTCTCTTTCTCTCTCTCTCTCTCTCTCTCAACTCCTGTATGTGCTCAGTTCTGCACAAGAGAAACACATCCACCATCTTTTCTTTTTTCTTTTTTCTTTTTAAATTTTTTTTTATGTTTTATTTATTTCTGAGAGAGACAGACAGCATGAGCAGGGGAGGGTCAGAGAGAGAGGGAGACACAGAATCCGAAACAGGCTCCAGACTCTGAGCTAGCCGTCAGCACAGAGCCTGATGCGGGGCTCGAACCCACGAACCATGAGATCATGACCTGAGCCGAAGTCGGACACTTAACCGACTGAGCCACCCAGGTGCCCCTCACCATCTTTTCTTTAGGGCTTCCACTAACAACCAGATCTACAGCCAGTAGGAAGTAAACACACAGACCTGGCATGGGTCCCCTTCCATTTTCTGAGCCTGGACCATATTCCCTGCATGTCCCCCCGTCCCTCTTCCATCTTCTTGTAGGCCTCTCTGAAGGCCACTTCCTCATGAGGCCTTTGCTGGGCCTCTTGGCAGGCAAGTTCTCTTTCTTTATGCTCTCCTGCCATTAAACATTTGGCCTTCATAAGCCTCATCAGCCTTGTGACTATAGATGATCATTGTCTTTCATTTGTGCATAGCAGAGACCAAGTATGTCTTATACATTGCTGTGTCCCTGGACCTAGATGTGTGCGTGGAGCATAATAGGTGCTGAACTGACGTGTATTGAATGAATGAATAAGTAAAGAAATAATGGAGAGCGAGTTGGTGCCAGGACTCCGTGTAGAAACCCAATTTCTAGAATCAACACATTCACTCCTATCCCCTAGACTTATTTCAACCCTCTAGACTCTTTTTGGGGATGCTCAGAGGACCCCATCTTTATTCTTTCCCCTGTGAGCATTTGGCCCTTTCACAGAGCTTTTCTAGGAAAATTTCCCAAATATGTTTTGCCTACACTGGGCCATGCCCTAAGCTTGGATTGAGGAACAAGGAGCATGAACGCTACTCTTCATTGTTTATTGTAAGAATTGAAAGACGGGCACCTGGGTAGCTCAGTTGGTTAAGCATCCGACTTCAGCTCAGGTCATGACCTCACGGTTCGTGGGTTCAAGCCCCGCGTCGGGCTCTCTGCTGACAGCTCAGAGCCTGGAGCCTGCTTCATATTCTGTATCTCCCTCTCTCTCTGACCCTCCCCTGCTCATGCTGTCTCTCTCTCTCAGAAATAAATAAAAAGATTAAAACAAATTAAAACAAAGTAAAGCAGCCAACACTTCCTGATACATGGAAAGAGTTCAGGAAATGGTAACCATCTGTAGAAGGGGCACCTCAAGAAATGGAATCATTCCCAACTCTGGGCAAATAAGTCCACCATCAGTCTTCACTCCATGACATGGTACCTTCTGTAAAACCAATGTTTGTGCTTCTTTCCTCCTTCCCTCCCCTCCTTCCTTCCTTCTTTCCTCTCTCCCTCCTTCCTTCCTCTCTCCTTCTCTCTCTTTTTCTCTTTCCTTCGTTGCTTCCTCCTTCCTTCTCCCTTGTTTGCTTTCCTTCCTTCCTTCCTTCCTTCCTTCCTTCCTTCCTTCCTTCCTTCTTTCTTTCTTTCTTTCTTTTCTTTCTTTCTGGATGTTTATGTATTTTAATATATAGTTTCCTCATCCTGCCATTCCTTTTATTTAATTTTTATTTATTAAATTTTTAAAAATATTTAAGTAAGTTGACATAAAATATTATATTAGTTTCAGGTGTACAACATGGTGATTTGACAACTCTATATGTTACCCAATGCTCATCATGTGAGCACCTTATCACATTACAGTATCACTGATTCTATTCCTTACGTGGTATTTTCATCTCTGTGACTTCTTTCTTTTGTAAGTGGAAGTTTGTACCTTTTAATCCCCTTCATTTATTTCACCCATCCCCCACCCCCTCCCCTATGGTAACCACCAGTTTGCTTTTTGTGTTTATGAGTCTGTTTGCATTTGTTTGTCTGGTTTGTTTTTTAGATTCTATATATAAGTGTAATCAGAAGGTATTTGTCTATTTCTGTCTGACTTACCTCACTTAGCAAAATCCCCCTAAGCCTGTCCATGTTGTCACAAATGGCAAGATTTCATTCTTTTTTATGACCGAGTAATATTCCATTGTAGATACAGAACCACACCTTCTTTATCCATTCATCTGTGGATGGACACTTGGGCTACTTTGAGATTTTAGCTATTGTAAGTAATGCTGCAAAAGTTATAGGGGTGAAATATCTTTTCAAATTCATGTTTTCCACTTCTTTGGGTAAATACCCACCAGTGGCATTACTGAATCACATGGTACTCTATTTTAATAGAATTTTTTATTCTATAGAATTATTTCATAGAATTTTCTATTCTACTTTTAATTTTTTAAGGAACCCCATACCGGTTCCCACAGTGGCTGCGCCAATTTGCACCCTCACCAACAATGACCAGTGCTCTTTCTTGACGTTAGAGGGACGTATCCGCAACATAAACACTAACGCTTGCTTCTGCAGGCGGCAGCACTTGGCTGGTTTCCTGTCGATCTCACTCTTCAGTAGGTTTTAAATTAGTTGAGCACATTTCTGTTTTACAAGCCATTCTACTTGGGGCCAAGGGGGAGGTAGTGATGAATCTGACACCCCTCCTTTCGGTGAATCAGATTGGAAAAGGGACTCAAATGGGTGAAAGGTCAAACAGGGTAAAAATAGAAAATTTTCTTTCTGGACTTGTTACATAAGTGGAATCATATAATATCCATTTGTATCTGTGTAAGAGTATGTGTTTGACTTAGTATTAGATTTTTAGGGTTTTTCCAGGCCATTTCATGTATCATTATGGTGTTCCTGTTGCTGCTGAATAGTATTTTGCTGTATGCATGTACCATGGGTGTGGAGATGGGCATGATGATTGACTATAACCAGGCATGAAGGAATAGTATTAGGGTGATGATAATGTTTTAAAATTGGATTATGGGCAAGGCGCCTGGGTGGCTCAGTCAGTTAAGTGCCTCCAACTTTGGCTCAGGTCATGATCTTGCAGTTTGTGAGTTGCAGCCCCACATCAGGCTCTGTGCTGACAGCGCTGAGCCTGCTTGAGATCCTGTCTCTCTCTCTCTGCCCCTCCCCTACACACTCTCCCTCTTTCAAAAATAAATAAACATTAAAAAAATTAAAAACTTTAATTGGATCATGGGGATGGCTTCACAACCCAGTGAATTTATTACACACCATTTAATTACATGCTTAACCCTGGTCAATTTTATGGTATGTAAATATTATCTCAACAGAATGGCTAATTAAAGAATGAAGTGCAAAGAAAACTCAGAATGGGGAAACCATTTCTGGCTCGGGATGTTAAGGAAGGCTTCATGGAAGAGGTGTCAGGTAGGATGGGCTTCATAGGCTGTATTGTCTGTGAGCCCTAAAAGCTGTGTGAATACCTGCTCTGACTCTTTCCTATGACATCTCACTGAATCCCCAGAAGGCTTCATTGCACAAATAGAGTAGCCCAGACCCCGGTGTGGAGTGACTTGCTGAAAGGCACCCAACTCGCGAGTGGGGAACATTGCTTTCAACCCACGAATCCCGCCTCTGGCTCCGCTTCTCAATCTCTGGGAACACGAGAATGCAGTGGTTTCTCGAACCATCTATCCTAATCTTGTTTGCTGAAAGACGACCTAATTTGCTAAGTGAACTCAAACTTCATAGCGAGGCGACATAATAAAAACACCCTCCTAATAGTGCGCTGCTTAAAGGCAAATGAATTGTTCAGATATGAAATTAGAGTCGCGCTCTCCAAGTGCGCGGAGGCTGGAGGAGACGTAGCTTCGTAACATTGATTTCAATTACGTCCTAACCTTCAGCACGATGATGTGACATTATACCCCTTCGTCACCGGCTGCAGATGCACCCTCACTTTTATTCCTCTTGTTAAAGAGGAGTTCTGCTGTGCTCCATCGATCTCTGCAAATATTCGGCTGTTTACAACTTGGATAATCTTTGTGTAATCTGCGGGAGTAATTGGATTCCTACAAACGTGGCTAAATTTTCAACATCCCTGAGACGGGGTAGAAGTGGAGAATCTGACAATCTGGACCCCACCCCCAGCCCCCACCCCCACCGCCAATTGCAGAAACCTCTTTTGTTCTCTAGTTAAAGCTGACCTTTTCTCTCCGGTTTGAAAGGTTATGTCCTAATAAGTTTGGCCACTGTAACAGAAAGGATGTGGGGCCTTTAAATGAGACAAGGCTGTAAAAGTCACAGCTCTCTGGCCCCTTAGATGTCATCGCTGCTGTGGCCGGTCATTATCTGATTCAAGAAAATAAGGATGAAGGGGCTCTCCTCTGTTGAAAAAAGATCGCTCCCTTCTGGGAACATCGAAGCGCATGCGCGCGCCTACACACACCTGGGCGCCCATGGTTCACGCTCCTTCTGTCAACAGCTTTCATCTTTTCCCATCAGCGTGGCTGCTTGGAACAGAAAGAGGATCGTGCTGCCTTCTTGTTTTGATGCTGCTGCTCGCTAGCCGGCCAACCTTGAGCAAAGTAAGCTCTCGGAGCCTCAGTTTCCCCATGCTGAAAATGAGGGATGCCAATAAAATTTGCATCGTAGAGTTGTTATGAAGCTACATTTGTCAGTTTGTAAAGCTCTCAGAACACTGGCCCGGAGGAAGCATTCGCGTTTGTTAGTAAATTCAACAAGGGGAGAAAAATGGCGTAAGGATCGGCTTATTCGCAGAAAAGGAGAAGCTTGAGAGGAAGGAAACCACATGGAGGAGGGCGTCTCTGGGCCCCCGGGGGACAGAGAGACTTTGGTGCAGATCCCTAACAGCAGGGGCTCCCGTTCTAAGATCCCAGAGCATCCAGTGTGGGGGTCCCATTGTGAATGGAGTATTTTTACTTTTTTTTATTTTTAAGTTTATTTATTTTATTTCGAGGGAGAGAGAGACAGAGACAAAGAGACCCAGCAGGATAGAGGATCCGAGGTGGGCTCTGTGCTGACAGCAGAGAGCCAAATGAGGGACCGGATCTCATAAACCGTGAGATCGTGACCTGAGTGGAAGTGGGATATTTCACCCCCTGAGCCACCCAGGCCCTCCTGGATCATTTTTACCTGAAAAAAGTGAAAGGAGTTAGCTTATGATTTATTCTTCTAATAGCAATTTTCAGATAAAAAGGTGTAAAGTGTCAGCAATAAGAAATTATCGAAAATAATGAAAATAATGGGGCGCCCGGGTGGCTTAGTCGGTTAAGCGTCCGACTTTCGCTTGGGTCATGATCTCGCGGTTCATGGGTTCGAGCCCCGCGTCGGGCTCTGTGCTGACTGCCAGCTCAGAGCCTGGAGCCTGTTTCAGTCTGTGACTCCCTCTCTCTCTGACCCTCCCCTGCTCACGCTGTCTCTCTCTCTCTCTCTCTCTCTAGACATAAATTAAAAAAAAGAAAATAATGAAAATAAATCCATTTAGTAGAAGTTATTAAGATGATAACATAACTTGTTTTATTATATATATAATATATTATATTATTATAACTTGTCAAGCCTTGTTATAGAAAGAGCTAATGATACATTGTTAGGAGTCTATTTTTGTAAATAAAAACTGTTTTTAGGAAAATGTATGGATGGATATATGACAAGTCGTGGAGTTATTTGGGTTGCGGGATTATGTGTGATTTTTTTTCTTCCTTCTCTTTTGCTTTTTAGTGTATTTCTTGTTGTTTCATCTTTTATTCCCCAATCATTGTGTAAAAGCCCTTGATCCATTTTTTAAAATTTATTTTATTTAAAAAATATTTTTTAAAATTTCATTTTACAGAGAGAGTGTGCAAGTGGGAAGGGGCAGAGAGAGAGAGTTAATCTTAAGCAGGCTCATACCCTGTGTGGACCCCGACACGGGGCTCGATCTCACCATGCTGGGATCATGACCTGAGCTGAAATCAAGAGTTGGATGCTCAACCGACTGAACCACCCAGGTGCCCCACTCCTGTCCCATTTTATTTTTAATTTATTAATATTTATTTGTTTTTTGGGAGAGCGCAAGCGGGGGAGGAGCAGAAGGAGGGGGACAGAGGATCTGAAGTGGGGTCTGTGCTGACAGGCTGGCAGCGCAGAGACTACTGCGGGGCTCGAACTCATGAACCACAGATCATGACCTGAGCCAAAGTCGGATGCTCAACCGACTGAGCCCCCCAGGCGTCCCACTCCTGTCCCATTTTAAACCTGAATTGCATTTGCTAATGGCAGAACACTATCTCTCACCTGTGAGTGGTTTTAGTACCAAATGAGGCTCTGAGGTCAACGGTTCTTCTTTGTCCTTTGTAACATTCATTTTTGCGAGAGAAATAGAGCGCACAGGCAGGCAGGGAAGGGGAGGAGAGAGAGGGACAGAGGATCTGAAGCGGGCTCTGGGCCGACAGCAGAAAGCCGGATGCGGGGCTTGAACTTGTGAACCACAAGATCATGACCTGCACTGAAGTCGGACGCTTAACCTACTGGGTCACCCAGGTGTGCGGAGACAGTTCCACTCCTAAATAGGCAGCGAAGCTGGGAGTTGGTGTAGACCACCACATGCACATGTTTTGAGGTGATGCATCTCTTGCTGTTAGTTATTGTACATCTTGCTGGCCACCAGCTTCCGGGTGTGCGTGGTCAGGTGCTCAAGGACAGCGACGGGGAAACCACATGTGGAGGAAGACAGGTGATGGGCATCGTGGCCCCCCCCCCCACATAAGCTGGCCCGTCAGCTCTCAGGGAAGTACGGCTTAGCCCATGCACAGTGACAGCTCATCTGCTCCCTGTGCCTTCAGTAGTTTCCATGGCCCCTTTTCCCACACGTGGTGTTTGTGGGTTTTGCTCCGATTGGCCCAGCTCAAGTCTATAGCTGGCCTGGAATTGGGAAGACCCGGGCCTCCATCTCACTCACTTACCCCCATGCTCCAGCCCCTCACTGACCAGCCAGCAGCCTTTGTGACACTTAGGCTAGTCATTGGTGACTTTGGCCATGATCCGACCTGGGCCATAGCATCTGTGGTGGCAACTCTGTCACGCTAATGATGAGATCCTCTCTTTCAAGGGACTCTGGCTTTCTACCTGACTTCGGTGTTGTAAAAATAAATATGTATTTCGATGGGAAGGTTTGCCTTATGGGGAGCACACCACTCCAGCCGGGCAGCTATGATGGGGTCCATCTATGGGCTGTGGCTTCCAGCCTTCTTGAGTATTTACAGACCGAGACCCCCACAGTTAAAGGCAGCCTCACAGAGAAATGTTCTCTGCGAATGCATTCCATTAATTAGAGAACTGGTCCATCCATTAACAATCACGTTAGAAAGCCAGGAGAACACAGAGCTCTGAGGTTGGCTTGCCCATTGAGGTATGGTTGCATTTTATCTTCCAGATTATAGATTGTTAAAAAATCCAACTATTTAGTTTTGCATCAATGGGATAATCATCTAAGGAGTTAACTCCATAGAGCTCAGCACACCAGTGTGCTTGGAAGAATACTGGCATTTCTCCTTTAAATTCTCAGACTCTTATTTGGGAATTTAGCATGCCTACCAATTCAGTGGACATACAAGGGAGAAATGGCCTTTGGCAGATGGCCAAATAGAGGATGGCTTTCTGGATGCAACACCTGTGCAGTCTCCACTGAATTCATATAGGTTGTAAAATACGTTCATTGTGCGTGTGTGGGGTAAACAGAACGTGGACATTACCTAAAATGATAGCGCCAGACAGAACTTCTGTAAACGTTTTGTTTATTTCTTGCAGTGTCTACCCTTCTTCTTTTTATATCTAGATAGATAGATATGGGGGCGCCTGGGTGGCTCAGCCAGTTAAGCATCCGACTCTTGATTTAGGCTCAGATCATGATCTAACCGTTCGTGAGACTGAGCCCTGAGTCGGGCAATATGCTGACAGCGCGGAGCCTGCTTGGGATTCTCTGTCTCTCTGTCTCTCTGCCCCTTCCCTGCTTTCTCTATCTTTCTCTCTCTCAAAATAAATAAACAGTAAAAAAAATTTTAAAAAGAGAAACATATAGATGTAGGTCTCTCTATGTGTCTATATCTGTAGTTTGTAATCTGGATAGAGAGAGATGTAGTTTGAGTATTTACAGACTGAAACCACACACACACACACACACACACACACACACACAGACACTTTCTGTTTTTTACAAAATGAAGATCATAGAATATACAATATATCCTGGCTTACATTTGGATGATTTTAGGTAACAAAATACCATACACGTTTTCTCGTGGTGCTAAGTAGTCTCTGCAACATGATTTTAATGGCTCCCTAATATTTCATTATATGGCTGTGCCACAATGTGTCACACAAATCTATCGTGAATATTTATGTTTTTTACATTTATCACTGTTATCAACAATGTTGTGATAATATCACGTGTGCGTTTCTGAGTATTTCCTTTGGAGAAATTCCTGGAAGTAAAATGACTGGCAGAGAGGATAAAAACACTTTTAAAAGCCTTCTGATGGATCTTGCCAAATTACCCTCAAGAAAGGATAAAACAATTCATTTTCCCACCATCCGTGAACACATCGACAACAGGCCGTGTTCCATATATAGTTTTATTCTTTGTCAATTTGATAGATGAGTAATGGCATTTTGTTGTTGTTTTAATTTGCATGGATTTTATTACAAAGTAGACTGAGTCTTTCAGCCCTATGTTTTCTCTATGTATTTCTTCATTTGTGAACTGTCAATTCATGTCCCTGAGTTCTTTTGTTTTTTTCTTAATTTTTGTTAATGTTTATTGTTGAGAGAGAGAGAGAGAGAATGAGTGGGGAAGGGGCAGAGAGAGAGAGACAGAGAAACAGAGAGAAAGAAGATCTGAAGCAGGCTGTGTGTGGTCATTCCAGAGTCCGACGTGGGACTCAAACTCACGAACGGCCAGATCGTGACTGAGCCAAAGTCAGACACTTAACCGGCTGAGCCATCCAGGCTCCCTGGCCTGCATTTTTTTTTCCTACTGAATGTTCCTTGTTGTTTTTCTTTGTTGATCCACTGGAGTTGTTTAAATATCAGGTATGTTAGCTTTTGAGGGCAAATGTGGTGATAAGAATGTGCATAGAAAAGATTCTGGTAGAATAATCCCTGAACCATTAATAGTAATGCCGTGACTCTGGGGATTAGGGTGAGAGGGAAGAAGGAAGGGCTGGCTTATTCTCAGCTTGCCTCTCGGCCTGACGCACAGTGTCCCCTTGTCTGTCTACTCCATACCGCAGGAGGCTGAGCTCTGTCCATGCGCTGGATCCTTAGGGCCCCCTTGCTTTGTACTTGCCGGTTGGTTTTGGCCCCTAGGCATCAGTGACAGCAGATGGAGGGCAGGAGGAGGGAGGCAAATGGCTATTTATGTCCTCTCCCCGCCCCCTGACTGCCTGGTAGAAGTTGCAATAATCACGTACTCATTTCGCAGTTAGCTATAATCCTTGTACATTTTCCCCCAGGCCATTTGAATTTGCTCTTCTGGGATTTGAAAGGCATGGTCCATTTTTTCTATTGAGTAATTGGCCTCCGTACTGTCCATAGGTAAGAGTTCATTGACTGTTACAGATGTTTAGACATTGCATATTATCTCATTATAAATGTCCCCTGAATCTATTGTCTGTCTTTTGATTTCATTTAAAATAGTTTGTGGGGCACCTGGGTGGCTCAGTCAGTTAAGTGTCTGACTCTTGATTTCAGCTCAGGTCATGATCTCACGGTTCATGAGACCAAGCCCTGCACTGGGCTCTGCGCTGCCAGCACAGAGCCTGCTTGAGATTCTCTCTTCCACTTTCTCTGCCCCTCCCCTGCTCTCTCTCTCTCAAAGTAAATAAACTTAAAAAAATAAAATGTTTTGACATACGTATATTACAGAATTATATTCAGCCAAATTGCCTGTATATCCTTGTTTAGTCTGTGTATATCCCGTTTCAGTTAATAAGGCTTTAGTATCCTAAGAATTTGTAAATGTAGCCGCTTTGATTGTTTTCTAAGATTTTCATTTAAATTTTATTTGTAAGTCTATCAACTCCCAACCTGATGCCGAATTTTTGGCTCTTTTGAATTATGTTGCTAAGAATGTGTGAGTCTCTATGTGTGGGCGGGACATGTATTTTATATGATGGGAGGTATGTGTTCAGACTCGTTCATAGTCAGAAACTGCGGTCATTCATGGTTGCCAGGGCAGCAACAAAACATCACTTTACTCTCAAGAGTTGGGTCCAAAGAAGCTCCCCCCCCCCAAATGGAAACTTTCACCCCTGGTGGGCAAGAGGGGGAAAAATTGCTCACAGAAGTTACTGGAAGAAGTCTAAATTTTTACAGTCCTTTTGGAAAGGAAAATGGCAGTATCTTTTAAAATTAAATGTACACATGCTGTTCAACCCAACGATCCCACTTCTGGGAATTCCACCCCTAGTGATAAAAACATTGATAAATTCAGGCACACAGACCAGGATGTTTATAGCAGCCTTGCTTGTAGTCGTGAAAATAAACGTGGATGACAAAGAAAGGTTGAAAAATCTATACAATAGGACATTTTGCAGCCACTTTAAAGACTGAATTATAACCATAACAGAAGGATTTCTATGAGGCATTGTTGAATAAAAAGAGAAAGGTAAAGAAATGTGTTTCGTACCAAACAATTTTTATTAAGCTAACACTGATCAAAAAGGGATGTGGCAGGGAGAAGGTGGTGAATTTGCAAATAACTACAGGAGCAGGGCAGAGAAGCACTTCCGGCTCTTTTGCTAGCATAGGGTGTGTTGTTGATTTGCGAATAGGGCAAGAGAAACATTCTAAGAGGAGAATCAAAGTTTCCACTTAAGATATGATCCCTGTTTGGTTTGTTACAGACATCTGCATGTATTTGCATACATAAATTAGAAAAAAAGAATATAACGATTGACTTGTAAAGATGTCCATTGACAGATTGTCAGGCACGAAGGCCAAGTTGCATTGAAATGTGTAAATAAACAGTAAGGAAAAGCCCGTGTACATATGGTGATGTTTGGTTGTACAACCGAAGAAAAGTAGGTTACATTCCAAATCGTTCATGGTGGGGGTAAGGGGAAAGGAGAAGGGGGTGAAGAGAAGTCATAACAAAGAGGGAAGCCTGGGTGGCTCAGTTGGTTTGGCATCTGACTGTTGATCCCCGGCTCAAGTTCTGATCTCACATTTCATGAGTTCAAGCCCCACGTTGGGCTCTGCACTGATAGCAGGGCGCCTGCTTGGGATTCTGTCTCTTCCTGTCTCTGCCCCTTCCCTTCTCTCTCTCTCTCTCTCTCTCTCTCTCAAAAATAAATAAATAAGCTTAAGAAATTGACAAGGAAGTGATAGATATGCATACATAAAATTTTGTATTGTATTGTTGCAACCAAAGGAGTTTTATAATTTGAAAAATATTTTTTTTAAAATAGGAAAACACAAAAGGTAGGAACGTACTATAATGGGACTCTGCCCAAGGGGTTTAGGAAGGTAGATATTACCTCTGCCTGGGGAGAATTGGAAGAGTCTCACAGAGGGGGCTATGGGAAACAGGAATTGGAAGAAGAGAAAAGAACATTCCTCAGGTGGGGAAGTAAAAGGGTAGAGGAAACATAAAAAGAGAAAGCTGTAAAAGGCATCCCGGATAGAGCACACAGCATGTGCAAAGGCCCAAATACATAAAAAATTGCTTAAAAATTAAACGAGACCAGAGGAAAAGCAGGGATCTGAGACTGTGTCATGGCACACAGAAGAGTTTGGGATTTTGTTTGTTTGTTTGTTTGTTTTTGAGAGACAGAGAGAGTCAGAGTGTGAGCAGAGGAGGGGCAGAGAGAAAGGGAGACCCAGAATCTGAAGCAGGCTCCAGGCTCTGAGCTGTCAGCACAGAGCTCTACGTCGGGCCTGAACTCAAAAACCTCGAGATCATGACCTGAGCCAAAGTCAGCACTGAGCCGATGGAGCCACCCAAGTGTCCTGGAGCTCAGGATTTTATACCATAGCTCAGGTTGTCTCAGTCCCGTCAGTCCCGTTGACGTGGGAGCCAGCGAGGCGGTGTGTGGGGCTGTCCTGAGCACTGCGGGATGTTTAGCAGTGCCCCCCACCCCATCCAGAGACAGTAGCAACCCCTGCGCCTCCAGGTGTAAAAACCAAAAATATCCCCAGACGCTGTCACATGTCCCCTTGGGGACAAAGTGTTCCCCTTCACTCCCCGAGAACCAGTGCTGGGTGATGGGGAGTGAAGGGTCTCTAAGTAGCTAACAGAGGACTTTGTGGGGGAAGACGGACTGGGGAGGAGGGAGGAGGCAGGGAGGCCGCCACCTTGATCTGGGTGAGAAATGAGGTCCGCCTGGGGAGGACTCTCCCTCCTGGATTCATCTCGGATCCGCCGCCCACTCTCCATCCCTGCTGCCGTGGCCCCTGTTCCCATCACCCTTGTTGTTTCTTACCTTGTCTACCCGCCTGTCTCCTCTCTCCTATCTCATTCTCCTTGTTGCTGCCAGAGGGAAATTTCTAGTGAGATCGGCACATTCAGGGTGGTGTGGCTATAGACCAGAGCAAATGTTCTTTCTCTCTTTTTTTAATGTTTTATTTATTTTTGATAGAGAGAGAGACAGCGTGAGCAGGGAAGGGTCAGAGAGAGAGGGAGACACAGAATCTGAACCAGGCACCAGGCTCTGTGCTGTCAGCACAGAGCCCAACCTGGGCTCGAACCCACGAACCGCGAGATTATGACCAGAGTTGAAGCCAGATGCTCAACCAACTGAGCCACCCAGGTGCCCCCAGAATGAACTTTCTTAGAAGCAAAGCAAAACATATTTATGCTCAGCTTAGGAACCTACAGACGGCCCCTGTCTCTGGCAGGCTCAACAACAATCTCTGTGGGGAGAACAGGGCCCTTTTTGAGCCGGACCCTGCCTGCTTCCCTTGTTTCCATGTGCCAGGGTCAAGGTCCTAACTTCTCATGACCTACTCACCTTCTCTTCAGTGTTTCTACTCCTCCCAAACAACTTCTTCTCAGCCTTTGTTTTCCTCTTCTTTCCATCTGCCAAGAATCAACTTAAATGTCACCTCCTCTGAGAAGCCTCCTCTGCTTGGCTGAGGGTAGAGTTGAAGATTCCTTTTCTGGGTTCCAATCCTAGGGCGCTTACCATGCTGTATCATAGGGCCCTAATCCTTTGTCCGGCCACTCCACTTGCCTGTGAGTCCTTCAGAATCAAAGTTTGTGTTCCGGCACATCTTCCAAACTCAGAGCCTTGGGCATACTCAGCACTTGAGTATTTTATGGGAAAGGAAAAGAAGGAGGAAAGAGAAGGATTCTTTAGAGCAGATCAGCGCAAGCAGCAATATGGCTCTGCTAAGTTAGTAATCATACAAGCAATTAAATTTTTTTAAAAACATTTTCTTTACTTTTGAGAGATGAAAAGAGATAGAGCATGAGCAGGGGAGGGGCAGAGAGAGAGAGAGGGAGACATACAATCCGAAGCAGGCTCCAGGCTCTGAACTGTCAGCACAGAGCCCGATGGGGGGCTCGACCTCCTGGACCATGAGATCGTGACCTGAGCCAAAGTCAGATGCTTAACCAATTGAGCCACCCAGGTGCCCGTAAGGACAAGCAGTTTTAAAAGAGACGTAGAAGGGTTGAATAGCTCGAGAATGAAATTAATCAGGGAACTTGTAAAAGAGATGTTTTGAGAATAGAGAACAGTCTGTAGTTGAAGGGGAAATTTCTGGGGCTGTAGGAAATCTTATTGCAGAGTTTGGCCTTTGGTATATTTTCTTTGGTCATTGCTGTATTTTCTAAAAAAAGTCAGTAATCCTTGTGAAAATCACTGGGAAGTAGGCTTTTATAATAACAACATAAAAAAATTAGCAGTATCATAAAAATACAGACGTCTGCCTTCATTTGGCATTGACTGGCTGAATAAGGAGCCAAGGCTTGACCAGCTCAAGTGGACTGGGTTGTCACAGAAGTTAGAAGTGGTGGCCTATGGGTAGGCAAGGATCAGTCCACATATTCCCAGCATCGCAGTGCAGGGTTGATGGGCACAAGTGATTACAGACACCACCTGCAGGGGGAGCTAATGGTCCTATTGCCTTGAATGCCTGTGGTTGGATATGCAGATTGACTAGGACCAGGGGAGGCAGGAGGCTGAAGGTCAGGGAATGCCACCTCCAAGGCAGCAGTCCCTCCCAGGTGGTGGAATCTTCACATCTCCAGAACTCTGGCTCACCCCGGACAGCTGCCGGGACCGTGTCCTGGGGGAGCCTATGAAGGGCCTGTAGCATTCTGGCCACTGAAGAGAAACTGTGCTCTCAGACGGCCAATATGTTTGTTACCGTGTCTCACACACAGTGTTTTATGAATTAAAGACAAGAGCAGTAAAGGCATGTTAGACTCAATTCCCTGAGAAAAGCTAATCAATAACCAAACTTGGAATTGATTTGGGTTTTTTTTTTTTTTGCAAGTTCAATACCTAATGTTACATGTTAAGCAACAGGATTTTACAATTCACTAGTCCTTCCCTTACTGGGAATTAAGCAGTAAAAAATCCATTCTCCTCCCCAATGCCGAGAGCCAAGGCTACGCACTAATAAGTGAGTGAACCAATTGAGTGATTCAGTCAGCGCATTGATTTCTTGTTTTTCCAAGCACCTATTTCTTTGCTATATGTAGGGACTTCTTAATAGACTCCAAGAGCTCTTTCTTCTCTCCTTCTGTAATTCTTCACCTTCTTTCCCCTTCTTCCTGAGCCAGAGGCTCAGGAAACTGCTGACGTCCACATTACTAAAACTTTTGGAAATGAGAAGGGCTGCCTGACATCTCATTCCTGAGCAGAGATTACAAAAATCAAACATGTACTCTTAAGAGGCTGTTCTGTTCTGTTTATTTGTTTGTTTGTTAGATTCCATATATAGGTGACATCATATGGTATTTGTCTTTCTCTGAGTTATTTTACTTAGCATCATACATTCTAGGTTCATCCACCATCCTTGTAGCAAATGGCAAGATTTCAAGGTTGGGGGGATGGGTGAAATAGGTGAAGCGGATGAAGATTACAAACGTCCGGTTGAAAAATAAAGAAGTGACAGAGATGAAAAGTACAGCACAGGAAATATAATCGGTAGTACTGCAATCATGTTGTGTGTTGACACACACGTATGGTGGTCAGAATGGAGTAAGGTACAGAATGTTGAATCACTGTGTGGACACCGGAAACTAATATAGCGTTGTTTGTCAACGATATTTCAATCATACATGAAGAAAGTCAAACCTGGAGATGCAAAGGGAGCCTGATTTGGTCTTCACGACACCGTTGTGAAATATACACTATTATTTCATAATAATAATGTGGTTCTTGTCTATACATGAGGGAAATGAGCCACACAGGGGTTGTTGTCACCCAGGTACTGTCTGGGCTACAGCTTGAACCAAATGCTTGGGCTCCGGTCTTTGACCTTAACCTTCACACCAGGCTCCTCTCTGATATTTACATATTTGAGTGCTATTGTCTAGAAAGAGCAGCGTCACTACTTGGCTATTAAGAAACTTGAATTTGGTAGGTGCTCAATGATGAGTTGGTGCATGAGTTGTTTCAGAGCATTTCGCTTTCCTAATTTGATCTGCTGTTGGCGTGTTGTACGGTGTGGACGGAATGGAGCAGATGGGCAGTGGGTCCTCAATGATGGAGCACATGATGACGGCACTCGGCAGCCTCCAAGACCCCAGTTCATAGACTGCTGGTGTTTTATAGAGCACTAAACAAAAGGGCTTATACATCCTCCAGGACCAGAGAAGGAAAGGCTCGCCTTGTGCTCAAGGCTTGATGGAGACAAGTCAAGTAGTGTCTTCACATTCTGCCTGATCCTTAGACGCTCCTCATCCATGAACCAAGATCCGGGGCTAGAGCAGCAGAACAATGACTTCCTAAAGAAGTCCCATCACGAAGTTTGTAGCTAAGCCTCTCTGTCCTGATAGGACAGGAGAGAGGGAAAGACGGGTTTAAGAGATCTGAGGGTCTCCTTGAGCCTCATTTGTCTGCGCAGTTTGTTTTTAGCTGTCAGCAGAGTGGAGGTATGCCGCAGAGGCATCTCAGGGGGACTGGTGAAGGGAGGAAGGCGGAGTACCTGCACTTGGTATTTTCTTACCTGTAAATGCACTTGCGTTGCGTGCTTATTACTTTCATAATAAATCAACACAAAACAGAAACAAAAATGCCCACCTCTACCATTATCAACCCCAGCCCACCAATATCAACAACTGCTTTCTTTTTATTTTTCTTGAAAGAAGCATGTATCAGATGTCAGGCTAAATATTACAAGCATTATGTCAGTAACCCTTCCAGAAACCTCCAGGGAAGTATGATTTTACTGGTGCTCCTGACTATATGTCTGTGTTTTCCTGGGGAACCACCCAAGTCCCCAGAGCCAGGAGGGACCAGAGTCAGGATCTGGCTCCCAACCCCGGACGCTGGCTGCTTTGGCAGCCGTTGAGCCTCCCTGAGCTCTTTACTGCCGCTTCCTCTTACCTCCGCCTTCTCTGCTCAGCTCTTCCCTGAGCCATGAGTGGACTTTGATATGGAATTTCTGTTTCCCTAGGTACTTACTGGCTGCTGCTGCATCGATGAGAGTAGCCTTGGTGCGCCCTGCATTGCACCCACTGAATCAAGGTAGGAGGTAGTTTTTCTCTTCACCCATAGCAGGGAGGGTTGAGGCTAGAGAGTTATCTGAACGAAAAACTATCTTTGACTGCCTGGAATATTCTTTTTTCTGTATCCCTCACATGTACACTTGACCTGTTGACTTCTATTCGCTGTTAAAGACTTCACATCTTCCAAAAAGGAATGTAATTCCAACACACACGTATCGGGCACAGGGAGTAACTACTAAGTAGTTGACGGATGAGGGAATGAAGGAATGAATGAGTATGTATGCAGTGAACACAGCCATAGTGTGTATTGATGTTTCTCTATAAAATGTCAACTTTAGGCATAAAAAAAATAAATTAAAAAATGGTAAGTTTATTTATTTTGAGAGAGAGAGAGCATGAGTGGGGGGGGGGGGACAAAGAGAGAGAGGGAGAGAGAGAGCACACATCCCAAGCAGACTCCACACTGTCAGTGCTGAGCCCAGTGTGGTGCTCAAACTCACGGACTGTGAGATCTTGACCTGTGCTGAAATCAAGAGTCAGATGCTCAACCAAGTGAGCCACCCAGGCGCCCCTAAGAAAGAGTACATTTAATGAAGTTGGAGCTAACTTGTAAGAAAACTCATTAGTATGGGAAGGATAATGTTGACAGAGAGTAATCATAAATCCTTTGTTTAGAAAACAAAAACAAAAGCATGTGGAATGGTTGAATGATTGGCTGGGGGTGGCGGGGCGGATAGCCTAGTGCACAGCTCTCTATCTGGAGTATGCATGAGATTCAAATGCAGATTTTCAAGCGCCACTCCCAGAAATTCGGATTTGGAGTTAGAATCAAGATTATTATTATTTTTGGCAATCTCATACATTCCGTAGATCATATACTAAACTGTTTACATAAATTCAAGCATTTCATCTTCATAACAAACATAAAAGACAAGTGCTCCTGGTACCTTCATATCATATGAATGATGGAATCTGGACTGGCCCCGGGCAGGAGATGCACCACAGTTCTGAGGCGCTGTTGTAGGTTTGGGGCCACTGCACAGGTCCTGCAAGCTCTTTCAACTCTAGTTTGAATCAGTCTGCAGGCAGAATGTTCTATAATGGACCAAGTTAGTGTTGGGCAAAGACGAATTCTCCCTTTGCATCGGTGACTCTTGGTAGCCTCCACCCCTCTGTGAACACCGATAATCGTTGTATCACATGACTAGTGTCCATAGACATAATGCCTCCTCAGTGTGCCTTGAGGGCAGGGCCAGCTTTCAATTCATGTTTAAACCCCCCACAGAGTATATAGGCAGTAACTGGTGAGTAAATGAACAAATAGATGGATGCCTTTATTCTTTATCAGGATTTTGTGAAAGAGCTCGCCTGTCAAGTGTTAGCAATGGGCACTGTCTTAGTATCTTGTTACTCCTAGAACAAATTACCACGGACTTGGCGGCTTAACGTGACATAAATGTATTTTACAATTATGGAGGTCAGAGATCCAAACTGAGTCTCACTGGGCTGAACAAGGCATGGGCAAAGGTGTATTCATTCTGGAGGCCCTAGGAGAGAATCTGTGTCCTTGACTTTGTGGCTTCTAGAGACTGTCTAGTCCTTGGCTCATGGTCTTCCACCATCTTCCATCTGCCAGCCATTATATCACTTCCATCTCTGCTTTCTGTGTCTCCCTCTTTGGCTCATAAGAACCCTCAGGATTACATTGGGCCCACCCTGATAATCCAGGATAATCTCCCCACCTTGGAACCCTTAATTTAATCACATCTGTAAAGTCCCTTTTGCCGTGATGGGTAACATTTTCACAGGTCCTGGGGACTAGGATGGAAACCATTATTCTGTCTATTCTAGGCACCCAGGACTTAATAGATGACCCACATCTTTTTCTATTTAACTAATTAATAATTCTTTCACTTAACATTCGATGTTATGTCAAGGTAGAAATACAGTATGTACATTTAGGGCTGAGTATAGCATAGTCTTTACATTAAAGAAAACCCATAGAGGTGTTGGACATAAAATTAACTGCAGCCCTGGAGGAGAAGACAGAAAATGTTCCATATATTTCACAGGAGAACAAAACCACTTGTAGATGAGAGAACACAGGAAGGCTTCTTGGAGGAAGTGGCAGTGGAGCTGGAATGTAAAGATTGGGTTGAATTCAGGAATGGGAGGTGGTGGGCATGGAAGGAAGGAAAGCCTAATACATATCGAATGTTATCAGATGCCAGACATTGTCAATTACTCTCTATGGATTACTACCCTAGTCTTCCAAACAACAACCCTAAAATTCTTTCCCCTCATTATAGGTGAAAAAACTGAGGCACAGATGGTCTGAGCAACTTAGCCAATGAAAGTGATAGACTGTGATTGGAAGCCAGCTTCTCCCCCATGAGTAATCAGTTGTGTTTGAATAGAAAGTGTAATGTATATGTAAAGGGGAGTGGAGAATAAGATTGAAAAAGGTAGGTAGGGACCATATCATTTAAGAATTTGAACCCTCCCTCCCCCACTCAAAAACCATTTGAATGCCCAGATTTGAGTTAGTGCTTCATTTATCTGACAAAGATTTTAAAGGAATCCCCCTAAAGTAGTCCTCATAAAATGCTTCAATGAGAAATCACAAATGTGCTGAAAGCACATAACAAAAAAAGAAACTCTCAGAAAAGAATAGAAGCTTTTTCCATTTTTAGAATGGAAAAAGCCAATAACTGGAAGAAAAAGCCCAGTGAATGAGCTCAGCAACAGAATTGTAGAGGACAGAAGGAATCAGTGGAGTGGAGGATAGAACAGGGGAGGTACCAAACCTTAGTAACAGAGAAAACATCTAGTAAACAGAATCAGGTCTTCAAGGGCTTGTAGGCCTTTAACAAAGGATCTAACCTACGTCATCAGGGTTCAAAAGGAGAGGAGCAAGAGATGGAACTGAAAATAAATCAAAGAAATAATGGCTGAAAACTTTCTAACTTTGACAAAAGACATGCATAGATTCAAGGCCCCGAGTGAGTCCCAAAGAGGACAAATCCAAAGAAATTCACACCAAGAAAAATCACAGTCAAACTTCTGAACTTTAAAACAAAACAAAACAAAACAAAACAAAATCTCAAAAGCAACCATAGAGAAAGGCCTTCTTATTCTATAGGGGAAAACAATTAGAATCACAGAGGTTTCTCATCAGACAGAGAGACCAGAAAAGGAAGTGGCACTTTTTCTTTCAGGCTGAAAGAGAAGGATTGTCAACTCAGAACTGCATCTAGTGAAAACGCTGCTTGGGAATGAAGGAGGAATCAAGACATCCTCAGATGAAAGAAAGCTAGGAGTGTTGCCAGCAGATTTTCCTAAAAAAAGAATGGCTAACGGGATTTTCTAAGTAGAAAAGAAAAAAAGTGAATCTTGGAACATCAGGAAGGAAGACAGAGGTGGCAAGAAAAAAATATGGGTAAACACAGTACATTTTCCTTCACCTCTTGAGTTTCCTAAATTATATTCGATGGAAGAAAGAATTACAACACTGATGTGGTTTTCAATGTATGTGAAGGCAATATTTAAGATGATTGTATTATAAGTGGGAAAGGTAAAGAGATGTAATTAAAGGGATTAAGATTTCATTTGAATACATTAAATAACACCACCAGTAGATTGTGATCATTTATGTATATAAAAATTAATTCCTAGAGCAATCACTAAAAAGCCACACAAGGAGATTCTCTCAAAAACACAACAGATATATAAAGATGGAATTTGAAAAAGATACTCGAGTAACCACAGAATAGTCTTTTCGATCACAGGGGAATCAAGCTGGAAATCAGTAACAGAAAGGTAATAGGACATTTCCAAACAATTGGAAAGGAAACTGTACAATTCTAATAAGTCATGGGTCAAAGAAGAAGTCTCAGGAGAAATAAAAATTAATTGAATGGAATGAAAATTAAAAGACAACACCTCAAAGACAAAGCTGTCATGGGAAACAGCTAAAGCAGCACCAAGAGGGAAATTTATAGCATTATGCGTTTGGAAAAGATTCATATCCCGTGTCCCCAGCAAGGCCTGTTGCCATCGCAATGCCCAGGTGGTGGAAGGGAAGACACACTATGTGCCCAGGTCTCACATTCTGCACTTGAAGACTGCTGAGTCAGCACCTTGTTGTTCATGTTCAAGGGATGTTTGGGATACAGCCAACCCAGGCAACCAAACAAAAGCACTGGACAACCACAGGGCATCTGGAGTCAAGAACTGAGCTCCATTCCAGTTCTATTCTTGATCGGCTCTGGGTCCAGAGAGACATTTACTGACTACCTGCTGGGTGAAAGTCATGCTTTAGGCACAGGGAACATGGCTGTGAGCCAACGAGGCAAGGCCTTTGTCATCTGGGCTCTAACACTCCTAGAAAGCTAGGCTGAATTCTCTCATAGGTCTTGTTACCAACTAGTCCTTTCTACAGTGTTAACACACAGCTCACGACCAACAAAAGGTAGTGGTTATTATTGTGTTGCTGGTTCTGGGCTTGCCTGACCTCAGACAGGCTTCTTGCCCTTCCTCTGCTCTGCGCCTGTCAGTACAACAGTAGGCAATAGGCAAATGGTACCAGTCAACATGTGAATGATTAAAACAAGTCCAGGTAGGGGCGCCTGGGTGGCTTAGTCGGTTAAGCGTACGACTTTCGCTTGAGTCATGATCTTGCGGTTCGTGGGTTCAAGCCCCACATCGGGCTCTGTGCTGACTGCCAGCTCAGAGCCTGGAGCCTGTTTCAGTCTGTGACTCCCTCTCTCTGACCCTCCCCTGCTCACGCTGTCTCTCTCTCTCTCCTAGAAATAAAAAAAACAAAAACAAGTCCAGGTAATAATACCTACTCTGAAGGGAATGTGCAGTTCATTTAATCAGTTTACACAACAGATATTTATTGAGCACCTACTATGAGTCAGGGGCTTTCCTAGGTGCTGAAGATACAAAGGGTGAAGAAAATAGACCCCATCGTCATTGACTCTACATCCTAATCGGAAAAGATGGACAAGAAAAGATAAACGTACACGTTGGGGCGGTGGTAAGAATCATGATTGGGTGCCTGGGGCGCTCAGTCAGTTAAGCATCTGACTCTTGGTTTCAGCTCAGGTCATGATCTCACGGTTTCATGAGTTCAAGCCCCGTGTCGGGCTCTGAGCTCATAGCATCCTCTCTCTCTGCCCCTCCCCTGTTTGCTCCCTCTCTCTCTCTCTCAAAAATAAATAACATTAAAAAAAATAAATTAGAAGGAGGGTCAAGGAGGGCATTATCTACCCAGGTGAGAGAGATGCTGAGTCCAAGCAGGCTACTGAGCTAACCCGGAGAGGAGAGACAGCACGGAGTTGCTACGAACCTTCCGGCCCAAGAGGTGAAAAGAAGAGGTGGCTTGACCAGAGCCCAAGGGAACGTAGTAGCGGCTGAAACCACAAGGGAAGAGCCGAGGGCAGGGAGGGCACCCAGCCCCTACTCCAGAAGCCTTCCGCATGGAGTCAGAGGGGGGAATCGTCTGTGTCTCCTTTTCTCTTGCTCTGCAGTGCTGACCCGCCAGGCCTGATGCGGCCAACCCCAGACCAAGCCGGCTGCCTCAGAGACCTAGGGGATGCGGCCACACAGGAGAGGCCTCACAAGCAGAGCACAGGAAGGGCAAGAGGCCTGTCTGAGGTTAGACAAGCCCAGAGCCAGCAACACAATAAGAATCACTACCTTTTATTGATCATATGCTGTGTGTTAACATTGCAGAAAACACTCTTTGGTACCAAGACCAACGAAAGAAAGCACCCTAGCTATCTATATAAAGCACCAGCCCCCTGTTTTGTAGGAAGAACTTCTGCTAAGCAACTAAGGTACTTCAGTAGCTAAGGAAGGCTAAGTGCCTTGACCACAGGAAACAATCTTAGGGGGCCGGACCAGTATTTGACCTAAGGTCATTGGGATTCCAAGGTTGATGGCCTTTAGCCCTTAGAGGAAGAGAATAAGACATGTGTTGGTCAATACATTAAAACACTAGTTTTCTAGTCAGATAAATCTGAATTTACTTATTTATTTAAAAAATTTTTTTTTAATGTTTTATTTATTTCTGAGAGAGTGAGAGGCAGCATGAGCAGTGGAGGGTCAGAGAGAGAGGGAGACATAGAATCAGAAGCAGGCTCCAGGCTCTGAGCTAGCTGTCAGCAGAGAGCCCGACTCAGGGCTCGAATCCACAAGCTGGGAGATCATGACCTGAGCCAAAGTCAGAGGCTTAACAGACTGAGCCACCCAGGTGCCCCAATCTGAATATATTTATAGAGGAGAATGATCCGTCTCTAAGGTTTGTTTACCTTTTCATTTTTTAAATTAAGGTATTATTATTTACACACATGAAATTCACCCTTTTAGTGCATAGTTCTGTGACTTTGCCAGACACCTTCCCTTCCAGAATGCCATCCCTCTCCCAAATTCCTCTGCACCCCTTTGTCATCAGACCCTCTCCTGACCCCTCACCCCCAGTCCCAGGAGAGTCCTGATCCATTTTCTATCTCTGTGATTTTGCCACTTTCAGAATATCAGATAAATGGAGTCATTTAAGGCTGGGTGTTTTTAAACACATCCATAAATTTAAGAAATACATAAAAGGAAACTTTGGAGGTGCCTGTTGTAGACTGGGGAGGTATTTGAGCAGTCGCTCCTGTCTTCAGAAGTATTTTTGTTAAGTAAATTAATATGAGCCAAGAGCTTAGACCAATGCCGGACATAAAGCTACTATGTTGACATTACTAAAATCTTTGTTACTATTACTGTTAGTATCATTATTACTATTACTGCTATCATTGTGTTTCTGGTGAATAAATAATTAGGGCACCATCAAGCCCTATGGGTAATGGCAGTGAGGGTATGATATTGTGATTTACAGTAAGAAATACATGTTTGATCTTTGGTCTCTTGCACTGACCTTCTGAAACCCTTGGAATGTCTTAAGTGGAATTTCTTAAGAGCAATCAAGGTGTCTTTTGATATTCCTAATAAACCTCTTTCAACTTCACTGGAGACTTTATGTTAATAGGATGACTTTGGGATAGCTATTTTGGCTGGAGGCTGGTTGCCAGGGAAACCAACCAAAGTGTAGAGGGGTGGAAGTTTCAGCCCTGCCTGACCTCTGGGGAAGGGAGGGGGGCTGGAAATAGAGGTCAGTTACCAAGGGCCAGCGATTTAATCAGTCATGCCTATGCAAGGAAGCCTCCCCCTAAAACCTCCCAAGCCTCCAAATCCCAAAAGGCAGTGGTTCAGGAAGTTTCTGGGTTGGTGAGCACATAGGGGTTCTAGAAGAGCATAGAAGTTCCCATGTCTTCTATCTGGCTATTCCTGAGTTATACCTGCTTATTTTTTTATTAAAAGTTTTTAAAATGTTGATTTATTTTTGAAGGACAGAGAGACAGAGCCTGGGGGGGTGGGCAGAGAGAGTGAGAGAGAATCAGAAGCAGGATCCTGGCTCCCAGCTGTCAGCACAGAGCCCGAGGCGCTCAAATTCACCAGCTGTGAGATCCTGAGCCAAAGTCCAGCACTTAAAGGACTGAGCCACCTCAGCGTCCTCTGAGCTAAACTATACCCTTTTAAAATAAACCAGATCTAGTAAGTAAGTGGTCTGCCTGAGTTCTAGGAGACATTCTAGCAATCAAACCCCAGGAGGGCGTGGCGGGAACCTCAGATACAGAGCTGGTCTGACAGGCTAGTCTTGGGATCGCCGTCTGAGTCCCTCATAAGACCGAGCCCCTAACCTCTGGGATCTGGTACCATTTCCAGGTAGGGGGACTCAGAATGGGGTTAGATTGTAGGACACTCAGCCAGTGTCCCCTGAGAACTGGAGAACTGGCCGATGCGGGAAAACGACCACATATTCGGAGTAGAGAAGTGCTCAGAGTATTTAGTTAGTGTTTTCCCGTTACAGAGGAATAGCGTGCAGGCCACAGGCTTTGAACTTGTACTCAGGACGTGGGCCCTTTTAGGAAAAGCACTTCCTGCACATGAACCTTTCTTCTCTTGTTTACTACTGTGGATATCCGCTGTTGTCCTTGTGCTGGGCATCCTTGCCCTCTCCTGGCACCTGACGTCACCCCGAACAACCACCCGCTTGTATATCTGAATGACTGTCCTGCCTCCGCTGCCGGGTCAGGTGTAAGGCCCGGCCCTGGCCAATCAGAGCTCTGCTTCCCGTTGAGCGCAGGGATTGGTTCAGGGCTGGACACGTGACTCGGGCTAGGCCAATGACGATCCTTCTAGGAATTTGGCTGTCGTGACCAGGAATAAGGGGCTTAATTCTGCTGGTTTCCTTAAACTGCTAGATTGTAAACCAGGAGTTCGTGGCGCTGCCTTTACCATTGTGAGGGAAGGCCCCATCTGTGAATAAAATCAATGCACAGAAAGCAGGCTTGAAGGGAGGGGTGGGGATTTTGTTTACAACACCTGGTACCGCTGAAGCCACAGCTCTGCGTGTCCCAAGTGCATAAACCAACGCATTCTTTGGTTATTGTTGTTTTTCTTTTGCTTAAACCAGTTTGAATTAGATTTCTTGCCGCCACAATTATCTTGACTTACAGATCTGTAAATTGTGGATAATAACCCCTAATTGTGGAGATTAAATGGAGTAGCATCTGTACACATTGATTTGGAAAGCCTCAAACATTTTAGAACTCATAATAAATGGAACCTATTTGAAAGAGCGCAGAAAATTCTTGGGAGTACTTAGGACAAGGGACTGAAAGTGTCTGTGGCGAGTCACCAATTAAGTGAGGCATTGGGGTCACACCTCAGGGCAAACCCCCGTTGACTGGAGAAGATGTGGTTAGGATTTTATAAGCGTGTTCAGTATAAAAGAACTTCTACATCCTTCCCTGCTCACCCGGACATTCAAAAATCCTTCATGCGACAGGAGACATTTGGGTGTGGCATGAAGCTCGTTTGTACCATAGCCAGAGGTGCAACTTAACAGTGTGGCTTTAGGTGGTTTCCAGTGCTCTGAGAATCTCCACTCTCTCTGATGTAGCAAAACTTGGCAATAACTCTCTGCCCTACTTCAAGATCGCTCTTTGATTGAAGGAGAAAAGTGGTGTG
Organism: Proteles cristata cristata; assembly: GCA_017311185.1. Classification (NCBI taxonomy): domain Eukaryota; kingdom Metazoa; phylum Chordata; class Mammalia; order Carnivora; family Hyaenidae; genus Proteles; species Proteles cristata. The sequence goes on from JAESUZ010003863.1 coordinate 379,647, forward strand.
AGAGGGCTTGGGAATGAGTAAAACCTCATATGTGGGGTTGATTGCATCTGTTGGTAAAGACATTAAAACAGTAGTTCTCCAGCAAAATGAATAATAGCATATTTATAGAGGAGAATGATCCACCTCTAAGGCTTATTTTTTATTAAGGTATAATGTAAATATGAATATATTAAATGCAACCTTAATATGGGAGTTATTTTCATAAGTTTGTACTTAAAGATGTATCTAATCTTGGGAATGTAAATGGCCTGAATGTAAGGATTAAGTCTTTAAAAAATGAAAAGGTATATATATATATATATATATATATATATACATATATATACATATATGTATATATATATATATACACACCCTGTGGTAGATTTTTAAAAAGCTGCACATGCCTCTGTTATCTGTTTTCATAGCTGTTCCATAGAGGACGTGGCAGCTTTTTTCATCAAGAGGTGGAGAGGTGGCATTTGTATCCATTCCCTGGAATCCAGACTGTTCTTGTGACTTGCTTTGGCCAATAGAATGTGATAGAAGTTATTTTATTCCAGTTCTGAGCCTAGGTCAGGAGACTTTGTAAGGTTTTTCCCATCTTGGACTGTACCAGGCATCACTGAAAGCCTAGGTTAGCCTGTCGGGGGGTGAGAGACTGTTAAGAGATGAACCATCGTAGCTGAGGCCATTTTAGGCCAGCAGCTCCCAGCGGACCCAGTAACTGACCACAGATGCCCTGCCCTGTGAGCCCAGGTGAGACCCAAAGAGCCACTCCATTCAGCGCAGCCTAGTTTGCTAATCCGTGGTAACCAGAAGGCTACTGGTTTCAGCCACTACATTTTGGGAAGTTTTGTTACACAGCAAAAGCTAACTGATACACACCAAAGAGAGTCAGCAGGTTGTCATGTGTGTTGTATCATGTCACTTTTCCAGGACAATGGTTTGAATGTCAACTCTGTGATTTATGCTGGTGTGACGTTGGATAAGTCATTTCTGTGGTCTCCCTCCATCTTTAAAGGAGGACCAGTAATCCAAATTGCCTCTGATGGTTGTGAGGATTAACAAGATACAGTCATTCCGGAGGTGGTAGGGTGGGCTGCATTGGAGGTGATGACCTTCCTTACAAACTTGAGGGTTTACATGGGCTGTAAATATGGATTATTACCATTACTTAGAGTAGATATATAACATTGGTGATGTTAGTGGAATAAAACTGCCAAGACCTGAAAGTGAATGGAAATCATCTTCTTGGGGCCCATTAGCAGAGTATTCTCTGCTAATATTCTGGAGACATTTAGGAAGGAGTCATGGTAGATGATAGGGTGGACCCCTCTATACATGGACACAAAAACCCTCAGCTCCTTGAATTCTCTTGTCTTCAGAGACTGTCTACGAGGCAAGGGATACGTCAAAAGAGCCTGGGGTAAGTTTCTGACTGTCTGTGCCCACACATCTTCAGAAGGTAAGGAGCAAGGACTGAGAATCTCTCCAGGAACATTGAATTGGATGTGTGGGAAGTTCATCACCATTTTGTAAATAGCCCAGCCCTGAAGGGTCATGCTCAGTCAAGGACCGTGCAATTGCTCAGCAGGAATTGTAATCCTTCTCATTACAAGGCACTGACTTGGCATCAGAGGATCATTTTGTGGTGGTGGGCATGCCTCCCTAGGTCAAAGGACCCAGAGCCTTGAAACCACATGAGACCTTGAGCTTGGTGTCTGAATCAACCCCAGGACAGTTCTTTTTAATGAGTTTTTTCCAGCCCAAACAAATGTAGCTGGGGGTTCGGGAAAGACCATGTAGGTCTTGGGATACCCAGTTCCCCTCGGGATCATTACTTATTACTAATGACAAGATGGCTGGTGATACAACAGTGGGCATTAGATACGAGCTTGGGCTCTGGAACTCAACTTTTGGGGGCAGAACTCTAGCTCTGCTACTTAGTAGCAGTATGACTTCAGGCAAGTTATTTAACTGCTCTGAGCCTATGACCTCATCTGTAAGACTGGAAGAATAATAACAACCATAATAATAGTAATAAGGAGAAGAGGAAGAGGAGGAAGAAGAAGAAGAAGAGGAAGAATAAAAGGAAGAGGAAGAAGGAAAAGAGAAAGAAGGAGGAGTAGGGGGAGGAGGCAGAGGGAGAGGCATAGAGTATTTTATGGACGTCTAGGAGTGCAATGAGGGAAATGGACAGAGAAATGGAATCGAGCAAGACTTCTAGGACAGGTGATCAGGGACTGTCTTTTTTTTTTTTTTTAATATTTTATTTATTTCTAGGAGAGAGAGAGAGACAGCGTGAGCAGGGGAGGGTCAGAGAGAGAGGGAGTCACAGACTCCGAAACAGGCTCCTGGCTCTGAGCTGGCAGTCAACACAGAGCCCGACACGGGGCTCGAACCCACGAACTGCGAGATCATGACCTAAGCGAAAGTTGGACGCTTAACCGACTAACCCACCCAGGCGCCCCGATCAGGGACGGTCTTTAGCTGAGAACAGAGTGATAAGGAGCTGACCCAGGAGATGTGGAGGAAAGAGGGATCAAGACAGAGGGAAGAATGGATGCAGAGACCCCGAGGCATAAGGAACCTCAACACTCTCAAAGAAAAAAAGGGAAAACCACATGAACAGAAGTTTAGCAAGAGAAAAGCGGAGGAGTGGGGAGCGGCAAGAAGGAAGCAGTGGAATTTGTGATGACAGCGGCGGACCCAGAGGACATCACGCTAAGGGAAATAAGCCAGACACAGAGGACAAATCCTGCATGATCTCACTTACCTAACAATGTTAGAGGGACGCCTGGGTGGCTCACTTGGCTAAGTGTTGGTTAACTCTTAATTTCAGCTCAGGTCATGATCTCATGGTTCGTGCGATTGAGCCCCACGTCAGGCACAGCACAGAGCATAGATTCTGCTTGGGATTCTCTCTCTGCTCCTCCCCTGCGTGGGTTCTCTCTCTCTCAAAGGAAATAAATAAGCATTAAAGAAGCCAGAATAATCAAACTCAGAATCAGAGAGAAGAATGATGGTTCCCGAAGGCTGGAGGGCTTGAAGAATGGGGAGGTGATGGTCAAATGTTGCAGAGTTTCAGTTATGCAAGGTAAGTACATTCTGGAGATCCACAGCACCGTACTTATAGCAAACAGCACTGTTTTGTGTCCTTAAAATTTCCTGAGAAGGTATATGTTAGGTGTTCTTACCTACACGCACACACACGGTAACACAACAGTAATGGTAATGATGACGATGATGATGACAGGAGGTGGGAGGGAGGCTGGGGAGGAGATGGGTATGTGTATAACGTTGATGCTGGTAATGGTGTCCTGGGTGTACGGTTATTGCCAGACTCTGAGTTGTGTTCATTAAAAATGTACTGCTTTTCACATGTCAGTCATATCTCAATAGCAGAGTGGAAAAAAAGAAGCCAGGCCAGGACTAAACAGAGGGCTGACTGTTCGTGGAGGCTGTGGCAAAAATCTAAGAATAAACAATGAGTCACATGTGAATTGATTTTTAAAATGCATGGGTTGGACTTATTATCCCCACTTTGTGTGTACTTTTATTTCACTTGTTACACTTTACTGGGGTTAAGAGAAACTGAATAACTTTTGCACGGTCGTATAGGTTTCTGCTCTTAGCCCTTAACTCCGGTACCTCTGGCCCCTGTTCAGCTCCCTATCTGTGTATGAAGAATTCCCTTAGGTCTACCTGGATTTTATGGTGGTTTTGGATCTGTACCCCCGCCCCGCCATGTTCTCTTTCACTTCTGGATGATTTCAGATCTGGACCCTGGAAACCACACACCAGCACCAGGAAGAGCTAGTGTTTGAAAGACTAACCCTTCTGCTCCCCAGATCCTGTTCTAAAGTTGGTTCCTAGAGGGGCGCCTGAGTGCCTCAGTCAGCTGAACATCCGACCTTGGCTTAGGTCATAATCTCATGGTTTGTGAGTTCAAGCCCCGCGTTGGGCTCTGTGCTGATGGCTTGGAGCCTGGAGCCTGTTTTGGATTCTGTGTCTCCCTCTCTCTCTGCCCCTCCCCTACTCACGATCTGTCTCAAAAATAAATACATATTAAAAAAATTAAAGTTGTTTACTAGCAACTTCCCACCTATTGGTACTTTGTGGGTCCAAGAAAGACATATTTAGTACATTAGTAAAGCCCTTCAGATGTAAGGAGAGATTTTCAGTATTTTGTATAATGAGAATATATAGATGACCTATGGACACTGATATCACTGTAGTTGAAGCAAAGGGTCTGTGACATCCATAGACAATGAGTTTTGATGGATGTGTGTGTGTGTTTGTATGCGCACACCCCATGTGCGTGCATAATGGATGGCCATGTTGCAGGCTGTGAGGAAAACCAGAATGAACTGTGTCCACTATCTGAGCCTCAGTTACTCCTCTGGAAAAAGGAATTGAAAATTGAACCCCAGTATTCTCACCACAGATACTTAGGGGCTGTTCCACTGTAGGCTCAGGTACCTTTTATTCCTTTATGTATATTTTTACCTCTGTTTCAACCCAATGTGTTGGGTACTGTTACTATTCCCATTTTAGAAACGGTGATGTTGAGGATTAAGAGCATCAGATTATTTTAGCCACAATCACAAAGTTAGGAAGTAGCTGAACTGGAATTCAAGCCCAGAGTTCCTGTTCCAGGGGCCTCTGTTGTAATGAATAGGAATGGTGTTTGGTGCGTAGTGTGGGCTTAGTATTTTTGAGAACTTTTCTTCCCATTTCCAAAGGGAATTTGAGTTACTCATGCAGAATGACTTCTGTGGACGAACTGCAATGATTATGGCTTATTTTTGTTGACTCCTTGCCCTTTCCAATGGTTCATTCAAGTGACAGCTCTTAAACATTGGGGATATATATATATATTATTATGGGGATATATATATATATATATGAAAGACGGAGGAAAGAAAGAAAAGAAGGGAAAAGAAAGAAAAGAAAAAAGAAAGACAAGAAATGTCACCAGTAGTTTGAGTGAGCTTGGTATGTTTCTGTGCAGATGGATGTGGTTGAAGCCAGACAGGATGTTAGAGATTCTTCTAGGTCATGGCCAGGCTGTGTAGGAAGAACAAACACAAGGTTTTTTGCATCCCAGAAATATTACCAGGATAGTCCCAAGGCCAGTGGTAGCACTCACAGTTTCAAAACTAGGTTTCCAACTTCTGTCCTGACCTTCCGACTCCTCAGGATAAACCAGCTTCCTTTTGGCATGCCACCTCTCACGTGGTTATTTCAGAGGGTGGGATGCTTATCACCCTCTGAAACCCAAACAGAAGAGAAGTGGCCCAGTTGTTTTCCCCTTTCAACTACCCATCTTGTTCTGGAAGACTGGTTTAATAAAGCAGAATTTGCTTCCTTCTGGCTGAGTCCTGCAAATCAGTACAAAGTCAAGCTTTGATTTGGGATATCTTTTCAGTTAAAACATACCATCTAAACACTGTCTGTTAGTATGAACATAGCTCAAGTCATTTCCAAGAAAGAAAACAAACATCTCCAGAGGAAGATTCCTATGAACTTGCTTTATCTTTCCCATCTCAGCATTAGCTGTCTTCAACATATTTACTTGGTTCAGTAAAATGCTAACAATGAGTTCAGAGTTCTAGTTAAAAAAAAAAAACCCTTCCCCCACACCTTTTTATTGAAATTCCTTAAAAGCATGAGAAGAGATGCAACATTTCAATGACTAGAAACTAAGAACATAATTTATTTGAAGAAAGAAAGGATCCCAATGGCTTCCAACTGTACACACAACTCCACAAAGTAGTACAGTGAATGTTGATAGAAAACCAAGGCAGGAGAGTCAGGAGGACTTGGTATGAGGTTAGAATGCACACTACCATGGCCTGCATTCCAGAAAAAGAAGCCAATATTTGACTTTGAATTTCCTAAGGAATTTTTTTTTGCAATTTTTCCATTACTCACACTGCCTATGAAATAAAAACAAGCCAGATTTTCAGGAGGAGTAAAATGTTCTTGGCACAAAGATCAGATTGGAATGTATCTCTGAGATGCTTATAAAGAAGATACTTGTAATCTAAAGAACAACACTTTTTTTGTTCACCTGCTGTTAATAATGAATGTCATGAGGGCTTGAAGTTATCCTACTGATGCATAGTTCTGGAAAAAAAAATTACAGGCATTTGTATAGCATTATCAAGATTCCTAATAGTCTAGTAACAAAGCTTTGTCCAGAGATATATTCTGAAATTTCCAAATTCATGGAGTCTATCTTTTAAATAACCTTCTGTATAGAGTTTTCCTTAATTGGCATTCTGGTTAATTACAGAGTTGATTACAGAGTTGAGTTCAAGAACATACCCTGTGACATGCAAAAAAAAAAAAATTGTGTAACTCTTTTTTTTTTTTAACTAATTGAAATCACACTGCTGTGACTTAACAGAGTAATATCCAAGCCTGGGGAGTGGGTAGCATTCTTTTGTGGATTCAGAGATGCAGAGGCACCAAACAAGGATACATTTCTGACTATAAGGGTGCTTACTTCTTTCTGCAGTAAACCAAGGGATTGCTTAGGGAAGAAGCCAGTATTAACTTCAGAGCTGAGAAATCAGTGATCAAGTCACTCAGTTCCACTCAGAATAGAGTGAATAGTGATGAGCTTAAATATCCTTAGGGTAAAAGTAAACTATCGGGACTGCATCAAGATAAAAATCTTCTACACGGCAAAGGAAACAATCAATAAAACTAATACACAAACGATGGAATGGGAAAAGATAGTTGCAAACAACATATCAGATAAAGTACTGATATCCAAAATCTATAAGGAACTCACCAAACTCCACACCCAAAAAACAAACAATCCAGTGAAGAAATGGGCAGAAGACATGAACAGACACTTCTCCAAAGAGCACATCCAGATGGCCAACAGATACATGAAACGATGCTCAGCGTCCCTTCTCATCAGAGAAATACAAATCAAAACCACACTGAGATACCACCACGCCAGTCAGAGTGGCTAAAATGAACAAATCAGGAGCCTCTAGGTGTTGGCAAGGATGTGGAGAAACGGGCACCCTCCTACACTGTTGGTGGGAATGTAACCTGCTGCAGCCCCTCTAGAAAACAGTGTGGAGTTTCCTCAGGAAACTAACACTAGAACTCCCCTATGACCCAGCAATAGCACTGCTAGGAATTTGCCCAAGGGCTACAGGAGTGCTGATGCATAGGGGCACATGTACCCCAGTGTTCATAGCAGCACTCTCAACAATAGCTAAAACAAGGAAAGAGCCTAAGTGTCCATCAACTGATGAATGGATCAAGAAGATGGGGTTTATCTATACCATGGAATACTACATGGCAATGAGAAACAATGAAATCTGGCCATGTGTAGCAACATGGATGGAACTTGAGGGTGTTATGCTGAGCGAAATAAGTCAGGCAGAGGAGGACAGATAGTATATGTTTGCATGTATAGGAGGATTAGGAGTAAGTTAATGGAGGACCATGGGGGAGGAGAAGGGGAAAAATAGTTGGGAGAGGGAGGGAGGCAAACCATGAGAGACTCTTGAATGCTGAGGACAAACTGAGGGCTGATGGGTGTGGGGGAGAGGGGTAAGGGGGTGATGGGCATGGAAGAGGGCACTTGTTGGAATGAGCACTGGGTTTTATATGGAAACCAACTTGATAAATAAACTATTTTTAAAAGGAGAGAGAAAAGAACAAACTTTTTTTAAAGGAAAAAATATCCTTAGGGCCGATGTTATCTAGACACTAGACTCAGTCAAAATAAAGGTAAAGCCTTCACAAGACAGCTATTTCTGAGGATCTGCTAGTCAAATTTCAATTAAAGTAACTAAATCAGTAAGTAGTTTGGTATCTGTTTTGATAACACTGAGAGAAGACATGGCTAGATACAAGATAAAGATACATGAAATCATAAAAAGAATGATCTGAAGAAAGATTTTAAGCTTTGGAGTAGAGAAGGTACAGGGATCTGTGTGAAGATTTTCTTTGTTTTTTTTCTTCTCTGAAGTAGGGGGTGAGGTTGTCCATGGAGCTGACTGCTGAACACAGAGAGGATAAGATGGGATTAGGACCTGGTTGGCATGGGATGATTTGAAAGTTAAGAGCTATTGCTTAATGAGATTAAATAAGGAAAGTTGGATCATAGTGGTTACCATCTTCATCACATTGTGATGTTCAGAAAATTGATAATCAGAAAAATGTAATGCTTGCAGTGATCCAAGTTTAAGGACTCATTAGGATATAAAGGGATTTCAAAGAAATGATTAAATCTACAGGGCATTAAAGAACAGATTGGGAAAGTCTGACCAAATGGCAAAAGTAGGAAATAAGGCACATGAAGATAGAGGAGATAAAAAGCATTAGGACAACGGAGAGGCATCTAGAGATTGAACATGCAGTGACAATGAATGGAGTGGTGTTAAAAGAGGTTTCATATGGGGTGCCTGGGTAGCTCTGTCAGTTGAGCATCTGATGCTTATCTTGGCTCAGGTCATGATCTCACAGTTTGTGAGATTGAGCCTCATGTTGGGCTCTGTTCTTTTTAAATTTATTTTATTTTATTTTATTTTATTTTATTTTATTTTATTTATTTTATTTTTTTTTATTTTATTTTATATTTTTTTATTTCTAGGAGAGAGAGAGACAACGTGAGCAGGAGGTCAGAGAGAGGGAGTCACAGACCTGAACAGGCTCCAGGCTCTGAGATGGCAGTCAGCACAGAGCTCGACGCAGGGCTCGAACCCACGAACCGTGATATCATGACTCAAGCGAAAGTCGGACGCTAACCGACTAAGCCACCCAAGCGCTTTTTTTTTTTTTTTTTTTTTTTTTTTTTTGTCTCTGTTCTGACAGCACAGAACCCGCTTGGGATCTCTCTGTTTTCTCTCAACCCCCTCCCCTGCTCAGGCTCTCTAAATAAATAAATAAATAAATAAATAAATAAATAAATAAATAAATAAATAAATAAATTTTAGCGCCTGGGTGGCTGGATGGTCGGCCGGGCGTCCTAATTTCGCTTAGGTCATGTGATCTCGCGGTTCGTGGGTTCGAGCCCCGCGTCGGGCTCTGTGCTGACTGCCAGCTCAGAGCCTGGAGTCTGTTTCAGTCTGTGACTCCCTCTCTCTCTGACCCTCCCCTGCTCATGCTGTCTCTCCCTCTCTCCTAGAAATAAATAAAAAACATTTAAAAAAAAATTTTAAATAGCTTTTTAAAAAAAATTGTACTCAAAATTAACATGCCACCTCAAAAACTTCAAATGAGTTAATGCTGGTGAAAGTTTGCTGTATATAAAACTATATGCATTACCGATTATTATTCATTATGAGGGTATTTGAAATGAAGATGTAGATGATAGTGATGATAGTGGTGATGGATAGTGATGATGATAGTGATAATCGCCGTGATGGTCCTGGTGGTGGTGATGATAATGGTGGTGATGATGGTGGTGGTGATGATGATGATGGTGGTGGTGATGATGGTGGTGGTGATGATGATAATGGTGGTGATGATGATGATGGTGGTGATGATGATGATGGTGATGGTGGTGATGATGGTGGTGGTGGTGATGGTGGTGGTGGTGACGATGATGGTGGTGATGGTGATGATGGTGGTGGTGGTGATGATGGTGGTGGTGGTGATGATGGTGGTGGTGATGGTGATGGTGGTGATGATGATGGTGGTGATGGTGGTGATGGTGATGGTGGTGATGATGGTGGTGGTGATGATGATGATGGTGGTGGTGATGATGGTGGTGGTGATGATGATAATGGTGGTGATGATGATGATGGTGGTGATGATGATGATGGTGATGGTGGTGATGATGGTGGTGGTGGTGCATGGTGGTGGTGGTGATGATGGTGGTGGTGGTGGTCATGTTATGGTAATGACAGTAGTGATAGCAATGGTGGCGCTATTGGTGGTGGTGGTATTGATGGTGATGGTTGTGATGGTGATGATGGTGGCGGTGATGATGGTGGTGATCGTGATGATGGTGGTGGTGGTGATGGTGGTGGTTGTGATGGTGGTGGTGATGATGGTGGTGGTGATGGTAATGGTGGTTAAGATGGTAGTGGTGGTGATGATGGTGGTGATGGTGATGATGGTGACGGTGATGATGATGACGGTGGTGGTGGTGGTGATGGTGGTGATGATGGTGGTGATGATGGTGGTGGTGATGATGATGGTGGTGGTGATGATGGTGGTGGTGATGGTGGTGATGATGATGACAGTGGTGATGATGATGGTGGTGGTGATGGTGATGATGATGGTGGTGGTGTGACTGTGGTACTTATGATATGGTTCATCTCTTCTTGGTGACTGGAGAGACAATCACGTTCCCTCAACTGTTTTTTGCCACCATATTTTTACATGCTTTCCCCTCTTCCTGGATTCTTCTTGCTATGTCTGGAGGATGCCTTTCTACCTATCTTCTTCTCTCCATCTTTACTGTCATTGGCTTTTCTTCCTTTCACCTTTATCAACCTTCCATCCCACACTTGTTCTCCAATTGGCAACAAAATGATTAATGCAAGAATATAAATCATACTTTGGTCCTCGGTGGCCTAAATCTCTTCATCTAGGAAAAAACCACTCCAAACTAACTGCTTAGCATACCCTACGAAGCCCTTCATGATGTGGCCCAGTTCCTTCTACAACCTCGTTTTATGCCACTCTGCCCTTGACTGCTAAGGTCTAGTGGTCATTGATAGAATAGCCACACTCTAACTTCTTCAGATTTCTGAACAATCCAAGTGTTTCTGAGCTAAGGGACCTTTCAGAATGGTGACTGTTCTTTTCCCTGCTGTAGCATCATCATATATATTAAGATGATTACATATTTTAATTACATGTTGTTATATATTATATAAATATATCACATATATATAAAATGAATGAGCAAAATAACAAAGGAAAATAAATATTCCTCTTTTCTGTATCATCAATGTGTTCCAAAGCCATCTCTATTATTGCATTTATGACAGTTGATTCTAACTTTATGTTTCTATATCTGTCTCCCCTCTAGAATATTAGCTTCTTTAGGGCTGGGACCATGTCGGATTTATTTTCACTTCTTCAGAACTGAGAGCAGTGTACATACTATTTGTATGTATCTATAAATACCTGAAAAATAAAGAGTGAAAGCCAGTGTCATTATGGGATCAATGGCACGTAAGATCAGGGTGTCGCATGAAGGATCAACTGTGTGTTTGTTAAAGATGCTAAGAAGCAACAAGGCAACTCAGAGTGGAGGCAACATAATATGGAAATGAACTTTTACTATTGAGTTGATGAATCCACTTGTATTTACCCCAAGTAAATACATCCTCTGTCTTCCTTGACGATACCTTGTGTATCCTCTTCCATTTGTTTGAAACTCTCCTTTCCATAGTTTCTCTCTGGAACCAAGGGACAGGCAGAGAAATGACATTTTCTTTGCCAAGATCAATTTGAAGGCCTCAGCAGGAGCTCACATTAATCACCTTCTTAGAGGCTCTCTCTTTCCGCTGCTCAGAAAGACTATTGTCAAAGGCAAAGGGGCCAGGAACTTCATTGATTCCTTTCCCACAGTATATGAATAGGTTCCCTTTATCTAACTAAACAGGTGTATTGTCAAATATCCCTGTATTCAAACCCTAGTACTTTGAACAGCATGTGGTTCCCTTGACCCAGAACAACAAAAGCATGCAAATCTTGTCTCCAAGCTCATGGAGATAAAGCCAAGGTCACACATTCATTCCCCCGTATGGGCCAATTAGCTTTCCTCTATTCACTGGACCAAAGGAGTCCCCATGGCTGACTATCCACTATGGGAAAAACCTTGTGATAATCAGAGAGAACGAAGAGATGAATGGCATCGTCTTTTCCTTGGAAAATGTAACAATATATTGGCGTGGCAGAGAAATGAATAAACCATCATAGTAAAAAGCATGAAGGGCTCCAATAGAAGTTAGATATACAAGGGGATGTGAAAGGAAATGAGGAAAGAAGAAAGAGGGAGATTAGTGATGTTAGAGAAGTTTCTTAAGGAGAATTAACATTTGTGCTGGGTCAACATGAATGAGGGTTCTCCACGTAGCTAGAAGGACCTACAGGGAAAGGAGAGATGTTCTGTGCCGTCAGTGCGGGCAAGGACTTGACCCTGGAGCAGTAGGGGAGCTACTGAAGATAGACCTTGTCCATCTACCAACCTGCCGGGAACCTACCCTTCTTGATATGATGTCAGCGCAAGAGCAAGAAAGGAGGAATGAAATTTTATTTTTCAAAAACAAGCCACCACCCCCTAGCTCAATTACCTATTCCTGATACAGGTTGTGACTACAGAGTAGAGGTGATGGGTGATCTGGAAGTGAATGGTCAAGGGCCCTGTGTTGAGAATCAGCCTAGAGAGCATACTATCCCTTTTCCTGCACCCTTAACCCTATTCATGATCTGGTAGAAGAGCGTAACCCCCAGACAGAAGCTAGAGAAGTGATCTCTAAAACTGAAAAATCTCTCTGGGAGTGGAAGGTTCTGGAATCTGATTGTATATATAATGTAAGTCTAACATATGGATTTTTAGAGGTTTATCCTCAGAATACTTTCAGACATACTGTCTGTGGCTACACGGTCTGATTGCCACTAATCTGAATTAAGATGTGATATTAGTGTCAAGTACACAATGAGGGTTGAAGATTTAGTGTACACAGTGTAGAGTATCTCAATGGTTGCTATATGGAATTCACGCTGAAAATGACAGAATTTTGGATAATTGGGTTAAACAAAACAATATTAAAATTAGTTTTTCCTATCTAAATTTTACTTTCATAAATGCAGCTTCTAGAAGAATCTAAATCACCTGTGTGGCTTGCATTAAACTTCTACTGGATAACACTGTCTGTGGGATTAAAGATATGTTGACTCTAAGCCACTAAATTTGTGCTAATCTTTCAGCAGCAATAGGAAATTAACACCCGATCCCTTTTTACCATATACCATGGCCAACCCCCGGTCCCACGTGAGATCCGTGGTTCCTTCACTTGAGCAGAAGCAGACTTTTATGATCACCTTGACCCATGAAATGACACCTCAGGCCTTGCTGCCTTCTGTTCCAAGATGCAGGGACTTGGTCTTGTTCAAGGAAGCCCCCAGCTGATAGTATCCATCACCACATGGGTGAGGAAGTGAGCTCACAGATGATTCCAGACCCTGGCCCTAGAGCCTTCCAGGTGGGGTCCTAGATTAGATAGTTTAAAGACAAGCCATCTCCAGTGTGCCCTGTCTGAATCCCTCCATCTTGCCACCTTCTTTTCAGTGCATTAACGGTGAATTGTTGGTGATGGCTTCACGCCACCAGTAAACCACCCCTGTAGCATTAGAATAAACTCCCACAGTAAATTGTCCACAATTGAAATGTCCAGAAAACTGCAATATTAACTCCTTCTCAGAATTCCGGGCCAGAGATCATTCTGATACTACATTTTTCTTCATAAAGCAATCACTTCTGTCCTTGGGTTTCCTCTGGTTGCTACTGGATAAATTAGATGTGTGTGGTCTCTCCCCCTCTCTGCACATCCAGTCACCATGGCCTGTCATTTCCTTCTCTCCTTCTTCATCCAAATTGTCATTGCCTTATTCTCTTAGATTGTCACATTCACCTGTCATCGTTTTCAGGTTCCCCAGAGCCCTGGCATGTGGAGCCTCCAGCGTTCACTGCAGGGGGTTTCGCGAAGGGAGGGGTGTAGGGAGACTGGCAGAGGGAATCAGAAAAAAAAAACAGTAGAAGAGGGTGCTACTGAGCTGGCCATTTGCTAGGAGCAAGTTGGGCCAGACCCAGCACTAAACTTCCAAGCAGGTAAGCAGACCAGGACAGAGGAATTGTCCATTCGGGGATAGATGGGGAAGCACAGGTGTTCTGGCTAGCATCTTCCATGGAGTGTTAGTTTTCACCTCTGGGGGAGAGCCTGTCTGGAAGAAACAAAACCAAGACACACAGGGAGTCGTACTCCTGATGACACCATCTGAACACCTAGATCCAGCCATACCTGAATCTGTGTATTCTGACTTTCCAGTTACGTGTGCTACTATAATTTTTTTTAATGCTTAATTCAGTTGTAATTGTACTTTGGTTGCCACCTGCCGCTGAAAGGGCCCAACAAATACACACCATAATCTGGTCCCCTCCTTCCTTTTCAAACTTACCTTCTACCATCCCCCCACCCCCATGCAGTTTATCGCTTGATCTGTATCAAAATCTTTATCTGTTGATACACACTGTGCAATTTTATGCCTCTGTTTCTTTGTACACAATTATTTATTTCCTGATACGATTTTATCTTCCTCACCAGAAATTCGTTTCTGGTAGAGGGGAAAAATATGTCTTTCTGTGTATTTTAATCTAACTGTTTATTATGTCATTCATTTAAATAATATAGGAGTGAGAGTGTCCCTTGTGTCAGACACTGTGCTGGTGGTAGAAATCCATGTTGGACAAGATCAGCTTTCTCTGCCTTCAGGGAAAGTATATTCAGTTGAGGAAAATACTCAAATATTCCTGATTACCTTTTTCATCATATTTAGTTTCATCTTGGAAAGCCATACAGGAACAATGAATGAATTTAAAACTCAAATGATTAAACAAAATTAAGCAAGATACTTTAGAAATAAACTCTCATTGTTTACTATTTATTTCAGCAAGGGAGATTGACTTCAGACTCCTATAGATGTACAAGAAAGCTGGGTGGGTTTTTTTTTAATGTTTATTTTATTTATTTTTGAGAGAGAGCACGAGCAGTGTGGGGGCAGACAGACACACAGAATGTGAAGCAAGCTCCAGGCTCCGAGCTGTCAGTGCAGAGTCCAAGGAGGGGCTTGAACCCACAATCCCGTGAGATCATGACCTGAACTGAAGCCAGATGCCAAACTGTCTGAGCCACCCAGGTGCCCCTTGTTAAATTTTTTAAATGTTTATTTTTGAGAGAGAGAGACAGAGACAGAGAGCAAGCAGGAGAGGAGCAGAGAGAGAGGGAGACACAGAATCTGAAGCAGGGTCCAGGCTCTGTGCTGACAGCTCAGAACTTCATATGAGGTTCGAACTCAGAAACCGTGAGATCATGACCTGACCCGAGGTCTGGTGCTCATTTGAGTGAGCCACCCAGGTCTCCCCAAGGAAGCTGGTTTATGTGGATTGAATCTCAACTCCTACCCTATGAACTCGAGGTCCCTTTGCCTGGCTGTGCTATATTGTTTCTTTCTGTGAAATCTGGCCAAAAATTATTATTAAAAGTCATATCAGGATCCTGTGATATCAATCACCACTTCTTTAAGGCTACTTTGCAGCGGGGGTGGGGAGAAGGTTGTATTTATTTTATTTATTTGTTTGGCAATGACCGTGATTAATATCAGAGAACCGCAAGAAGATGATTCTGATTCCCTTAATGACAGAAGTAGAACTATTCCTTGTTAGAGGTAAAATCCTGATTGAATCAGCTATTGATTGGTTGGCCTATAACTCCAAACAGTTGATCCAATTGTAGACATTTTCTATAAAGCTCAATGATTCTCTCATGTCAAATTCCTCCCAAATCCTGCACTCTTTAAAACCCAGACACAGAAGCCTGATGGTAAGCCTTTGGCTGCAAGACTAACATGGTATTTAAAAACTAAAAGACTTTGGTCTCCTTTGTCCAACAAAGTTCAAATTTCCCCTACAGCAATAAACACCTTATCTGAGTCGTATGCGGTGTGGGCTAAAATCTTCAACCATGAAATTATATGACTCTACCTTGACCTGTGGTTTTCTCTGGTTTCGCTCAGAGCATACAAACAGCAGCTCTGGGCTGTTTCTCTGATCCGCCTGGTGGATTGTGTAAGTCTTGAGGAATGCAGACTTCTACACAAAGCCATCCGGGTAACAGGGACATCTTTATCTGTCTTCCTTTACCCAGAGCAGGACTGAGCAGCCCCAGGGGCTCATGCTACATGATGGGTATGTCTGACCACCTTTCTGTCCGTGCCTCCAGCAGACAGTGAAGAGATAGGCTCCCTCTGGCTGGTAAAACACTGTGTCTAAACAGAACCTTCCTTCCCTCTTGGTCTGACCACTCGCTGCCATTAAGGATGGTTATCGTTCAGCCTCCGGAATATATGACATAATGACTTGTGGTAGCTAAAGTGCGATCCATGGACCAGCAGCATCAGAATTATCTGGAGTGTATTACAGATGCTGGGTTTCAAGCCCCGTCAGAGAACTAATGAATCAGAGTTTTCATTTGGAACCCGCCCCTCCCCCCTTCCCCCCCTCCCCCCTGCCGGTGATTCTTGTGCCCATTAACGTGTGAGAGGTTTGGTGTCATGGAGTAGTGTTATTTCCGCCCTGGATCTTCCTGTCTTAGATCTGATAGCAATACGCTGAAGTCATTGCTTTTGTGGAGGCCACCCACTCTCCACCCTCATGCACCCTGGTCGAGAGGATCAATAGTTTCTATTCTCTGACCTCAGTGATTAGTTCAGGGATGAACATGGGATTAATTGGGGGCAGAGGCATTCAGGCCCCTGACAATTTTTGAACTGTTAGAGGGTGAGATACAGTTTTACTTTTGTATTTGGACTTGGAAGGATGCAAGCCTGGAGCTGCCAAGCGGCACCTTGCAGGGGATGACAATGAATCTACAATCAGAAATCAGAACCAAGATAGGTAAAAATAAATCTACATGCGGTCACTTGAGCCCCTGGATCAAGTATTGCCTGAAGCCCACCTTCATAGTGTTAGTAGCACAACACAGATTCCTCTAAGGTTTTGTTACTGTTATCTGTGGCTGTGTAGATAGACAGATATAGATAGTATAGATATAAAGAGAGATTTATTTGAAGGAACTGGCTCACATGATTGTAGAAGCCGACAAATCTGAAATCCATGAAGCAAGCTTGCAGCCTGACATCCAGGTAAAAACTGATGTGGCTGTCTTGAGTCTGAAGACTGGAAACTGAGGTAGAACTTCTACATTGCAGCCCAGGGGCAGCATTCCTTCTTTTTCAGGAAACCCCAGCCTTTGCTCACTACCTTCCACTGATTATACCAGGCCCACCTGCACTAGGGAGACTAACCTGCTTTAAAGTCTGCTGACAGTGAACTTTAATCACATCTTAAAAAATATCTTCACAGCCACATCTAGACTGGTGTCTGGTCAAACAGCTGGATCACACACAAAATTAGCCGTCACTGTCATGTTTTTCTGAACCAGACCTCTGAAAGAGACAGTACATGATAGGGCAAAAAATCTCTGGGGACGGCTCTCCCCCTCAACAGAAATGCATACCTGAACCCTGCCTTTTTGCTTTCTTTAAAAGAGTTGACTGTGGGGGCGCCTGGGTGGCTTAGTCGGTTAAGCCTCCGACTTTCGCTTAGGTCATGATCTCGCGGTTCGTGGGTTCGAGCCCCTGCTGACTGCCAGCCCAGAGCCTGGAGCCTGTTTCAGTCTGTGACTCCCTCTCTCTCTGACCCTCCCCTGCTCACGCTGTCTCTCTCTCTCTCTCTCCTAGAAATAAAAAAAAAAAAAAAGAGTTGACTGTGTTCAAGAGAATCGGCAAAGCAATTAAAATCCTGTTTTGTTCTGTGGAATCTAAAGAGCTCAGGGTTAGAAGAACCTTAAGGTTCAGCGAGGGCTTTCTGAATGTCAAAGTATTTGCCTGGCACTGTGATGATTTTTTCTCCATAGTAAGGGTCTACAGTGGGCACCCTCCGTGTCTGCATGCACGATAGTTTCCTTTAAGTCGATGTGACTCTTTACTAATATAATCTACTGATAAAAGTTGACTTTGCGTTATTGCTGTAAATATAAATCCCACACCAATCCCCTTAAATATATACGTACATAAATACAATGAGAGCAAAACTGCAAAATAATGTGTTAAAAGTCTCTCAGGGTACTATTACCTGGGAAGAGTCATCTGACCCTTGACTTTTCTTTTTGAGACAGGGACACAATGCAAGGGTGAGCTATTAAAGACAGATGCGATACTCATTGATCCTTGACCGAATGTAAGGAATGAAACAAATGAACAAAGAAAAAAAGAGACAAACCCCAAAGCAGATTTTTGATGAAAGAGAATGAACTGGTGGCCGCCAGAGAGAAGGTTGGATGGTGTGTTTGGGGTGGGGGGAGAATGGGTGAAGTAGGCGATGGGGATGAAGGTGTGCACCTGTCATGATGAGCGCTGGGTGATGTACAGAAGTGTTGAATCACTATATTGAACACCTGAAACTAATAGAACACTGTATCTTCACTATAACTGAATAAAATAAAAAAGAAAATGTTCTCCATTAAAACATTAGAATAATTGACAGGATATTGAAAGGCAATAGCCTCTGTATAGCTTCATCTGCTGCCGCTTACTGGCATGTCTGTATAACCTCTACCCTTACCAACGGAGGCATATGCAATGCTGATTTTGGTCTAAGGCCAAGTGTGTGATTTCCAACCACCATAACCTTACGGTGGGGTCCAGACTTCACCTGGACTTTTCCTGGGGTGAGAAAGTCATTACCCACCAGGACAGGTAATGTCACTGGATGTGGATATAAATTAGGAAAGTTTACCTTTTGCTGAGCTGAACAGTCCCTGGAGTTTCTACTAAACTGATATTATGATGTCACTTCTTGGGGACACAGAAACCCTGACCCTATGCCACCCAGATCCCACATGCCAGCCCTCCAGAGAGCTGAAGAGAACGTTTATGGGAGCTAGACTTACTCATCTTTCTTTGTATCTTCTCGGTACAGGAATCAGACTAGTCAGGCACCAAACCTGACTTCAAGACCCAAACCATGGCAGAGAAATGATAGTTTGGGGACAGTGGCATGACATTGAACCTCAGGATGATGTGCCCATTGATTAATCTTCACTTATACCACTCCTCTCTCTTGTATCATGATGCTCAAGCCACACTGTTTTTTTTTTCTCTATTTTAAAAAAAAATGTTTATTTGTTTTTGAGAGAGACAGAAACAGAGCACAAGCAGGGGAGGGGCAGAAAGAGAGGGAGACACAGAATCGGAAGCAGGCTCCAGGCTCTGAGTTGTCCGCATAGAGCCTGATGTGGGGCTTGAACCCACAAACCATGAGATCATGACAAAGTCGACGCTTAACTTACTGAGCCATCCAGGTGGCCCTCTATTTTTTTTCCTTCATGTCAACTTGTCCCTGCTGTGAGACGCTTCCAGAGTCTGCCTCTACTGCCTGGAAAGATACTTCTCAATTCTTACACATAACTTTCTTCTTCCTGGTTAAATTCCATTTCCAAATCATTTCTTTGGAGAGGCTTTCTTTGAATAACTAAAATCAAGACTTTTCGAATGCACAAGGCTTTGTGCCCAATCGACCCTATTTATTTGCTTCATAACACATTCTTTTCCCAAATAATCTTGCTGGTTTACTTGGTTTTACCTAAAATACAAGCTATGCTTCTTGGGATGAGCCCTGAGTGTTATATGCAAGTGATGAATCACGGGAACCTACCCCACCCCCCCAAGCCAAGAGCACACTGGACACACTGTATGTTAGCCAACTTGACAATAAATTGTATTTAAAAAAATGAATAACATGCAAGCCACAAGCTGGAAGGGAACTCACTGCTGTCTTTCTAAACCTTGGAAAACATAGTGGGAACTCAGTTTCTGTTTAGTAATTATTTTGTTCAGGGCAGGGATGAAATCAAGGTATAGCATGGCTGTTTTCAGATTTGATATGCTTACTCCCTTAGCCAGTCACCTATGCCTCTATACACTCATTAATTCAATGTGCTTTCTAAGTCGCAAGTAATATGTGACTTCTTGAGAACTGCAATGGGTCTGGCCCCACCCCTTCCTGAAAGTACTCCACTTCATTCATTCCACTTCTCCGGTGCTTTGGGCAAAACCGAATCTTCGATGCGTGGTCTGACCCCGTTACAGGGAGCAGATAGCCTTCCTTATCCTGGGTGCTTTACTTCTATTAATAGAATCCACAGCCACATGAGGTTTTTTGGCAGCCTGATTATTCTTGCAATACTTATAAGCTTAATGCAAAAAGAAAAAAAAAGGCTGAGTTAATAAAGGTATGTTTCTGCTAAACCACATGTCCTTGGGCAGCTGGCTTTTCAATACAAATTCAGAGCCTCGCATCCATCCTTGTTACATTTCATCACATCCTCTGACAGGTATTTGTGTCATCTTTGCGTCTCCCAATCTGTGACTTTATTTGGCTGTGTGAGAGGTGATTTGTAGAGTCGCTACGCTGCAAGTGAAAGTTTGAGTGACAGCTGAACCTAACAAACTCCCCTTTCTCAACGGGATCCAGTGCCGGTGAAAGGAAAAAACGAGACCCCATGGAAACACAGAGATTTTTAAAAACCACAGTAGGGGCGCTTCTTGAGGGGCTCACATCAGTTAAGCACTTGACTCTTGGTTTTGGCTCAGGTCATGCTCTCACAGCTCGTGAGTTCGAGCGCAGGATCGGGCTCTGTGCTGACAGTGCGGAGCCTGCTTGGGATTCTCTCTCTCCCCATTGCTCTCTTATTAACTCTATTAAGTTAATAAAAAAAAAATAAAAATAAACTAAAAAAATTAAGAATCACATCAAAAATAAACATGCACCATCCTGGTCACCTGTTACGGGACAATAAATCACACCAAAACACCACTGCATAAACAGCCATGTTTTCTCCCAGCTCTGTGATCGGATGTTTCCTCTGCTTCCGGGGATGTGGACCCGGGCACACAAGGAGAGCAAGCAGTTCTGAAGTGGGTGCGCTCAGAGGCTGAGTTGTTGGTGCTCGATGCTGTCTGGGAGGTCAGCTGAGCTCAGGGCAGAGGCCTCTATTCTTGAACATGTGGGCATCTGTGTTGAGCATCCTGGCTTCCTCTTGGCATGGAGATGGGGTCAAGGTCAGTGTTCCCAGGGATGTATGAAAGCTGTAACTCTCTCCAGCTCCAGCCTTGCAAATGGACAGTGCTCTCCCACTGGCCCCACTGCATGCATACGTGCATATATATATACACATATGTATATGTGTATATATATATATATATATATATGAGGTTTATTGTATATTCTGCCTTTTTTCATTTAAATATTGTCATGAGACTCATTCACTCTATGCCATTAAACATTCAACCATTACATGATTTTATTTTATTAAGAAATTTTTTAAGTTTACTTATTTTGAGAGAGACAGAGGCAGCGTGAGTGGGGGAGGGGCAGAGAGAGAGAGGGAGAGAGGATCCCAAGCAGGCTCCGCACTGTCAGCACAGAGACTCGATGCGGGGCTCAAACTCCCAAAACTGCGAGGCTGTAACCTGAGCTGAAATGAAGAGCTGGATGCTTAGCCAACTGAGCCACCCAGGTGCGCCCAACCATATGTTATTTTAATGGCCTTCACCATAGTTTACCCATCCATGATGTTGTACATTTAGGTTGTTTCTGGTCGGTCACTGCCACAAATACCCTTCAATCACGTTGCCGAAGGGCATGTGGCATGTGCAGCGTTGCCTCGGCTCTGCTTAGAAGCCATATGGAGCATGGTCCCCCTGGGGCCACAGTCTGTGTTCCTCTGGCACCCAAACCATGTTCCTTTCCTCCCAAGGCTGTTCACATTCCCATCCAGTTTTGGAATCGGGCTCAGCCTCAAGTTCAAGAGCGTGTCTTCTGAACCCAAGTGAAGATCCTTGAGGGGGCAATTCCTCTGACGAGGAGGCCCGTGAGCCAGGACGACAGTCCATCTGCCTCTGCTTGCTCAGCACAGAGACAAGGACAGGTGACCCATGGGCCTGTAGGAGCCGCTGGCCTGTGGCAGCCCTGAAATCCAGGGCGTGTGACGTTAGCTCCCTCTTCCCTGCAGGTAGAGGGTGCATATTGATTAGGGCTCTGCTGTCTGGATTCCAGGAATTTCCTTCCTGGGTGATTTTTTTTGTTTTCTTTTCCATTAGAAACGACTTATTTTTATAGCTGATGCCAAGCTGTTCTTTATGCTCACTCCCAAGTCATAGAAATTCAGGAGTCCAGAGGTCTTTTCATTTTGAAATGTCTCCATCTCCCTCTCTTTTTTAATTCAGTATTTTTAGTTCTTTAATTTTTCTTTATGTTTTATTTATTTATTTTGGGAGAGAGAGAGCGTGTGCAGGGGAGGGGGAGAGAGAAGGGAGGGAAAAAGAATCCCAAGCAGGAGGGAGAGAGCATGAGTAAGGGATGGAGAGAGAGAAGGGAAGGAAAGAGAATCCCAAGCAGGCTCCGCGTTGCAAATGCAGAGCCTGACGCGGGGCTCAATCCCACAAACTGCGAGATCGTGACCTGAGCAGAGATCAACAATAGGACGCGTAACCAAGGGAATCCCCAGGTGCCCTGATTGAAAATTGTTGAAATTGCAGTACAGTTGACACACAGTGTTCAAGAGCTCTGTACACTGTGCTGTGCTCACCGCCAGGGGGCTCTCCCCTGTCCCCACCCCACACCACGCGCAGTGGTACAGTGTCACTGACTGTGTTCCCTGTGCCAGAACTTTCATGCTGCCTGCTTCCCCTTCACCCGTTTTCCCCAGCCCATCTCAGCCTCTTTCAGTTCAGGCTGAGGTCACTCCCATTTGTACGACTTTCTTTAAAACTTAGGTGGTGGCTATGAACCTTGTTGAGGTTCACACTACTAGACAGAAAACACACATCCACAGACCCCTACAGGAGAGATGTCTCTCTACTTTGGGATGTGGCCAAGACCCTGCACCTCAATGGTCAACATTCTTTGAAGTCATTCTGTCTAGTGCTGAGTTCCAGGACATACCACTTCCTATTGTTCCGGGGCCCCGACAAGGAATGGTGACAGCCATCCCCTTGACTTGATCTTGACCTGAGGCTATGCTTTTGTGGCAATGCCCTGGATTTGTCTTTGTTTCAAATTTTTTATTTACTTTGTTGGATTTATTTTTGTTTCAAGTTTTTATTTACTTTGTTTCAAGTTTTTATTTACGCTGACACCCTTTTACTCCTTAGAGAGGCCGCACAATAGAAACAATTTTATTTTCTAAACTGGGCAAGTTGAAAATATTTTCTCTAATTTTTCCTGGAGTGTTGAATGGTTCCTTCTTTACACCATCTTTCCTCCCCCCATTTGTCACAGGCAGCTTAAAAAAAAAAAAAACATTTGGCACTTTCTACATTATTCTGGAAATCTCCTTAATCAGATCCATACATGTATCAGGAATGCTTTTTATCTCTCACCTTAGTGTGGGTAAGTGGTGCCTAAGGAAGTGCCGTCTTATGTAACACAGGCCCCCTTTTCTCAAACCTCCAATAACCATTTTCTCTCTTCTCCAGCTTCCATTAACAGGCTCCTTGCAACTCCTTGGCCTGTGCTGTGGCCCAAGACAGTCACAGCAGGTGACGCATGTCTTAGGTTTTTGTTTGACAGGACACAACTCTGGTCCTGGCTTCTGTTTTGGTTCTTTGTCGCTATGTAAACTCCACCCAAATTTTTATGCCTTAAGCCAACAACTTGTTATTTTCATACCTGTGGGTTTGCAGGTGCCGTTCCTTTCTTTTAAAAAAGTTTATTTATTTTGAGAGAGAGAGAGAGAGAGAGAATACCAAGCAGGCTCCAGGTGGTCAGTGCAGAGCCCAACACGGGCTCAAACACACAAGCCATGAGGTCATGACCTGAGCCGAAATCAAGAGTCAGATTCTTTTTTTTTTTTTTTTAATATTTTTATTTATTTCTAGGAGAGAGAGAGAGAGAGACAGCGTGAGCAGGAGGGTCAGAGAGAGAGGAGTCACAGACTGAAACAGGCTCCAGGCTCTGAGCTGGCAGTCAGCACAGAGCCCGACGTGGGGCTAGAACCCACGAACCGCGAGATCATGACCCAAGCGAAAGTCGGACGCTTAACCGACTAAGCCACCCAGGCGCCCCAAGAGTCAGATTCTTAACTGACTGAGCCCCCCGGGCGCCCCCAAGGGTAGTATTCCTGGTTCCCATGGTACCAGTGTACATGCTGGGAAAGTTGAGACATTCAAGGCAGCATGGTGGCTCTCCGTGTTGGATGCTGTTAGCTCACCTGGGGGTGTGGGCTGGAATCTTGGCTTTTCTCCCATTTGGGGGCTCCTTGTGGCTAATTTATCTTCCTTACAGCACGGAGGCTGGGTTCCAAATAGGCGTGTCCCAAGAGATAAAGATGGAAGTTGTTCTGGTCTTGAAGTTAAAGGCTGTCTTCTGCCACATTCTATCCATCAAAGCACTTTACAGGGAAACCCAGATTTAAAGAAAGGGCACATGGATCCCACCTCTTCATGGGCGTGGCAAGATCCCATTGCATGGAAGAGGCCATGCTGGGCCGCCATCTTTGGAAACAGCCTGGCTCATTCATATGGCTCATATCGTGCCTCAGGCTCTGTTCTGAGGAACTCCTATGTAATAATAAGCCATTAAAATCCTCAAAACTCAGTGAGATAGATGAATATAATCTTATTATAATGATGAGGGCATGGAGGCACAGAGAGAATCATATATATGACGAACTTTACAGGATTAGTAAATTGGCAGAGATGTGGACTGAACTCAAGCAGATCTTATTTCTGAGCCTGTGTACTTAACCTCTACAGCCTTTGTATTCATCTTCTTGGGCTGCTGACAAAATAACACACACTGGGTGGCTTAAACAACAGAAATTTACTGTCTCAAAATTCTGGAGGCTGGGAGTCCAAGATGAAGGTGCCGGCTGATTTGGTTTCTGGCAAGAGCTGTCTTCCTGGCCTGCAGATGACCACCTTCTCACCATGTCCTCACATGGCGGAGAGAGTGAGCTGTTTGATGTCTCTTCTTATAAGTCTATTAATCCTATAGAATCGGACCTCATTTGCCCCAAATTATGACCTCATTTAACCTACATAACCTCCATAAAGGCCCTATCTCTAAACATAATCACTTTAGGGATGAGGGCTTCAATGTAAGGATTCCAGGGATACACAATTTGGGCTGTATTACTCTTCTGTTTATTCTGGTAGAATTTTATCCTTAAGCAATCAGCCCTCTCAAAGGGTCTAAGAAGCCATGCTAAGGACAACACACCTTTTATTTACATTGCACTAATTTATCCTTGTGCTTATTCATCAAGTATTTATTGAAAGTTGGCAAATTGGTAGCCATTATAGACGTTGGCCATATAATGATGAGTAAATCAAAAATTATTCCAGCTTTCAAGCCGCTTATACTTATTAGAAAAAAAGGCTATTGTGTATTTTATTATTATTTTTTTTAAAAAGATGATTTATTTTTTAGAGAGAGAGTCAGACTGTAAGCAGGGAAGGGGCAGAGAGAGAGGGAGACACAGAATCCGAAGCAGGCTCCAGTCTCCAAGTTGTCAGCACAGAACCCGATGTGGGGCTCGAACCTGTGAACTGAGAGATCATGACTTGAGTTGAAGTCGAATGCTTAACCGACTGAGCCACCCGGGCGCCCCGCTATTGTGTATTTTTTTTTTAATGTTTTATTTATTTCTAGGAGCGAGAGAGGGAGCAGCGTGAGCAGGGGAGGGTCAGAGAGAGAGGGAGTCACAGACTGAAACAGGCTCCAGGCTCTGAGCTGGCAGTCAGCACAGAGCCCGACGCGGGGCTCGAACCCACGAACCGTGAGATCATGACCTAAGCGAAAGTCGGACGCTTAACCGACTAAGCCACCCAGGTGCCCCTATTGTGTATTTTAAATAATCATTATTACGGTTTTCCTGTGTACTTCAAAGAAGCAATAAAATGCACTACTATGGGAGTTTTTAAACAATGAGGTGGTTAGCGATTTGGCCCAGGGTCCCCCCGATTTAAATATGTGCCACTTAAAATAATGATTTAAAAGACAGTACAAATGTCATGCCCTTTCTTCCCCAGTAAACTCCTTCCTCACAAGTACCCAAGTCTATTACCTTCCCAGCCATGAGAGCAACGAGGTGCCTGTCCAGGCCGAGCCCCTCTGCCAACAGACAGAGGAAGTGGTGCCTGCCCTCATGGCCAAGGGCAGGGTGTCCACTGGCCATGGCAGCAGATGAGACGAGACACCCTGTCTTTATTCCCTTCTCATGACCAAGTCTCCCGTTCTTTCCGATTGTCCTTAGTACATATTGTTTGCGACTCTGATGACAGGTAGATTGAATCAACTTCGAGGATCCACGGGGATCTTCCTTGGGGAAATGACATTGAAGAAAAAAGATGAGAAACTTCATGAATGTACTGGGCATCAGGCAAGAGTGCTATCCCAGCTGTCTCTGTGTGGTTCCTGTGTTATAAATGTTGGGGCAGTGGAGGTGATTATAGCCTAACCTCTGTTGTTCAGAAGCTTGACTTAAATCCTGTCCCTGAGCCCAGTCCACAGTAGGTATGTGTCATTAAATAAATTACTCGATGTCTTGGGGCTTGGCTTCATTTTCCATAAAATAAGAAACAAGTGACACCATAGAGAATCAGTATAACATCAAATGGGTAACCCTGAACACAGTGCTTTGCTTGGCACGAACACAGACCTAGATGCCAATGGCTTTTTGCTACATTATTGGTGATCTTGTTTGAGGCAGGAAAAGGGAGGATTAGGGTGAGAGAAATAAACCTTTACTTACTTATAGTGATAGGCATGGTGCAGAAAGAGTTAACAGCAGGTCTGGTTTGGCCAAGCCCAGCACATTCCCAAGGTAAGGATCAGGTCCTGGGAGATGACATGTGTGTCCTTGGAATATCTTGTCCTATGAGAACGTCTAATGTATTACCAGTATGATACTAACAATGAGATGTAAGGCAAATGATCGTTTTTTAAAAATAATTCTTTAATGTTTTTATTTTTGAGAGAGAGACAGAGTGTGAGAGGGGGAGGGTCAGAGATTGGAAGACACAGAATCCAAAGCAGACTCCAGGCTCTGAGCTGTCAGCACAGAGCCCGACATGGGGCTCGAGCTCACAGACGGTGAGTTTCATGGAATCTCATTTAATTTAATCTTTAGACCCATAAGAGGACAAACTGACATTTGCAAAGTTCTGTCTTCTGAAATGAAGCAGTGGGGCTGGCTCATACATCTAGAAAGTGCTCAGCCAGAATTTGAACCCAGGACTGCCTGATATTCAGAGAAATGAGTGTTTCTTGGGCTGGGAATTTCCAAATGGATCAAATACGTAGGTAGAACAAATGCACTGTGTCCAGACACTGCTTACATCAATATTCTACCTGGGTTGTGTTTTCTTTCTGTAAGAAGGAGACACTGGGTATGGGGCGGGGGGTGGGGGAAGGGGGGTGAAGGGCAGAGAGAAGTGAACTGAATATCAGAAGCAAGACAACATTCTTTCCCTCTGTCACCACCCTCTGAATTACCTATAAATTCCTTTAGGAGACTGAAGCAGGGACATATAGGAAGCCAGTCTCCCTCGCGGGTGAGTGTACCTAGAAACAAGAATGCAGAAAATACTGAGTTTCGAGGAGTTCCTTGAGTATTTTTTCCATAATTTCTTATTAAATATTTATTTTGAGGAACAAAGCAATCTCGATGCACTGATATTGAACGGTCTTCAAGATACACTCTTAGGAGAAAAATGCAAGGTATAGAAAGATGTGGGGCACCTGGGTGGCTCAGGTGGTTAAGCATCCCAGTCTTGGTTTAGGCTTAGGTTGTGATCTTGCTGTTTGTGAGTTCGGGCCCCACATCAGGGTCCTCTTCCTCTGCTTGGAATGGAATGGAATGGAATGGAATGGAATGGAATAGGAGTAGAGTAGAGTAGAAAAGTAAAAGTAAAATAATAAAATTTTAGAAAATAATAAAAAATAAAAATAAAAAAGAAAGATGTGAATACATGTTATTTGTGTAAAGCAAAGCAAATACATATACATACATATGTTCATATACTTTGTATCTTTCATAATTTATATATATGACACATACATTATGTATGTTACTTATGTATCTATATACCCATCTCTCTCTGCATCTATGTATCTATCACATATATGCATGTATGTGTATATATATGGGTATGTATATACTATTTCTGGAAGAAGATGAAGAAAACAGAGGAGTCATTGCCTCTGAGAAGGGAGACAGAAAAGTCAGAGGTCATAGTTTCCTATCGCTGGTTTAAAAAAATCATAAGTCACACCGTGGCTTAACCCAGGCCACCTTATCTTACAGGTCTGGATGTTGGAAGTCCTAAATCGGGTTGGCAAGGCTACATTCCTCATGGAGGTTCTAGAAAAGAATCTGTTTCCCCCGCCTCTTCCAGCTTCTTGCGGGTGCCGCATTCCGTGGCTCATGGCCTGTTTCCGTGTCCCGTCTCCTTCTCTGACTCACTGCCACCCACCTCCTGCCCCCTTAAAAGGACACTTGTGATCATTCTGGCTTCATCTGGCTCGTAGAAGCTCACCTTCCCATCTCCAAATCCTGTGTCTCATCAGAGCACTAAACTCCCTTTTGAAATGTAGGGTGACATATCACAGGATTTGGGCACCTCTGGGGACCATTTTTCTATCACCCACAAGGGTGGACGGGAGACTTTGCGGTCACTGGAGACAATGCTTTGCCATGTGTCATATTACATCACATATTCACATTTTAACATTTTGTTAATTGCAGTGTGGTTAACATAGTGTTCTATTCATTTCGAGTGTCCACTACAGCGATTCAACAATCCCATGTGTTACCCCGCGCTCACTGAGATAAGTAAACATAGGTGAAGGGAGTAAGAATACATCTTCAGATTTTAGTTTTTAAAATATTTATTTATTTATTTTGAGAGGGAGGGGCAGAGAGAGGAGACGGAGAATCCCATTTGAGCCGAAATCAAGATTTGGACGCTCAACCGACTGAGCCACCCAGGCGCCACTCCTTTTTTTTTTTTTTCTTTGTAAGCAGGCTCTGTGCCCAGTGTGAAGCCCAGTGCGGCTGGAACTCAACACCCTAAGATCAAGACTTGAGCTGAGATCAAGAGTCAGTGATTAACTGACTGAGCCACTGATGCACCCCATCCTCAGATTTGAAAGTTATATTCGTATATGATAGGACAATCCCTATATATGATTTTTCAAAATCAAAGATGATGTTCATCTGGGTCTCTTCTCCACCCTGATGTGTCCCAGCTCCTCCCCAGAAGCCATTATACTCATTTCCTGTGTATCATCATCATTCTGTTTTGTTTTTGTTTGTTTGTTTTGAGGGTTTTTTTTTTTTTTTAGGACAGGAAAGGGAGGTGGACATTGCTCTGGATAGGATTGGGTAGGGACCTTCTGGGAAGTCTTCTGCCTTTGAATTGAGACCTCCTTCTGCTCCTCTGAGGGGTCTAGATCTTTTATTTCTCTTGTTTCCTTTGACCGTGTGCCCAACGTCAGAGTCATCTTAGGTCCTAGTGTAGAAACCAGGCTGTGCTCTCACGCAGGCCCGGACCTGGGGGGGAAGCAGGTACCGATAGAGCGGTGGTTAGCGGGGAAGATATATGGCCCTGGCGGGCACAGTCCCCTTTGCCCCTCGGCCAGCTGCCCCTGTGCGGCCGGGTCTGGAGTGGGGGTGGGTCAGGAGAAACCTGACTGGCCGCTGGCTGCAGAATCAGACTGTGCATCTTCCAGGAGGGCATCTGCTTTTATGCTGTGTATTTATGCCGAGGCTTATGTTCCAAGAAAACCCTACGATCAACCAAAGCGTGATTTCCCTGGGAACCAGAGGGCCACCAGGCCATCAGCCTGGCTGATTTAGGGACCCCCCCTGGGCTGTCTTCTCAGCAACCCACAGACGCGAGGCAGGAAAACACGGATGATCCACGTCTCTCTGGCTTCCTCTCCCTCCCTCCCTCCGGGGAAGCCGGGCCTGCCTGATTCATTTCCGGGCCTCCCATCAGGCCCGCAGCCCAGGGCCTCCGAGGGATGGAGGGTGTCCAAGGCTGTGAATGCTGGCTGTCAAGGGCAGTTCCCCTCGGGCCTGGACAGTGCCCTGGGATTTGCAGGGGCTGACATTTTCTTTTATCTGACTGTGCATTTTGAATCTTTAAAAGCCCCAGCTCTTTGAGACACCCACACAAGCCATAAGCCACAAAGGTCGGTATATTTTAGAACAGCAAAAAGGCTTCAGGGGAAGAGGAGGAAATGCAGAGGCAGATGGAGGTTCTGACAGCCGAGAGACACAGGCCCCCAGGGACCATCAAAATAGCCGTCTGTCCCTGAGGGACAAAAATGGCTGAGGCACAGAGCCAGGCAACAGGTGTACATCGGACAGAAGACATAGGTAAGAGTCAGAGAGACCCAGCTCCTGGAGGCTCAGACAGCCTGAAAGACGGGACCCACCTGACCTTGGGGTCCACTCCCAACATTCTGATTTCCAGTCTGTGGGTTCACCTCTTCCTCAGACCAGAAGAGATCTTTCCAGAATGGGGACACCCCCACCTGCCCCTTTAATGAGTGAGGCTTCCCACTTCCAGAGCCCAGCAGGAAAGCAGTCTAAGACTCCAGGATCGCAGGATGTGTGCAAGAAAGATACAGGCACACGGAGCAGAGGGCTGTGTTGTTGCACAATCCACTCTCGTGGGGAATTTTCCCATCCCCCAGGCACTCAGCAGAGGGAAGTGACTCTGGGACTGTAATTACCAAGGCGCAGACCAGGAGAGGGAAATCCTCATTGTCAACCCCCTGTGTTTTACAACCAAGGAAAGTCCCCAACCGCAAGGTGGCTCACACAGTGTCCCGTATCCGGTTTGGAGACCAGGGTGGGCATGAGACATTTCTGGTCATGTTTTCAAGTCTCAGAACAGTGGGATCCTGCCTCTTCATTTGAAATAGCATCTTCTCTCCTGTGTGTGTGTGGGGGGTGGGTGGGTGGGTAGGTGGCGGATCCCAGCTTTACCAAGCATTACGAAACGAATTGGGTACTCTGCGTGATACTTTTATAGGTGATCATAATTATTTCCCCGTCTTTGACGGATCACAAAGGGGGCTCTCCATCTAACACTCCCGCAAGACATTAGAACAAAAGGGATGAATTTAGTACAAGTTCGGTTCCTTGCTGGCATTTAAAAGCCCTCGTTTGGGAGTAGGATTTATTAAATATTGTAATCAGTTCAATGTCGCCTGTTGAAACATTTGCTTTAATGGGCTTGTTAAATTTAGATTATGTTAAAAAGAAAAAGAGAGAGAGAGAGAGAAAGACATTTCCCTATCTCTGAACCCTTGGTCTGCCACATCATGATAGTATATGAATTCAAGAAATAGCTCCCAGCCGTGATAATTACCCCCATTGTGAAGAAAAGAGGATGACATTTCGAGATGATTCAAGAGCGGACGTTTTGTTTTGTAAACAGTCTTCTGATCAAAGCCCGCTCTTACGTTGGAGGGAGCAACATCAACTTTTCCCTTCCTTCCTTTATTTCCTGAATGATACTTTAAGTTGATTTTAATTATCCAAGTAACATATGATATTAACATGTGTTGTATTAACCGATATTAACAGTCTCTCTTTGTCGATGCCTTACTATGTGCCGGGCATCTTCCTAAGCAGCTTGCTTGCATTCATGCTCTAAATCTCTATGGTACCCAACGAAGCAGATAGTGTCGTTATCCTATGTTTCATGTGAGGAAAGTGGGGCACAGCGAGATTGAGCAATGTGCCTAAGGTCACACAGCTAGGTGTTGGCAAAGCCAGGATTCACATTCAGGTGTCCGCCACTAACGATTATGCACATGCCTGACCACTAGACCATGTTGCCCATAGTACACCCATTCTCCCATCAAATTAAAACATTTTTCATGTTAGCTTTATGCTAACCTCTCTCTTTTGATCACCAACCCAATCTCTGTTGCTTCCCCCCATACCCGGAGTTAGCAGTTATCGGCTAGGGAAGTATTTATCACACATATGAAAACACATAGAATCTTCGTGCCTCTTGTCTCCTTGAAAAACATTCCATCTCATCGCTCTATAATATTCCATTCTGATTTGCTCAGTGGCCGCCCTCCTAATGGGTATTAAGGTTGTCCTTAGTTTTTCATGAAAGTATGCGCTGTTGCGGTAAGATGCCATGCGTCTCCAGGGTGGATTTTCCAACAATAGATTAAGTTCGTGTTAGCAGATATTGCCAACTTCCATTCTTAACAGCCATCCCTGCGAGTTGCTGATTCTTCAGAGCTTTGCCATCAGTTTTTCTAATTAAAACGTGAAGGGAAGGGATTTCCAACCTCAGGGTAAAGCCGTGAGTGCTGTCTCTCTCCTGCCATAACAGTTAACCACCCAGCCTGGTTCTCTCTGCACCTGCCATCTTCAGTGTTATCCAGCTGAGCCTGTGAAAGACTGAGTTGAGATTTTCCTTCAATCTCAGGAAAATGTAGCCAAAATAGGCTGTTCAAGTGTGTTCTCCGCGTTGAAGCCTGGTAACAAGAGTCAAGGTGTAGCTGTTGAGATTTCCAGGGTGTGGGACACGGCCCTGACTCTCGCCACCCTCCTCTCCCCCATCAAGATAGAAGCTATGTGCTCATTTAGAAGCAAAATCAAAACCTTCATGTATTTTACTTATTTCTTCTGATCTCTGGTCCTTCACTGAACAAATAACGAATGAGAGCTTTCTATATGCAGACCCAGGACAGGGTGCTGGGGACACAGATGCACTAGTAAATGCTTCCCTTGGTTTCATAGAGCTTCATATTGCCGTGATTTTCCCAGGTAACAGACTCAAACGTTCACTTTATATTAACTGCCCCCCACCACCTCCCAAGAATTTCACCTTGATCCTAGGCCATGAGTTTGGGGTCCTGTTGCTTTTCAAACCACCAATTCCCATCTCTGAGAGTTGGATAGTGCCTCACACCTCCATACCCACTGTGGGAATTCTACAGGACATGTAAGAATATTTTGGAAAAACTCAAGGTCTGGATTCACTGCTATTGTGTCACTTCTGTTTAAATAGTAGTTCAGAGTAAACTGGCCCTAACTCTTTTTTTACTGTTTATTTACTTTTGAGAGAGAGACAGAGAGACAGAGAAACAGAGTATGAGCAGGGA